>CM053767.1:277812-314868 GCA_028658305.1 Pachyuromys duprasi
GAAAAAGAAAAAAAAATTTGAACTTGATTTTCCAAGTCTTTGAGCTATATTAATCTAATTACTTCATCAGGGCCAAAAATAATTTGTGTGTATTTTAACAATTTAAGTATTACGTTTTATAAACATAGCTTTTAAAAATTAATTGTTTTGAAAATATTGTCTTTATATTAAGTATTTTATAGCCAAAATCTATAGTTACTACTCAAACCATGAGTCACTCAGGTAAATCTCCAATATTATTGACTTAGAATGGTGTAGATTTATTGTATTGCCCAGTAGTTAAGAACTCGTATTTGAGAACCGCACTGCTAGGGTTGAAATAGTTTTTCTATAGCTTTGTGGCTATAGCTTCAGCACAGTACTTTTCTTCTGTGCCTCTGATTCTTCAGCAGTGCCTCAGTTACTTCTCTATTGCGGAGATAAAACAGTGTGACCTATGCAACTTTTGAAAGAAGGTGTTTAATTTGGGGCTGATGGTTTTAGAGGGTTACTTAAGAGTCCATGACCATTATAGTGGGAATCCTGAGAGCAGTCAGGCAGGCATGGCGCTAGCGCAGTAGCCAAGAGCACTCACCTGGAAGAGGAGAAGGGAGGATAGCGGGAAGAGGGAGAAGGAGGAGAAAGGAGGAGGAAGGTGCTGTATAAGGTCATTAATATTTACTGTTGATATATCTTTTAGTTAAACAGCGGTTATTCCTAAACAGCTGTATAACCAAATCACTACACAGAGACTAGGATTTATTTAATTAACCTAGAACACAATGCTGGGCAGTGGTTACTCCATCCTAAACCTCCAAGCCTGCATAGTTTCCTACCATTCAGATTTCACCCATTATACTTGCTTTTAGTCATATCTTAGGTCCGGTTCATTTCTCCACGTGGTTCCAAGATTTCTCCTGCAGATTTTCCACCTCTCCTCTCTCTGCTCCTTCCTCTTTCTCCTGCTCTGGACCAGGATCTCCCACCTTATTCTCTCCATTGCACAGCAATGTGGCTGGTTGTTTTAATTGACAATTTAGAAAACAAATGGTGGCATGTTTACACAAACTTGAGACAAGTGATACTTTGGCATCACAATGCCATGTCTGGATTGAAACCAGATAGTGGGGAAGAGAAATCAGCATTTGAATGAACAAGGGTAAATTGTATACATTCCAAAAGAACATTATACCAACAGGAAGGGGAAGGAAGAGGAGGGGGAGAAGGAGGAAGAGAGGAGGAGAAGAGAAGGAGTAGGGGAAGGAGGAAGTTAGTGTGGGCTTTTGAAAACTCACTTCTACTCTCATCTCAACCCCTGAGACATTTCCTCCAGCAAGTCTTCACCTCCTAATCCTTCACAAACAGTTCTATCAGCTAGGGACCTAGTATTCAAACATGAGCCCATATTCTCATTGAAACCACCATAATAGGTAAACTGGCCTCACAGGATTTTTATAAGGAGTAAATTTCTAAATATTTAGAACAGACCTGAGTGCATGATAGATACATTTAGGTATTTGCTACTGCTTTTCTTGTTTTTGTTGTTTGTTTGTTTTTGAGACAGGGTTTCTTTGTGTGGCCCTGGCTGTCCTGAAACTAGCTCTGTAGACCAGACTGGCCTCAAACTCTTACTGCGTTTCTTGTTTCCGTGTAAATGAATTTAAAAGAGTGTATTTTTTTTCCTTGCCTCTCCTGTAGAATTACCTGTTACTTGGTGTTCTGTGTAAATCAGCTTTCTCTATGAACCATTTCCTGTATATGACCCTATTAATTTTCTCTTTTTAAATGCATGTAATTATAAGTTGCTGAAAGAAATTATATTTGTTACATTTCTTTTGCTGTGATTAAGATATGACCAGAAACAACTTAAGGCGGAAAATTTAATCTGTCTTATGGTTCCCATCCATGTGGCAGCTGTGGTATGGCTGAAGGTAGTTGGAGTAGGAAGCTGTGTCTTTACATTTTTTTTTCATGGCATCCCAGAAAATGGGGAAAGCAAGCTGAAAGTGGGACAAGGCTATACATTCTCAAAGCCTGTCTCTCATGATGTAATCTTCCAGCAAGGCTCTTCCTGAAAGTTCCACAACCTCCCCAAATAGTGTCATCACTTGGAGACCAAGTGTTCAAATACATGAGCCCATTGGAACATTTTTTTTAATTCAGACCACTGCAGAGACCATTGTTTTTGGAAAAAAAATTAAAAAGATGGTAATAAGTGATGATGAGAATGTAAAATGAAAGCCTTCATGTATTGAGGTTGACAATGTCAATTGGTGCAGCTGCTTTGGCAGGGAGTTTGGTAGTTCCTCAAGAGTGCTAAGTTTGGACTTAACCAAAATGACCCAGCTGTTCTCTTCTCAGGCATATACCAAAGAGAAATAAAAACTGTATCTATACAAATTATTAAACTTGAATTTTATTGGCAACATTATTCATAAAGGTCAAAAGGTCCAAATAAAGCCAACTGATGAGAAGATTGACATGCAAACGAAACAGCAGTTCTCTAGAATATGCTAGTACAATGCAATTGTTATGAATAGAGCAAGGGATCTCTGGACCCTGAAATTCCTCTTGTAGGAATTTAATAAAATAGTTTATATACAACATTTGGACAGGTGCCTGTTAAGTAATAGATCCATCTTTTCCTTAAGAAAAGAAAGGTTATTCTGTGGGTTATGCAGTAGCTGAGAGTAGGAGAGTTGTGTGCTGTGGATGTATACTATGACCATTGGTCATGCCAGGTCAGGGCAGACACCTAATGATACTTCAGGTTAATAGAGACCCAAGCATTTGGTAACTTACAATTTTATAAAAGGTTGCCAAGACTGTGTTGCCTTGCCTTACTGATGGTAGCATTTGTATGCGATTAAAGTGTGATAACTCATGGTCGTTCTACACCCTTGATGGTGGTACTGTTCTCTACAGTTCCCTTGGGGGTGCTCTGTTACTTCTGGTTTATTCTTCTGCTAGGTCAGGTAAGTTGTAGGACTTTTGTTTGGCCTTTCCTAGAAAGGTGACTCTTTCTCTTAGGGTCAGAGAGCCAAATTCGAGTTGCCAACTATTTCTTTTCATTATATAGCTGATAATTGGGAAATAAGTACAGATGCTGTTTGTGGAAATGCTACTCCATGTAGGTTTGTTTTTGTTTATTTTTCACTTGATAGATGAAAGCACAAAATTTTTGACATATGACTAATTGGGCTCCGTATAATGTTTCAGTAATGTATACATTGTATAATGCTTAAATCAGGATTAGCATTTCTATATTGTGAAAACTTACAAAAGCGTGTTTTCTTTTTTTTTAACTATCTTCAGAGTTATTTATTTTTATTAATAATCAGTTTATTCACTTTGTATCTTCTCTGTAACCCCCAATCCCACCTTTCTTCCCCCTTCTCCACACATGCCCCTCCCCAAATCCACTGATAGGGGAGGTCTTCCTCTCCCAAAAGCGTGTTTTCTAACCTTTTAAATATACAGGTCATTATTGCTCTCTGTGGTCAAACCTTTTTTATTAAATCACACCTAATTCTTCTTTTCATGTAATTAAAACTTAGAATCCATTTACCAGTCTCTGCATCTTTCTTTCTCCTCTCCTTTTCCCTTTTCCTCTTCTTTCTTGAGTCACAAACTAGTTTATTACCAGACCACTCTTAAGTTCTCTATTTAGTTAGGAGAATATTGTTTCATCTTTGTCCATGACAATTAGTATCTGTTAAAAGTGAGTATCTGGCAGTTTCCAAGTGATCTGGGTGTTTTGTGTGTATGTGTGTGTGTGTTTATAAGTATCTGTCTGTCTATAACCAGTTACTAGTAAATCTAGTAAATGCTGTCAGTCTGAAAATAGTTGCAGGATTTACAGTAAGGCCATATAATAAATATTTTAAGGTTTAGTCTATACATTTCTCAGTTTTAACTGTACCTTTCTGCCATTATACTGCAGAATTTAACTTAGACTAAGCCTGTCTTTAGGAACATGGCAGTGGTTTCAATGAGGCTTTATTTTCAAAGATAGGTTTCAGGCCAGATGTAGTCTATGACTATAGCTTTTATCTGCAGTTTAGACTGAGTAGTTGTGACAGTGTTGCAGGGTTGTTCTTCAAAGAAATCTGGCCTCTTTTTATCAAGGGGCCCAGGTATGTTTCTTACATAATAGCTTTGTGCATTAGAAGATAAGAAACAGCTGAGCGCAGTGGTACACGCTTAGGGAGACAGAGGCAGAGGCAGGTGGATCTCTGGTCTGCAAAGAGAGTCCAGGACAGCCAAGGTTACACAGAGAAACCCTGTCTTGAGAAAACAAAACAAAACAAAACAAAGCAACCACAACAACAAAAAGAAGATAACAAACAAGGGCTTAGTAGTCCTCAAAATGCTCTACTTCCTGTGCAAGAATGTCCTCTGTGCTGGATGTGATGGCACCCACCGTTAATACCAGCACCCAGAAAACAGAAGCAGGCAGATCTCTGGGAGTTCAAGGCCAGCTAGGTCTAAATAGCAACTTCCAGGACAGCAGGGACTATGTAGAGACCCTGTCTTAACCCCCTCCCCAAAGTATCCTCAATGACTGTTGTAATTTTTTCTTTTACTTAGATTTACTTAAAAATAGAGTGATTTATTTTGCTTTTTATGCTTATTTGAACTAGTGTTAGTGTCTTAGGTAAAAACACTGTGTTGGTAGCATAATCAGGATATTTAAAAATGTCTTTGTATCCGAAAGAATTGAGTCAGCAGGAATATAACTAATGATAAACTGTGTAGGGCAGGGCTTTATTTTGCTGTGTTCTTTTTTCTCCTTTTTTTAAAAATGAATGCTCAACAATTTTATTTTTATTATACTTCAAAGAAGTGGAACTTGATTATAATTCCATAAGTGTATTATAAAGAACGCTTAGTGACTGCACTGATTGCCATGTAATGTGTGTGTATGTACATGCCTTGATCATATGTAACCCAGATTTTTCTTCCCACACTTTCTGAACCCTTCCATTCCCAATACTTCTCTCTCTCCCTCCTTCTTTTTTGCTTTCAAATTTTCTTTTATAACTCATTGAGTTCAGTTAGCATTGGCCACACTGTAGAAGAAAATGATTCCTTGTCCACCAGCAACCATCCATTACCAGCTAGTGTTTGAGCCTAATCAGATCCTCTTCCATTCCTCTTGGAATGTTGACTGGTGCCAGCCTTGTACAAGTAACCATAACTGTGGCGATTTCATGACAGCAAATACATTATTTTTTTTAAAAGATCCTATTTTACAGCACTCTTCCCTGTCTTCCACCTCATAACATTCTTTATACCCTTCTTCTATGCGCTCTGAGTCTTGAGTTGTTGATAGAAATTTTCTGTTTAGGACTGAGCATTCAACACTCACTTATTTTCAGCCCTTTGAGCAGTTGAGCCTTGGCATTTACTGCAGAAAGACTGACTCTGAGAGGAAACATTAATTTCCGTGCATTAACATTAATATTTATAAGGCACTTTGAGTACATGTCCACGTATCAATAGTAATAGGTTCTACCCTAGGGCTTGTGATTTCTAAGCCATGAGCCTTTGACTAGGTTTACAGTACCATACATAGATTCCTTCTTGCGGAATAGGCCTCACATCTGTTCAGAAATCAGTTGGCCTTCATGTTCCTGTAGCACCAGTTGACACATCTTGCCAGGCAGGTTGAAAGTATAACATTTAGTATTCTGTAGTGGATTGTGTATCCAGTCACTGTAACCATTTACACCAAGGTAAGAAGGCTTCTTTCTGGAGTAATTGATAATGGGCTGGGGAGGTCCCTATTTGGGATAAATAATAAGTTGGGACAATTTCTTTGTATGTGGTTTCTTGGCATGTAATTCATACCATGCAAAGGAAGATAGTCCAATTTGGGCACTATATGGTTCTGAACTGCTGTACAAGTAATTTCTGATTGTGTAATCCTTGCAATGCAAACAGAGCCCGTGTGTACATGCCCTTTGCATGACTCTTGGGACCCGATAGGTGATGTTTAGTTTCTTGTTTGATCAATAGAGTGGTCATATGTCTGCTTTGGTCATTTTGCCTGTTACCTTTGTGAACTCACATTACTCTTTCTGTAGGCTAGTGGTTAAGTCATTTTCTTTCTTGTTTTCAGACTGTGTCTAGTTTATAATTTACCAGGAGCCCGTGGTCCTTACTGTTTATAGAGAGCTAACTCCTGTTCCAAGAAATAATCTGTAACTTAAAATGTGTTTGTAAAAATGTGGTTTAACTTAATATGTAGCCCCTAGTGTTTAATTTTTTTAAAAATTACAATTTTTTGTTAATTTAAAATTATGTGTGTATGAGTGTCTGTGTGGTTATATACTTATGAGTGTCTGAGGCTAGAGGTGTTAGATTCCTTGGAGCTGGAGTTACAGGCAGGTATAAGCCATCTTGGTGCAAGGCACCAGATTCAAAAAACCTAGTTCCACCTTTAAGGAATAAGAGATAGTTTATTCTGGAACTAAATATAACATCATGGTCAGGTTGTCCCAAATACTATATTTTGAGGTCATAACAGTTGTATATTTTTCCCAGTAACAGACTCATCAGTCAAAACACTTCTCAAATATATTGGTGGGTATATTAAGTGAGCAGGTTATTGCAAAACAGAAACTTCTGCTAAAGACTTTAGGTATTATCTGATAACATTCTTAGCTTTTGAGATGTTAGAAGCATGTATTGTTCCAAAAGACTTATGAAATAATTACAAGGAAGTTAAACACTGAGATCAACAGTAAATGGCTGTTTAAAGGTCTAAGATAGACCAAGTAGTTTGGCTCTTGATATAACATTTTATAATATTCTATTTCTTTGTAATCACTGAAGTTCTTAGCCTTGAACTCATTCCCATTCCCACCCCTTGGAACTTTAGTTCACAGTTACCTTCTTTCAGGCTATGTAGTAGGTTTTCTCTTAAAAATCTAAAAAGGTTGTTTTTATTACTTAAAGCGCATAGTGCAACAGGTACTGTACCTTATTTTTAAATTTATAGAGTTGTGCGTGCATGTTTGCTTCCTTGTTTGCTTGCTTGCCTGTGTGTGCACTGCTCGAGGAAGTCAGAAAGGAGTCAGGTCCTTTGGAATGGGAGCTCCAGGAGGTTGTGGGCCACCTGATATAGGTCTTGTGGACAGAATCATGGGCCCTTCTACAAGAGCAGCGATTGCTGCTCAGCTACCTCTCCAGATTCTATTCCATCTCTCCCCCACCTTGTTTGAGACAAGGTCTAAATATGTAGCCCTGCCTGCCCTAGAGCTCTCTGTGTAGACCAGGCTGGCCTTGAACTCACAGAGATTGGCTTGCCTTTATACTCTTGGGATTCTGGGATAAAAGGTAAGTACCACCATACCCAACCTTTTTCTTTTTTTAAATTTTAACTTTTTTTAGGTTTTCTTCTAAAGCCATTTGTGCATTTAATTAAAAAAAAAGTTAGTATACGTTTCTACTCATGTTGTCATTTTCCAAATTAAGTTTAAGAGCATTTGTATGCTCTAACATGCATTGCTTACTATTGCTTCTTTCATTTTTCGTAATGCAGATTTATTTGTTCCTCAGAATGTTTGTCTTAGGTATAGGTATAGACTATTAATCTGCACTGCTACCTGTCTATTCCTGGAAGGTTATCATGTCTTACATTCACAGAATTATTGAAGTTTCTTTTGTGTGCATGTGTGTGTGCATGTTTGTGCGTGAGGGAGTTTGCATGTGTACAGTGTGGAGGTCAGAGAACAATCTAAAGTGTCTTATTCTTTAGGTGCTTTTTCTCTTTTGTTGAAGACAGGGTCTCTCATTGACCTGGATCTTTGCTGAGTGGACCTGGCTTGCTGGCCAGCAAGCTCCATATTCCATCTTGCCATCACTGGGATTATACGCATTAGTCACTCTACCTGGCTTTTATGTGGATTCTAGAGATTTGAATTTAGGTCCTACATTGTGAAACAGCTACTTTACTGACTTAAGCCATATCACTTCTTTAGGTTTCTTTGCGGGTTACTGGTCATTATTTCTGCTTTTTGATTGGTGCTCAAGTCTAGCTGTTGAGTCCTCTATGTGGTGGTAGTCCACACTAGATGAATGTAGAGAAGACAGTGGATTAGCATCTTAACTCTGTTTTTTACCTGATCTTTAGCCAGCAGATTGTATAAGAAAGGGAAACATAGTCAGTTGTTTGAAAGCTTAGTTTTACTCCTTTGGTTCAAGTAGTAAGTCTGAGATGTATGATGATGTTTTCTCGTTTTCTTACTCTTTTCTGTAGCAGAGAGGCTCACAAATATCAAAGTCACCGAATCTTGCATTCCTTCTGTGTGCCTCCTAGGTCACATGTAAAGCCTTTTGTATATTTAGAGTTCTTCCTTCTTATAACAGAATCAAAATCAGAAAGATTTCCAGTTAATAGTTAAGGCAAATGGACCTGTCAATCACCTGCACAGGGAAACTTCCTGTGCAGTCATGATATGGTATACCTGTCGACTTGTTAAAAAGACAAGAGAAATAACTGCCTGTAATGAGATACATGCTTACAGTAGCCCCTTCCCAATGCTGTTGTGAAAAGACATTCACTGCAAGCCTGACGGCTTTCTGAGTTCAGACTCAGAAAACATAACCTTTTCTTTCTCCTTCTCCCTCCTTTTTTTGTTTTTTCATAGTGGCCCAACTCCTAAGCCTGCTTGTCCTGGCTTTGCTCTTCACTCTACAGACTTGAAGATTTCCATTGCTGAATCTACCTGGGTCCTTGAATTCTACGCAAAAAGTTTGTCTTTTTCTCTGTCTCCTCCCTCCTCCCAGCTGCAGCTGAGATTTACAGTGTGCCTAGCCTGTTGTTTTTCTCTCAACGTCCATTAAAATTGTTCTGAAGTTTCTTTCTTGAGTCCATTTTAAAATTATTTTAAGAACCAAGAATGCTGCTAACAAAACGTAATTTATACCAAAGTATAATGATCTTAGTATTTAATTATCTTACAATATATTGTACTGATTTGTCTTTTTATGAAAATTCAAATGTTACTGGAGAATTCAGGGTTCCCTTTTGTGGGTTTTTAGTCTCATAATATCAGAATTTAAAAGCTGGGCCAGTGAGATGTCTCCGTGAATTAATGTGTTTGCTGCCAGGTGTATGTGGACCTGAGTTCTGTCTTTGGCACCGAGCCCACCCCAGCTGGTAGAAGGAAATAACTGGCTCCTAATGTTGCCCTTGCTCTTAAGGAAGCGTGGGGACCGTTTTCTAAATGTTGATAGAAACACAGCAGGCCTGGCAAGCTGGAGGGCAGGAGAAGAGAAAGGGGTTCTTTCCGGCTGTGCCTTTTCAGTTAAGGTTAATGAAAGCTTCCATGCCTCTTAGTGTAGCTCTAAGGTGAAAGAGAGTCATCAACCTTAGAGAACTGAGTGAAATATCCAGGGTCAGTGGAAGCACTACAAAGAGTCAGAGCAGACAAGTGAGCTGAGGTAAAGGCCCAGAAATTTACACCATTACTGGCCATGACAAGAATCCCAGGTGAAGAAAGGCTTCCGGTCTTTCTGTACAAATGATTTCTAGACATGTTAAGCTTGATCCTGCTTTCATTCACACTTTTTACTCTTCTTACCTTCCTGTAAGTTAACTTTAAATCCCATTCTGTCCCTAGTCTTTCGATTTTAGAATCTTGGTGATTTGGATCATCAGAAATCTTTAGATTATCCAAATCAAGATATTTTGTATATTGATTGATCTTGAGGATGGAGAGTTCCTATTTATTCCCAAACTGTCTTTCTCTAATTTTTAAAGGGTTAGAATATTTTCTATGGCATTATATTAGCTTGCTACAGAAAGAGTTGTTAGAAGAACCTTAGCGAAGTGAAACCATGGTGTAGTCCAGTAGTTTATATTTGATACAATTGAATATGGAATTTAAAAATTAAAAGTTTGCTTTGGTTTGAGATTTGTTCCAGAGTATTCTTTTAGTAACTATATACCCTAAGTTCAAATTCTTGTTTATATTTTAAGGATAAAAGGAGAAGAGATTTGAGTTTTTAGCCAGTGTGCTTTCCTAACATAAAATCAAGAATAGACTAAACAGCTTCAATTATTAAAATAGTTTCAAAGTAATTAGTAGCATAATTATATTCCTTTAACTTTCAATGTCTGTGTTGAATCAAGTCATTTATTTTGGCTTAAAGAGTTAATTATAATGAGGATATTTAATATCCTCTAGCATATGACAGCTTCAAAATATAAATATGGAAATTTATTATAAAAAGAAAGGGCATGTCTTTGTTAATGCAGGCCTTTTATCTCTTGGAAATGGAACTCATATCATGCTCTTCGTCTCAAGGGAGAGTATTTGGAGGAGGGAAATAGCTTGCTTCATTCTTTGTGTACATCAGAAAACTACCTTAGCAAGTTGGACTTCCAGGTTTTAATAAAGGGGTGGTAGGAACAGTTATGATTCAACATTTTTGCAAAGCTATGTACAGTGGTGGAACTACTAGTTTCTAGTACTTTAATTTTATTATGTTGGTCCTTACTGTTTATGACCTTTATTTAAAGAACATTCTTTCTCATTAGGGATGTGTTTCACTACAGTAGCAACTTAGGCTGTGGTTCTTAGGCACCTGTTTATCACAACAGCGTTGTCTGATAAACACTACAGATTGTGTTTTAAGAAATTGCTGCCTTGTATTCTTTTAATTAGAAACTTCTGTCAACTGGAGGGGGAAGGTATCTCTATCATCGAAAGATACTTTATACTCATATTGATAAACAGAATCTACTTCAGATCCCAGAGTCTTGTTTCCTCATCAAAAGAAGTCTAGACCGCACTTTTTTTAAAAGTACATTTTTTCATTAATTTATTTTAAAATGACAAGCTGTAGAAAAGTTAGACCTATTTTTACTTAGAACTGCATTTCTCATATGAAATTTCTCTCCTTTCACTAATATCTTCATTTTTATAAGTTATTTATATTTAAAAATTGCATGGACATTTAAGCATGCATTCATTATAGGAAGTATAGGGCATGCTAATGGTCTCAAGGGAGTTTAGAATAAATTAACTGTAAATTACATGAATTCATTACCAAGGAACAAAGACCTTTTCATCTCTTCCAAGGTATAATTTATGAATAAGAAAAAAAATTGCTATTCCTTCTTGTCTTTCAAACTTTAAGTATAAGTAGAAATGCTAGTTACAGCTGATTTATCACTATTCATTAAGTACCCATTGAGAACCATCATGTATTGTTATGTACAGAAAATAAAAAGATTCCTGAGCCTCAGCCTGAAGGAGTGAGTGGACTGAGACAATAGATGCAGATAACTGTTGGTATGGAAGGCGGCTGCATTGCTGCTGTGAACACATACTGCAGAAGCCCAGACGACCTGGGTTTTAGAATTTGTAACAACTAAACAGGAAAATGTTTTAGTTCCTAGACAGGACACAAAGTAACGGTGGAAAAGAACCTTACAAATCTGTTGGAATTCCAAAAAGAAAATGTGGAGGACAAGAGGGCACAGAACTTAAGAGAATTCATGGGAATGGGGATTTTAACAAAGGAGACCAGGACGAGATTATGGTAGACCCAGAATGCAGAGGATTAATTTACCTTGTAGAGTTCATGATGTTCAAACAAGGTCGAGTAAAGGATCAGTTGTTAGTACATCTTGGTAGGAGCAAAAGAGATGGAGGAGGCAAGGAAGTTAGTCAAGGAGCACAACAAAAGAAACAGAGTGGAGGGTCACATTGTATCGAGGGTGGGCCAGGAAGTGGGGAGAAGTATCTATCAGTTTTAGTATTAATGCTGGAGTGCCCCCTTGCTGATCACTTGAAAAATGTAACCTTGAACCTGGCACCAAAAGCTGTCTTCCAATTCTAATTACCATCCTATCTTAGCAGTGAAGGGATCAAGCTGCAGTCTGCTGGGAGACCACTTGTACTTACTGCTGCCTCTTTGTTAAGGGGTTGTAGATGAAGAGGTGGCTTTCCCTCATCTCACAGGCTTTTGTCCTACACATGCAGCTTGCTGGATGGCTCTGTGTTCTCTCTTGACATCACTTGTGTCATAAATGTGTAGATGTTTACACATTTATTAATACGTCCCCCTGCTCGTGTGTGTGTGTGTGTGTGTGTGTGCGCGCGCGTGCAGCTGACTATTAAGGTTAGAGGTTTTATTTTTGTGAGTATCTTATTTCCTTCTGCTGTGGATTCTAGGAATTCAAGTTATCATATTTATGGAAGGCATTACTTGCTGGACCATTTCCCTGGTTGGACTCCCCCCATCCCCAAGACAGGGTTTCTCTTTGTAAACAGCCCTGAATATCCTGGAACTCACTCTGTAGCCCAGGCTGTCCTTGAAGTCACAGAGATCCGCTTGCCTCTACAGAATGCTGGGATTAAAGGCATGTGCCACTATGCCTGGCTCCTCTGATGTCTTCTCCTGACATGTTTTCTTTCTTATGTCTTTCTCATTTCTTAAATACATAAGCTGCCTTTATAATACTAGAGTTTTCAAAAATCTAATTACTGTCTTCAGCAAATTTTGGTATGTTGGTATTGTTAGAGAAAAGATCCTGGCAGGTGCGGGAAAGCAGCCGACTAGAAAGTACCATTCAGAAATGAGATTTATTAAAGGAATAGGATTGTTTTCTTGGGCGAAGGAGCTAGCTCATTTTGTAAAGTGCTTAACATGTAAGCCTCAGGATCTATTCGATCCCTGGAACTTAGGAAGCCAATGTGCTATGGGCTTCCAACTCTATTATGGGGAGGGTGCAGCAAACAGTTCTCTGTAGTTCACTACCCAGCCAGTGGCCTCAGCATGGCTTGTTGAAGCCATGGAGGTGGGCCAGCCAGCCCATGAAACTGAGGTAGAAGCTAATACACTGTCTTAGCCTGATTGTGCTATGATACCACATTGTAGAATGCATCCCATGATCTACTTCCCCACTCTGTCCCCTTTCATCCACTCTGGTCATGTTTCTACTGCTGTAATTCCATACTCTCTTTATCAAGCAAATAACCTAGCCAGATCTTCAGTGTCCTGTTAACACTCCTAGGTTTTACAATATGTACAGTATGAAAAATTTCCAAATCTGTAAGTTTTGGTGCCATGTGCTTAACAGTTTATTTCTCTGCCTGTGTCTTGCTGACCCACTCATTGTGGGTTTTTTTAGGCAGTAAGGTACGTCTGAGCTGCTTCAGGTCTTCTCACCTAAAAGTCAGTTGCATTGATTGAACGTTCTGTGTGCAGAACATTCACACTGCACATGTCCAGTGTGCAGCCATATTGTACTGTTAGATTACTTGTTTCTTTTTGTATGTCTTACAGCAAACTGTACATTTATTTATATACTTTTTAATTTATTAAAAGTTTTTAAATAAAAGAACTTGCAGATAGCATAATGCAGTGAAATTGACCAAACCCAAATCCTGTATGACAGTGAACTTCTGTACAGATAAAATAATGATTCCAAAGCTGTGGAGCTTCACACTGAATTCTGCACTTTCACTATTAAATTTTTTTTAAATAAAAAAACCACCAAACCCCCCAAAATCTGTCTGAGTTAAAATTAGAAAAACAACTAGCTTTGTCTTCTTTTATAATTAAAGTATCTTCTCCATATTCAGCCCTCTTTTTGAACATTTAACATTATGTGTGTGGGTGCTCTCCTTGCACGTATGTTTGTGCGCCACTCATGTCAGCACCCTCAAAGGTCAGGTAAGGCTGTGGTATCTTTTGGAACTAGAGTTACAGATGGTAGAGAGCTGCTGTGTGAGTGCTAGGCTTGAATTCCAGATCATCCACAAGAGTAGCCAGGACTCTTAACCACTGAGCCATGTCTCTAACATTCTTCAGTTCTTCTCATCACCTAATATTCTTCCCATAACCTTTTCTGTACTCCTTTCTACATGTTATACTATGTGCACTTGTGCATTTATTTCATGTAGTCATACATATTATATGCGATGATCAGTATAAGAGGGAGAAAATAGAATTTTTTTTCTTCCTGAGAATGTGTGATCTTAATATACATTCTAAAATACATTCTGATTTCATCAATATTCTGAAAAGTTTGTGATTGCAGGTTTCTTTATTTATATATTCTAATAGTATTATGTATAGATAATTAAAATTATATGTAAGATATATAATTATAAATATATAATTTTCATTTATAATTATACACAAACATATAAGCCAAATTCTCATTATTCATTATCTCTTGCTAGACAATTAGGGTGGTCTCATTTCCTTGTTATGGTGAATAAAGCTGCAGGAAATGTGTGGATGCAGATGTCTTAGAGGTAGGATTTAGAGTTGTGTGGTTGGAATTGTAAGCCCAGTAGTGAACAAGCTGGGTCACGTGAGAGTTGTGTATTTAATATTTTGAAGAATCTCTGGACTGATTTCCATAATGGCTGTATTAATTTTTATTTCTCTTACAGTAAATAAGTGTTCCTTTTTGTCCACATCCTTGAATGTTTTTAAAGAATTGTACATTTCACTCAAGTTAGAGAATTTGGGAGTCTGGAATTCATAGTATCCATTGTCTCCTTGCTATTTGAATGTAGGAGTGAGGATGACTTATCTCTTGCCTATTTTTAAGTTGATATCTAGAGTGTCCATAATTTAGGAGTATTGTGTGATACTTCAGACCAAATGTAGACCACATGTGTTGAAATCCAAGTAGGCGTATTTGTCTCAACAAACTAATTTAATGATGAAAGCATTCAAAAATCTTTTGTCCTGTCTAGCTTTTTTGAAATCTGTAGTATGTTACTGTCTGTAATCACCCCTCTGTCCAATGTATTTTTAGTACTATATGACTTAGTACCCATGTACCAACTTTTCCTAAGCTCTCCCTCCTCCCTGCCCTCTTCTATTAACCATGATTCTGTTCTTAACTTACCTTTTTTCTTTTAATTTTTTAAATTTATTACTAGTGAATGTGAGTACAAATGATGTGTCTGCACGCATGTGCCATGCTGCATGTCTGGGAGTCAAGAGACAACTTTGTAGAGTGGGTTCTCTCCTTCCACATTTGCATGCTTCCTGGGAACAAAATCTGACTGGCAGACTTATATCCTCAGGTGCAAGGAACCCCTCCCACCAAGCCATTGCTTAGGCCCTCAAACTTCTTAGTTTTCTTGATTTAGGATTTTACTCTTTAGCCCAGGCTGTCCTGGGCTATATAATCCAGCATGGCCTCAGACTCACAGAAATTGTTCTGCCTCTGCCTTCCAAATGTTGGGATTTTAGGCATTCACCATCATGCCCAGTTCAACTTCTACAAGATCAACCTTTTAAGACTATATATGTGAGTAAGATCTTATGATGCTGTCTTTTTGTCCTTAGTTTATTTTACTTAGCATAGTAGCCGTCATTTCTGATGGCATCTCATTTGCTTATGTATCACATTTTCTTTGCGTCAGTTGACATGGGTGTAGGTTGTTAACAGTGCTGCAGTGGGAACATGCATGCAATGGCAGATCTCTTTTCCACAGGCTGTGACTTCCTTTCCTTTGCCTAAATACTGACTAGTGGGGTTGCTGGATCATGTGGTACTTCTGCTTTTTGCCTTTTAGAGGAGCCTTGATGCTGTTTTCCTTTATGGCTGGATTACTGATTTACACTTCTACCAACAGTGTACAGGAGTCCCCCTTTTTCTATATCAAACTAAGGTACCCAGGCTTATACAGTGGGCACCTTTATTGACCTAGTCATGTTGCTGGCCCAGTAATGCTCGTTGTTTATTATTATTATTATTATTATTATTAATTTTGTCTTTAGAATCAATAGTGATGACTTTTTAATTTCTTATGTTAGACTTCTAGTTTTACTGATATTCTTTATTCACTTTCTGTTTTCAAGATTACTATTGAATATGTATTTCAATTCTGTTGAAATTGTTATTTCTCATGGTTAGTTTAAGACATTAAGTTTCTCATTCTCCAGAAAAGCAGACTGAGTAAGCCACAACAAGCAAGCCAGGAAGTTGCAGTGTTCTGTGGTCTCTACAACAGCTACTGCCTTTAGGTTTCTGCCCTGACTTCCCCAAATGATGGACTATGATCTATAAATTGAAATAAACCTTTTTATCCCTTCCTTTAAAGTTGCCTTTAGTCATTGTGTTTTATCATGGCAATAGAAACTAAGACATACTGCTTTTACATCTCAAAATTTTTGAGAAATTTGTTTTATTTTAATTTTAGTCCAAAATATTTAAATTTTTTTCTTTATTCTTTTATTTCTATATTCATTTTATGAATGTTGTATAAAGTCCAGATATTTGGGGATTTCCTAGCGGTCTTTCAGTATTGATTTCTGCCTGGATATCATTAAAGTCTGAAAACATAAATGACCTTCGTTGTAATGTCACTTTATTTTTATGGCTCAGAACATATTCTTTTTGGAAAATGTTCTAGGTGAATTTGAAAACAAAAACAAGAATAACCACAAACAGCCTCCATTTTTTCTGTTGTTGAATATATTCTATACATGTTGGTTGATTTTAGTTGGCTGATGTTGCTATTTAGTTCAACTACATCCTTGGTTTTCTTTCCTTACATCTTGAATCACTAAAAAGAAAGTTTCCTTCCTTCCTTCCTTCCTTCTTTTCCCTCTCTCCCCTCCCTCTCCCCTTCCTTCCTTATATTTGTTTTGTTTTTGTTTTTTAAGACTGTTTCCTTGTAGCCCTGTCTGTTTTGGATCTCATTATGTAGAACAGATTGGCGCTAAATGTAGAGATTGATCTGCCTCTGTCTCCTGAGTGCTGGCGGCAGGGATGCCACCACTGTGGGGCTAAAGTGGTTTCTCAAAGACAGCGTTGTGAGTCTTACTGTTCTAAATCAGTCTTTCTTTTACTGATATGTTTAGACCATTGACATTGAACATGGTTTTTGATATTTTTAGATGAATATATACCATGTTTGTAACTTTCAAAAATTTTAAAGATTTTGTGTATGTGTATATGTGAGACATCGTGTGTGTTTGTGTGTGTCAGTGTTTCATTAGTGTTTTTCAGCTACTTGCTTCTTTTGTACCCTGTTTGAAGTAATGTGGAAAAAAAATGATGATTTAAATGTCTCCCAAATATAGTATCGTCTGCATTGCCTCTTGTAGAATCTTAGTTTGTGCCTATATTTACTCTCTTCGTTTAGTGGGAGCAATTGAGAATAGTATGTCTATTCCAATCTGAAATCAGAAATTTGAGAAACATATGACTTAATTAAAGTTTCTGTTCTTTAGTTCTGGTAATCAAATCTAGGTCCTTGCTTGTGCTAGGCATGTGCTCTGAACTATATATTTTGTCCTTTATTTACAAGATTATGTTATGCATAATATTTTAAGAACAGTTAACAGCCTGGTATAGTGTCACATACCTTTCATCCCAGCAGTTGGGAGGCAGAGACAAGCAGATTTATAAGTTTGAGATTAGCCTGGTCTTCATAGTAACTTTCATTCAGCCAAAGCTATATAACAAGACCTTGTTTTTAAAAACAAACAAAAAAACAAACAAAACCCCAGGTTACAGACAGTGAAATTGTTCACTAATTATTTAGTAAATCATGGTAGACATTTCTTTTTGTAAATACATTTATTAATTTTTATTACAGTGTATTTTTATCATTCACCCCCCTACTTCTGTATATTTATGTGCAGTATGTGCAGGTGCCTGTGGAGGCCAGCAGAGGGAGTCAGATTGCAGGAACTGTGAGTTGTAGTAGACTCTTGAGTCCCCTGATGTGGGTGCTAGGAATGTAATGCATGTCCTCTACAAGAGCAGTAAAAGGTCTTACCTGCAGAACCATTTTTCCAGCATCTCCCAGAACCGTGCATATTTCTTTAGAAAAGATGTTTTTATCTAAGATCTTTGTGAATTGGTTAAAGGAAAAGATAAGTAAAATTAACACATTAACACATAAGGCTTTTCTACCAAATTAGTTTTCAAATATATCCACATCCTTTTAGTAAACATAACTTATAATCAAAACAAACAAACAAACAAATAAATAAGTTAGAAGAAAACAGTCTCTTACAGTAACCCAAGCTTTCCTCAGATTCCCTGTGTAGGTTCAGTTGAGCAAAACCTGGACCTCCTGAGCCTCCTATCCCACCTTACAGTGTTGAGATTACAGGCACGCACTATCACCCCCACTCACTCACTCACTCACTCACTCACTCACTCACTCACTCACTCACTCATCCATCCATCCATTCATTCATTCATTTTGCAAGCCCATAGCAATCTTCCCACCTCAGCCTCTAAATGCTTTACAGGCATGCATCACCATATTAATCTAAGATAAATTCTTTTTTAAAATTAATTTGTTTTGATACATGAAATTCATGTTGGGCAATCAATTATCTTTCTATTGCTTTTTTGCACCTTAGCTTAAATGAGCTCCCCTTCCCCTTTAATAAAAGCACAAATGTCTTGGGGAGTAGATGTATTTAGTCAAAATATTCCATCCTAAAATATTGAGTTGTCACTGATCTTGGGCCAGTCTCATATATGAGGGTCAAGATGAATCAGGCGATTTTTTTCAGAGAGTGGTATTGGATAATTCAGTTCAGAAATTTAAAAAGGCATTAAAATACTTAGTCTGACTATTTAAAAGTTTTATATCACAGTTTCACTGAACATTTTCCAGTACATAGTATTAACAAATACAGCTTCAGAAGGTAGGCCAGTTTTTCCCTTTTTTTTTTTTTAATGTGAGGAAATTCAGAAAAATCATGTGGTTTATTACTCAACTCAAGAACATTTATTGAGTTGACATTAGAACTGGAAGAAGATGATAAGATTAGAACTCTAAACTTTTAAAAAGGTTTATTTTTATTCTATGTATATGAGTAGTTTTCCTGGGTGTATGTATAAGCATCATGTGTTTGCCTGTTGCCAGTGGAGATGAAAAGAGAGCATCAGATCCCCTGGATCTGGAGTTGCAGATGGTTGTGAGCCGCTACGTGAACGCTGAGAACTGACCCTGAGTCCACTGCAAGAGCAGCCAATGCTCTTTGTCACCCAGCCACCTCTCCCCCTGAGAGCGTTAAACACTTTACCAGATCCTTTGCTTAGTCCCACAGCCCATGCCTGGTTTTTTTTTTTTTCCTTATACAAAGAGAGTAAGGTTGGGGACTATATAGTTAAATTCTAGTTTTAAATATAATCTTTAGCTATCTAGTTTTAAAATTAAATTGAGAGAAGTTTAGAGAGACATACACAGAGAGAGAGACAGAGAGAGAGAAAGTGACTGGAAGGGAGGCAGGGAGAATGCCCATATATGCCGTGACACATGGGTTTAGCAGCATAGAACAACTTAGGGGAGTTGGTCCTCTCCTTCCCTGCTGTAGATCCAACAATGACATTATGCATTACCTTTTGATTTATTCTTATATAAATTCTCAGGACATGGGCGGAAAACAGCCGGATTCATTGACAAAATTTTACAGGAATGTCTTATAGCCAAATTGCTAGTAGAGTCTTGTTATCTCCCAAAACCCTATAGTGTCTGAATTTTGGTTTAAGGTTTTAGAGGGAGATTCTTTAACATGGCAGCAGGCTGCTGAAGCAAGAAGCTGGTTTAGGTCATTTCAGTCACACACTGGAAGCCAAGAGAGAAAAGAGGAAGTAGGGTGACGTTCTGAACCCCTCAAAGTCTTCCTCCACTGGTGTGCTTCCATTAACAAGGCTCACTGAAGTGTTCAAGGAGTACCGGCAACTGGGGGACCATGTACTCAGATACATGAGCCACAGGGGACATTGCTCGTTCAGACTGCAATAGTGTCTAAATCTGGGTGCTGGGGAGGTCAAGGGCTTGTTGGCTTTCTGATTGTCTTAGTCACTGTGCTGGTGCTGTGGAGAGACAGCGTGGCCGAGCAGTGTATGTTAGAAAAAGCATTTCATTGGAGGGTTGCTTCCAGTGTTAGAAGGTGAATTCATCCCATTATGCTGTGGAGCATGGTGGCAGGCAGGCATGGCGCTGGGGGGTGCTGAGAGTTTACATAGGGAGGGAGCAGAGAGAGGGAGGCTGAGTCTCCCAGTGACACTCCTCCACAGGGCCATACCTCCTAGTCCTACCAAACAGTCTCACCAACTGGGAACCAAACATTCAAATATATAAGCTCATTCAAACCACCACAGTATTCTCGCTCAGGGAATGAACTCAAGGTTAGTGATAGACCTTCCCTCAAAAATTAAGGTGGAGTGCAATTGAGGTAATATCTAATTCCTCTTTGTCTACACACGTGATTACACATGTGTGTCCTCCACATACATGAATGTATACACATTTTTAAAGTAAACTTAACCAAGCTGTATGTGTATATCATCCATATTCTAAGATAATGACAATAGGTGACTTGTATGATTTGTGTAGAGATGAGATTACATTTTTTTAATAAAGTCACACCTGCATATCAAAACTGTAGGCTGTCTTCATCTTCTAATTTTACTATGTGCCAAATGTCAGATCTTGCCTCAGACTTTGGTCTGCTCTAGTTTGTTGCCATTTTCTTAGTACAGGAGCTTCCTTTTTGTAGTTTGCTCTGTGATTGTGGCTAGAAACAACGTGGCAGATTCCATTTTTGCTTACAATAGAGCGTTTTCTTTGTAAGAATGAGAAGCTTGATTAATCCTGTAATGAACAAATATTTCTTATTCTGTTTTGGTGCTTTGTAAAAATGGTAGCAGCTAGCTGTACATAGCTGTCTCTTGAGTGCTTGAAATAGGGCTTATCTGAAATGATGTGTTACAAATGTATGATATGTACCAGGCTTTGAAGCTGTGATAAAAGAAACTGTAAAATACCTAGAATAACTGCTTGATATTTATTACTATGTTGGAATGGTGGTCTTTTGGAATATTTAGTTAAAATATATTCTTAGAGTTAATTTCATATTTCTATTGGTTGTAATTTGCTCCAAGAAATATTTAAATTGTGTACATGTAGTTTGTTGAAACACTGTTGAACACCATTTTCCTTCTTTATATACATATATATTTTATTTGGTCTAAATCTACTTTGAAAGGCATTAGTGTCCTAGCAAAGGACAGCATTTTTTTCTTTTTTAATCTCCTATCAGATAAATATTGATAAACTAAGTTTTAATCTTTCTTCTTTCCTTTGTTTTTTTTTTCTCTTTTTATGGTGTAAGGGCACGAACCCAGGGCTCTGTGTATGCTGGGGAAGTACCCACCATTGAGATACACCCCAGCTTCATCTTTCTTTCTCTAGAGTTCACAGATGATGGCAAGTCATTCATTAAATGAATATGAATCATTCACTCCTATGTTTTAAAGAAGTGAAATCTTTAATCCAGCCACCTTCCAAATTAGTGTCTTTTCAGAGGAGGCCTTGTTCCTGCTTCATATTGCTGTTCTTCTAGTGTGTTTCCCTCTTGCTGTGACTAATACATTTATTACCAAAAGCAACTTGGGGAAGAAAGGGTTTATTTCATCTTAACAGTTTAGAGTATGTGACAGAACAATGATAGGAACTCGAGATCGAAACTGAAGCTGAAACTTACTGGTTTGGTTCCAGGCTCTCTTTTAGCTACCTTTCTCGTATATCCTAGGTCCATCTCTTTAGGGACAATACCACCCACACAGGCTGGGCTCTCTCCTATCATCCGGAAGTCCAGAAGATACTCCATAGACATACAGATATCTGATGGAGGCAGTTTTTCCTTATTTCTGTGTGTGTCAGCTTGACAACCAAGATTAACATCTCAGTTGCCAAAGTTTATAGGAAGCTAAAAACTCCATTTACTCCTGCAAGGCATGTATAGCAAGGAAAATTCTGTTTTTAAAAGAGGAAAGAATCTTGAAACTCTGAAGCGCTGTCTTAGAGGCTGAAATCTGCCTCATAGCATTATGTGTGTAGGAACTTCCTGGTAGCAGCCCAAGGGCCAGGCGCTGACAAATCTTAGGGTGCCAGCATTGATGGGCTCTAGAAAGGGCAGCATATGCTACCATCCCAAACAGCTGAATCTGCTCAGAAACATGGTCTCAGCTGACATCAGACAGTGGTTTCTGGGCCATGGAAAGGAGCCAGGGAGAAGAAAGGGATGGAAAAGTGGCAGTAGGGCAGACTTTTTAGCACATAAAAATGTTTTCTGCAGTTTAAGAGAGCAGACAGTTTTCTCTTGGGATTGTGGTTAGTGAGATAACTAACTATGGCCAGCTAAGCTGTGTCCAGAAGCCCTCCTCTACCCAATGACACAAAAGAAGGAATTAATATCCTTGGATTATGTGACATGAGATGTTACTTTCTAGTTCTAGCTTCCTGCCTGGCCTCGTCTCTGCAGAATGCAGTGATACAGAGTTCAGCTTATTAGTGTACCTTTAAAACAGAAGGCAAGGTTTAGGTATGCCCAAATGGTAGAGCATTTGCCTAGCCTGTGCAAGGCCCTGGGCTTGCTCTGTAGCCTAACACCAAGAACATCCATGAGAGGCCATACTGGATGGTTACACTACAGTGCGCTTAGTCCTTCCGCATTGAATTGTGGGTCTTTATTTTATGGTGACTTTTAGTAAGGCACAATATTGTGAGAGCAAAGTGTTGTAGTAGAACCCATGAAGCCTGTGTTTAGAGGATACTTTTGCAGTTTGGAGATGGTGGTTATTATTATTATTCCTGGAAAAAGGACTACCAGTAAGTAAACTCTCTGAATTACAAAAAGTGGTAGAGCTTGTGGCACCGTATTTCAGAGAACTCTTAAGTACTTTCTATTAAACAATTTTTAACAAAAAAGTATTTTCTAAGAAACAAAAAAGAAAGACCTCCTGCTACTTTAATCATGTTTCTGTTAAGCCATAAGAAAAACACTGAAAGAAACCAAATATGTGGTTTTTGATAAGCGATTTCCTTCTTTTTTCAGTGCCAGTAGCACCTCAGTGAAGGTCAGACAGTGGCTATAAGCTGGATTGGTCATAACTGTCTGGAATATGCCACATATAATTTGTCTGAGGTTTTCTATAACTTAGGAGTACTTGATGCTTTAAAAGTGTCTTTTGGCTATAGTACTTAACAGAGTTATTTTAAAAATATACAATTCAAACTTTTGAGACAGAAGCATTAATCAAGTCCAGGGCTTCTCCTTTTCCTATATGGATTTCCACCCAGCAAACTTCATGATGGAGTGATAACAGAGCATCTGTTCTGTTTGTTAAGGACATCTCTTTCTGTTTTGTTTGCGATTGTATTACCAAGGCCCAGCATGAGTGATGCACAAGTGTTTGCTGTCTGCCTTGCCCAGAGCTGAAGAAGGTTGCTTGGAGAGATTTCTCACCAGATTCCAACTAACACATATTTCTTTTGGGGGCCAGGGAAACATGTTTTATTTTGGAGACCGGGTCTTTCTATGTAGCCCTCGCTGTCCTGGAACTTACTTTGTGCACTAGACTAGTATCAAACACATAGAGGTCAATCTGGTTCTGTCTCCCAAGTGTTGAGATTAAGGAAGTAAACCATCATGTCCAGCTATAGGAACATTTCTTAATGTTAGGAGTTAAAAAACCTTTATAGATTTAGTCTTGTCTTGGCATCTGTGTGGAGCCTAGCATGCTACTAAGACCTTTTCCATTTCAATTTTCATGATCATAACATCATTGCTGCTTTGAGACATGCATTGAAATTTTTGACTGGAGAGGTTATTTTTATGGACTAATAGCCAGTGAAGAACTTAATTTTTATCCTTAGTCTTCAAATGCTATTGTAACTGGGAAGTTTTGGAGAAGAGATTTTATCTCTGGATTCTCAGATCTTGCAGCTTTTCAATTAACAGATGTTTTATTGTAGATTTAAATTATTTTCATTGTTTTCTTTCCTATTGTTTGTGGAAATGATTGTGTAAAATACTGTGTGTGTGTGTATATATACACATGTATGTGGAAGTCAAGAATCAGTTTCTTTCCATAGTGGATTCCAGGAGTAAAATTCAGGTTATCTGTTTTTTGAGCTAAGTATTACTGTTCTCTGAGCAGTCTCATTGACCCTTACTATTGCAGGTTTTAGAGAATTCAGGGACAGAAAATATAAATGTAGACACCTGTTCAAAAAGTGCCTCTTAAGCAGGGTTTGTTGGCTGACATCTACATTCCTAGCACTTGTGGGGCAGAGTTAGGAGAATTGAATGCGATTGAGGCCAGATTGTCCTGCGTAGTGAGTTCTGGGTCCCTTTGGTCTGCAGAGTAAGACTCTTTCAAAATACAAAACAAAAGTGACCCTATAAATGCCTAATCTGACAAACACAGTGTATTATTTTATATTATAGATTTGTCATATATAATTTTTGCTTATTATAATTGACAGTAT
Organism: Pachyuromys duprasi; assembly: GCA_028658305.1. Taxonomy (NCBI): domain Eukaryota; kingdom Metazoa; phylum Chordata; class Mammalia; order Rodentia; family Muridae; genus Pachyuromys; species Pachyuromys duprasi. The sequence continues at coordinate 302,094 of CM053767.1, forward strand.
ATATTAGGATTTTACCTTCAGGGGATCTTCTAAAGATATCCCACCACATACACATTGGGTGTCTTAAACCTCAAGTAGTGTACAACCCATTACTCATGAAGCCTCAGATCATACTTATGTCTTTATGTTCTGATTTGTTGTTGTTTATACAGACTTAGGATGAAGTTTGATTTGAAGTAAAGTAAGAGTAAGAGAGTAACAGCAACAGCAGCAACAAAACAGGACAGGAACAACAGTGTAGTGTAAGTTATGGGAACATACTCTCTCCTGTTGTCCTCCCCACTGTGGTGATGGGACTCTGTAGAGCTGTCACTCTTGAGCTACTATATAGAGGCTATGGTGCACAAGTTCTGCATATTTTCAGAGCACAGGCAACTGAGCTCAGTGCAGAAAGTAGAACTGTCTGAGAGGAGAGGTATGCCTAGTTTATAGTTCATGTTATTGAAATTGTTCCCTTTTGTTTTGAGACTGCGTGACCCTTGCTGGTCTGGAACTCGCTGTTAGATGAGGCTGGTCTTGAATTACCAGAGATCCCGTTGCTTCTGCCTCCATAGCGCTGGGGTTAAAGGTGTGTAGAATGTACCACCATACCGAGCTTTTTATGCGTTTTATCATTACAGGATGACTTCTTTTCAATGCAACTGTGTGTCCCTAATGCGGTCAGTTGATGCTTTTTATTTATTTGTTTTTAATTTCTGGATTTTTGTATGTGTTCTTACACCACAGTAACCTGGTTTGATGGATCTAGTTTTCTTGTTTGTTTCTACAAAGCCCTCCTTTTGGGGGATGACACATGATTATAGAGAAAGAATATAATGTAATAGTTCTCTAAAAATATTGTTTCTTTTTGTTTGTTTGAGATTTTGTTTTTAATTATGCATAGGTGTGTGTCTGCATGGAGGTATGTGTCTAGGCCAGTGCTCTGGGAGGCTGAGGCCTCAGATCTCCTGGAGTTGGAGTTACAGTGACATGAATCACTTGGCATGTGTGCTGGGAACCAAACTCTCTAGAAGATCAGGAAGAACTTTTAATCATGGAACCATCTTCTCCAGCCCCTAGTTGTTATTTCTTATATACTAGCTGTGAGTTTTAGTACTTGCATAAATGTTTTTTTTTTCCTTTCCATAGTGCTCATGGCACCTATGAGAGATCAGTGTTCATATCACCTTCCCTGAGAAAATGTCTGAGAATCAGTTGTTTAAATGAAACTGATTATATTGGTGATTCCTTTTTCTTACCAATGTGGATAGGATTCATTTAGGCTTCATTTCAAACTATTGTATATATGAGGTTTTTTATACTACTACATTTCATAGCCAGGGATGTTTATAATTAAAAGTATTCTATTCTTCCGTCTTTATTGGTAACTATGAAATTTAACATTTTCGTTGTTAGGCTGCCTTTTAAACTATTATTAAAACTATCAGCGAATACTAATTTGACATCTAGTTTAGTGACAACATCGCTAGCTAGGTAGCTGATAAATAATGTTGCATCTTTTCTAAGGAAAAAATTAGTTTGGATGTTACTTATAATACACACACACACAAACCACAATAAAAACAGATAAAATCAAATGTGTTGTTTTTCTTTAAAATGTTTTCACTTTACATTACCATATTCCCAATCTCTTAGTGTATCTTTCTGGTAAGGACAATCTTAATTTTAACTTGGAGGCAAAGTGTGATGCAGTATACTTGCCGTCTCAGCACTCGGGAGGTAGGAAGATTGCCATAAAACTAGTCTGGCATATACAGGTCCTGCCCTGCCAGACCTTTACATAGAATAGAATGGTGTAGAATAGAATAGAATAATACTTCTGAAATGATTTTCCTCTATAACTGTGCATGTTTATGTGTACCTTGTAGACCTAGGAAGCTGTTTAATTTTATTTTAAGCTACCTTGATACTTGCTTTATTAGCTTATATTTTTGTCCAGGAAAGTAATTGAAAACATTGTGCTTACTATCTCCAGGTATTATGATAAAATTACAATTAAAAATAGATTATGTGGTTTCAGATTTCAAATTGGAGCTGTTTAAATTAATCATAATAATGTTCCCTTCTTACCTGATAAATCCATTAATGGTGTTCTCAGTAGGAGTAATAATTTCATTAATCCATCTCTAAATTATATGTAATGTATAAATATATTATTGTCTTTTATTTATTAGTCACTGTTCATAGCCTGTGGTAAAGGTTATAATTTTTTATTATCACAATTAAATATAAAGATAGCTGGACTTGTGTAAACTTAGTCCGATTTAGAAACAACACATTGCCTTATTAGTTTACAACCCAATATATTCTTTTTGATGCACTGATGACTCTCTTAATGATGGTATCAGTTTTGTGATGATATCATTATTGTTTACATTGATCCTAAAATTTGCTTTATGATGTTTGCTTTGTGTGTTAACTTGTTTTTTTTTGTTTGTTTGTTTGTTTTAGAAATGATATGTTTTTGGAGTTAAGGAAAACTGGTATTTGGCTCATTAACCAAAGTCCTGACTTCTCTCTTCTTGTCTATAGCCCACCTGACTCATGTCCCAATAATTCACATCAAACTCTGTGAACAAATGCTGATATTGAAGAGAGATTCAGATTTATCAACCTATTTTAAATATTACCTGCTAGAAAGTAAAAGAAGATTTGGAGTTTGTTAACACTATGAGCATAATTAAACATGAGGAAATGAGGTGGAATATTCAAGTTTCATCCTAGAGATAATTAACTCTGGCTACTCTCATCATAATCAGAACATCTGCAAAATGTTTGTTGGTTGGAGTGCCAAGATGATTTTAGATGTTTTACTACCAGCTAAGCATATAATATAGCAGTGGTTTTGAATTTTTCATGAATACTGGCTTTGTTTTTCCAAAACTAGATCAAATGAGAATTTTAGGATTCTGCTATTCTTTATATTTGTTCTTATAAGTCATTTGCTATCTTTTCTATATAAATCTTTAGGTTTCCCAGTACCCAGGCTGCCTTTATCTTATTTAGCTTGCTTGCAGTTGAAACTGTAACTTTCTTTGCTTTTATGTATTGGTTTGCTTGTTTCTGAGAGAAGGTTTCACTTGTAACTATGTCTCTCCTGGAAGTTGACTGTAGACTGAGCTGGACATCCTCTTGCCTCTTGCCTTTGAACGCTGGGATTGAAGGTGTGCCTCAACCCACCCTGCTTATGTATCAAGATATTTTACGGCACTAATCTACATATAAATTTTCTTTTTTCAGTGAAAAGAGCGTACTCGTTTCTAAGGTTATTTTCTTTAGGTCATATATCAAGTAAGAATTCTGCCATATGTCAGACACTTTACTGGAGATTTGATGTTATAAGTATCTTTCTCTGTTTGAAGCAAGTCTCACTATATAGTCCCGGCTAGTCTAGAACTTACTGTGTATACTAACCTCAAATTCATATGTAGAAGCCCTCCTGTCTGTGCTACTCAGGTGCTAGCCTGTACCTTTAGTTTGTTCATTTAACTTAAATAAACAAACGAACAAACAAATAAATAAGTTAGAAGAAAACAGTCTCTTACAGTAACCCAAGCTTTCCTCAGATTCCCTGTGTAGGTTCAGTTGAGCATAACCTGGACCTCCTGAGCCTCCTATCCCACCTTACAGTGTTGGGATTACAGGCACACACTATCACCCCCACTCATTCATTCATTCACTCGCTCGCTCACTCACTCACTCACTCACTTACTCACTCACTCACTCATTCATTCATTCATTCATTCATGCATTTTGCAAGCCCATAGCAATCTTCCCACCTCAGCTCTAAAATGCTTTGCAGGCATACATCACCATATTAATCTAAGATAAATTCTTTTTAAAAATTAATTTGTTTTTATTTTTACTAATTACAGTTTATTTACTTTGTATCCTAGCTGTAGTCCCTTCCCTTGTCCCCTCCCAATTCCACCCTCCCTCCCTCTTCTCCTTCCTTGCCCCTCCCCAGTCCACTGATAGGGGTGGTCCTCCTCTCCTTCCCTCTGACCCTTGCCTGTCAGGTTTCATCAGGAGTGGCTGCATTGTCTTCCTCTGTGGCCTGATAAGGCTGCTCCTTCCTCAGCGGGAAGTGATTAAAGAGCAGACAATCAGTTCATGTCAGAGGCAGTCCCTGTTCCCCTTATTACGAGCCCACTTGGACACTGAACTGCCATAGACTACATCTGTGCAGGGGTTCTAGGTTTTCTCCATGCATGGTCCTTGGTTGGAGTATCAGTCTCAGGAAAGACCCCTGTGCCTGGATTTTTTGGTTCTGTTGCTTTCCTTCTTAATAAAGTGAGATTTAACAGCAACTGATAAAAAAATTTTAAAATATGAAGACGTTACCAGTAGTTCCACAACTGTTTCTACATGGGTATGCAGGCTTTAGTAGTTAGATTATTGAATACAGGCTTTGTGTAAGTCCATGATTGAGCTTGTCAATTTTTCTTGTTTCTTTTTTTCTTTTTTTTTGTTTCTGTAGATTATCTTTTTCAAATGTGCAATTTTTTTTTAAACTATAAGTGGTCAAACATGTGGCTAATCTTTATGTCTCTGATACCTGGTCCAGAGTCTGACACAACCAGTTAAGTGTTGTGTAATAAGAAGTGGTATAGACATGATTATTAAAAATTAATTTTAAATCATATAATTAGTGATGTGGGTTGATTGAGTGGTTGAATTTTTGTGAAGTGTAAAGAGAACTGGCAAGAGCCAAGATGAGAAGAAGTTTGACCCAGCTTTCCTCCACTGTGGTTGCCTTGTTTTCAGTTTTTAACAGAAGCCAGGCAGTGCGTCAGGAGGCCCCATGGTCTGTGAAATGCTGCTCAGTGTGTGTGTAGATATGGGTTGACTCCACAGTGCAGCCAAAGCTGAGTGCAGTAGGTGTAGCCCTAGGAGGTGAAGGAGGGAGGGTCAAAAGCTGCATAGGAGTTTAAGGGTGCCCTGGCCTACAGGACCCTCACTCAGCCCCATCTCCTCAAGAGGAAGAGGCACCAGCAGCAGCGTACATTTATCCAAGAGACCTTCTGAAGATGTTGGATAGAACTTTGCACAACCTGTCACTTTATCACTCAGAGTTGATTGTGTTCTGGGAGATTAACTATGCTAAATCAGACACTATAGAAATTTAGAACAAAGAGTCACAGACTGTGTGCCCTGAGGCAAATTGGTCATTTTTTATTAGCTTTCTGACCAATTAAATGAGGGTAATCATAATACATAGGGTTTCTTAAAGAGATGAAATGGTAATTTTTAAATCCTAGTATTAAAGGAATATTCAAACTAATAGCAGAGGGAAAGACTGGTAGAAAATAAACCAAAATTAAGTTTGGCATAGGACCTTGTGCATTGAAATTCTGGGTAAAGCACTATAGTTTTTTGTTTTTGTTTTTGGTAAGTATTAGTGCTAATTTATAGCATCTTTACTAATATTCACATATGCATAGATATTAAAGCTGTTGTTTATAGCATCCCACTTTTAATTGGACTACACTGGAAACTTAATCATCAGAAGTCCTTTTTAAAAATTAGAGAGTGAGAGAGAGAGAAAGAAGGAAGGAAAGAAAGAAAAGGAAAGAAGAAAGAAAGAAAAAATATTAAATAACTGTGAAGGATTGTTTTAAAAATTTGGGGTTGTAAAACTTGGAAAATCCATTTGTCTAGAATTGAGATTATTCATTGCTGCTAATTATATCAATGAGTTTCAGGTTTCCTTTTGACCACCTGCCTCTCTATATTTTGTTTTTCATATATAAAACCTATATGAACCATATGGATTCTGACAGATTACAATTTTAAGCTCTGAAGATGGGCATGATCGCTGACTCATGACTGTGATAACAGCACATGGAGGGCTGAAACAGAAGAATTGCTCTGATTTTAAGACTAGCCTATGAGAGCCTGCCTAAAATTAATTTTAAAAAAATGTTGTCATTGACCACAAGCTCCAGTATTTCTTATGAAGCAACTAATTGCTCTTCCTTATTAAGTGCATATTTTTAGAGTGTATATATTGGTCTTTTAATGTAATTCAGTTAATTTAAACATAAACTAACCATGTATATTTATCTTAGTTAATACTTAAAACCTCTTTGTGAAGTAAGTCTTACCAATATTACCTTATAAAGTGCTAAGGCTAAAGAGGCGCTAGCTTGAGTTGCCTGTTATTGTGCAGTCAGTAAGCACCCCATGGCCCGCACTCCATGGCCATCTTCTCACAGTATCAGCACAGTCTGAGGAGAAGGCATCTGCAGACCCTTTGGGGAGTCAGCTCACAGAGTCAACTGTCCATCTATGCTGGCTTTAGTGGACTCAGCTTCACAATAGCTTCTGTAGATCTTGTAACCCTCCTTAACTGACAAAATGGAAGAAATTTAGAGATTAAGAAAGAAGACAGTGCAGCTGCTCCTGATGAGACCCGATAGACTAGGATCAGAGGGAAGGGGAAGAGGGCCTCCCTTTTCAGTGGACTGGGAGAGGGTCATGAGTGGGGAAGATGGAGGGTGGGGTTGGGAGGGGAAGCGGGAGGGAGGTACAGGGGGGATACAAAGTGAATAAACTGTAATTAATAAAAATAAAAATTAAAGTTTGAATCTTGAAAGTATCTCATAGTTATAGGAGAGCTTTTAGCGAGGAGACAAGAGGGAAAGCTAAGAAACTAACACTGTGTCTGTCTGTCGGTCTGTCGGTTAAAATAGACATAAAATGGAATTTACCATTTGTTGTGGTTATTATTGATTGTCAACATGACAGGATCTAGAACCATCCGGGAAGTGAGCCACTGAGAACCTGTTAGAAATGATATAGATTAGGATGATTGAAGGGCAAGACCCGCTTTTTTTTTCTTTTTCTTTTTTCTTTTTTGAGACAGTGTTTCTCTGTGTAATAGCTCTGGTTGTTCTGTAGACCAAGCTGGCCTCAAAGTCACAGAGATATGCCTGCTTCTGGCCCCTGAGTGCTGGGATTAAAGGTGTGTGCCACCACGCTTTGTTTAGTTTACGTTCTAATGGGCTGTTATGTTTTCAGTGTATATAAAAACATGTATCTTTTTTTGGTTCTGAAAAACGAATACATTATTATTTTCATAGTGTTGAGGTGTTATTTTCTTTTGCTAGTCTACCAAGCAGATGTATGTATGTTTGTTTCGACAGGTTCTTACTGTACAGATCAGGCTAGCCTTGAATGCATAGAGATCTACCTGCCTTATAAGCAGAATTCTTAAAACCACCTCTATTAGTTTCTATGCAGTTACTTCTAAATCTGTAGTAATTAAAACAGTTCTCATCCAATATTATTACTTGTAAATGTGTTGGGAACTGATCCCCAAAGCAAAGGTAGAATGAATTAATAGCTCATATTCTTTTCTATGAGCTTTTTAGCTAGGCACAAAGTTTCTTCAAGGTCTTCTTAAACTATAGCTAGTTAGTAGTGATTATATTTGAACAAAAGAATATTCTAGTTCAATTAAGGCAGGGCCTGTTAATCTCAGTGGACTGCTTCATACTTACAGTCATGAAAATGATAATTGCTTTAAAACTAAGGGTCAGTGTTTTGTAAGAAAAACAATTAAATACTTCTATAATTTGCAATACTTAATACTTACAGAAGGAGCATTCAAATTAAAATTATTAGTAGAGTGAAGCCCAGTGTAGTGTATATCCTATCTGTGAGACACTTGAACATTTCTTTAGATTTGTATTGTAGTTCATGTGGCAGCCAGCACTTTGTGGAGAATTGGTTGAAGCTGAAATTACCCTTGAAAATCAAAATTGTTGGGATTAAAGGCATGTACCACCACAGCCCAGCTGAAATTCAGAATTGTTGTGACCTTTAGATTATAGAATACATTATACGTTTCAACCATTATGAGAATTTAAAATGTTTTTCTCTTTGATCATAGCCATTACTGAAGGAAGTTGCAGTGTATAACATAGTACTATAATTTAGACTAACAATTGATTCATGAGTTAAATAGATTCCTTTTGACTTTCACTATATCTGGTTCCTAGAACATCTTTTGTGCTTTTCTCCAACATCAAGTTTTTTCTAGATAAAAAGGGGAACAGTGTAGTCAACTCTCTAGTCTGAAGCATTCATAGAGGAGGAAAAAACAACCAGCCAACCTAACAAACAAAGCTGGTATTCTAGATTCAGACTTTCTCAATCCAGGAAGTAAACTTTATCTAACCTTTTAATAAGTTTGTTTGTTTGTTTGTTTGTTTGTTTGTGATATTTGGTTAAACATTTCTGTTGTCTGCTCTGAGAATTGTTTCTGTAAGGATTTTGTTTATGAGCTACTGTATTTATTTGGACACTCTTCACTCAACTGACAACAGTCCACAAAGTTTGTAGCAGATCACCTCAGTTAAAGTAAAACTATAATGTATTCTCTTTCCACAACAGTAAAATAACGTGTTTGTTTTCATTCTCGTGGGATTACTGTCAAGGGTTAGTTAAGGTGAAGAGAATGCATGAATATGGTGATGGTTGAGATTTCAGATTGGAGTTTAATCCCCTAATAAGCCATTCTTCCTATAGTAAGGCATAAATAATTGTTAGCATTATTAGATAGCCCATTATGTAGGGAACTCTGATTTTAGTGACTTAAACTCAGCTTTTATAGCATAGAATACATTATGAATTTGCTAACTTAAGAACAACATGTAGTGCTGATGGCCTAGAAGGTAAAGGCACATAAAGCCAGTCTTGATACTCTCATGCAGTTCCCTAGGCCTCCCTGGTTAAAGGCTGTCCTGACCTCCACAGATGCTCATGTGTATAGGCACATATGCAGGTGCACAGACTCACACACATAAATGTAATTTTAAAAAAGAGCAACATGTGACCTGGCTGTGGTTTGTCATGCATGTAATTCTAGCACTCAGGAGACTGAGGGGGAGGATTTCTGTGAGTTCTAGAATAAACAGTCGGAAATCCTATCTTAAGCAAACAAAACAACGAAAACTATTTTTTGATTGTGGTCATGTTGGATATAGTTGAAATACTGGTTTCCAGTTATGTTAAGTTCTTTACATACCTACTTTCATTAAAGTGGGATATTTTAAATAGTATATCTATTTAAAATAGATAGTTTTGGTTGTATGTTTGCTATGACTTATTTTTCCTTTCTGAGTGTCACAGAAGTGTCTTTTCACTTGCCCAGGGTCTTAGGATTTCATTGCTGTGAAGAGACACCATGATCAAGGCAATTCTTAGAAAGGAGTACATTTAATTGGGGGGTGGATTACGGTTTCAGAACTTTAGTCCATTATTGTCTCCTGGCAGGAAGCACGGCAATGCACAGGCAGATGTGGTGCCGGAGGAGCTGAGAGTTCTGCATGCTGATTCCCAGGCAGCAGAAGGAGGCTGTGTGCCACGCTGGGCAGAACTTGAGCAAAGGAGACCTCAAAGCCTGCCCCCATAGTGACACACTTTCTCCAACAAGGCCACACCTAATAGTGTCTCTCCCTGTGGTCAAGCATTCACACACATGAGTCGGTGGGGCTATGCCTATTCAAACCATTATAGCCACTATTCTGTTATGCCTCCTGTTTGCGCCTCCTGGTCCTGGCAAACCAACTTCTTTAGTTTCTGCTTTAGTTTTCTTGTATTTGTTTTGTACATATGAATTGACAAATGAACATCTTCTCTGCCAAGGGTACTGAAGGTACCAATGGTATCTTTTTGTCCTTTATCTGTTTAACATTTTCTTCATTCCACTGAACAGCTGTGTTATTATTTCACTCTATCTCAAAAGACAAAATAATGGACTGAGTCTCACATATCTCAGCTGGCCTCAGCCTTGCTGTACAGCTGAGGATGACTTTGAACTTCTGATCTACGTGCCCCTAATGTGTAAGTACTAGGATGACAAGCATGTATCACCGTGCCCAGTTCTATGCTGTGCTGAGATTCAAGCCCAGGACTTTACAAAGACTAGGCAAATACCAACTAAGTTATGTCCACAGCCCTCACATTATTAATTTTAATGTGTTTAGATTTCTAAGGACTTTCCTGTTTGGCATAGTTATTATCTATGTAGTTGCTATGTACTGTGCACACTAAAGTACATGGATTTACCAGATAACCTATTTCAGTGATACAATTTGGGTGATTAATTGAATATATAGATTAAATTGTGGTGGTTTTATGTGATAGTAACTTTTGCGACTTTCTGTTCACAAACATAAAATATTTGTTCACTTTTGAAACTTCTTTCTTTCATGAGTAATTGGTAATTTTATAAATTGAAGTTTCATTTACTTTGTTAGGTTTCTTTTGTTAGATTAAATTTTTAGAACAGCATTTGTTTTTATTTGATTTATTTTTGGTTTTGTTTTCAAACTGCTTCTTTCTTTCTTTCTTTCTTTCTTTCTTTCTTTCTTTCTTTCTTTCTTTCTTTCGTTCTTTCTTTCTTTCTTTCTTTCTTTCTTTTCTTTCTTTTGATTCTTTCAAGACACAATGTGCTTTATTTCTCTATCAAATTACAGTTACTTTGCTTTCAGATAGGTTCTCATGTATCCAAGTTAAGTCTCAGCTTGCTGTGTATGTGAAGATGCTCTTGACATCCTAAATCTTTAGCTTCTCCTCCCAAGTGCTTGATTGATAGACATATGCCACTATATTTGATATATGTGGCGTTGGGGACCAAACCCAGTATTTTGCATGCTGATTATGGTTTACAGTTATTTTTTTTTTTAAGCACTGAAAAATCCTTCATGAGAAGTACCAGTTTATCTGTTTTTCTACTGTTAAAAAAACAATCTTGGTTGCATGAAATTTTAGCAGCTTGGAATAAAGCTACTATAAAATTTCTCTTGCATTCCTAAAATTTCTTAGGCATAGTGGGGTACATGTAATTTTTAGCACTGAGGTGGCTGAGATGGGATCTCAAGCCCGATGGCAGTCTTTGCCCAGCCTCAGTAAACAGAAGCTAAAACAGATCCCCATTCTGTTGTTTGTATAGACATGTTTGTGTTTGATAAACACCAAGGAGTGGGACTGCTGAATCTTATGGTAAGGAAAGTGTTAGCTAAGTGTCATGGTGCATACCTTTAATCCTAACACTGGGGAAGTGGAGACACATTGATCTCTGTGAGTTCATCCAGCCTGGTCCAAAGAGAGGGGGGGGGGGTGGAGGGAGAGAGAGGGAGAGGGAGAGAGGGAGGAGGGAGGAGGGAGGAGAGAGAGGAGAGAGAGAACAGAGAGTTTCCTTAATTGCAGAAACTACTAGTTTCCCACCATAGCTTTGCTGTTTTGTGGCCTCACCAGTGATCACTGTGTGTTTCTGTTCCTTATCCTTACCAGCATTTTGCAGTGCCAATATCAGTTTTGGCCAGTTTCATAGGTGTGTAGTGGTACCTTATTATTTCAATTTTCATTTGCTTAATTATACAGGCATTAAGCATCTCTGTGTGAATGTGTGGTCTGTGCGTCTGTGTGCCATAGATAAGCAGATTAGCTGGTGATCAAGTGCCTGGGATTACATACATGCACTGCCATGTCTGGATTTTTACAGGAGTGCTAGCGCTCTGAACTCAGGTCCTCATGCACTTGACTCACGGAGCCACCTCTTCTATTTTGTATATTCTGTTTGATTTTGGTTTTGAATAGCAGTGTTGGGTGTTGAGCCTAGGGCCTTACCATGCTAGGTGATAAAGATATATACCTTTCCCTTTTCTTTTTATATGCTTAAATTTTTGCACTTCATTTGTTCATTCTTTCATTTGTTCATTTGTTGTGGATATCAGTGTGTGCAAAGGAGAGGGCCAAATCAGTGTTTTTTTCTTTCGCTGTGCAGGTTCTAGAGATATCACATCAGATTGTCAGACTTGACAGCAGTCACCTTTATCTACTGAGCCAGCTCACCAGCTGCACTCCTCATCCCTCATGCATTATTTTCTTATTGGTTAATTTTTTTTATTTGATTTTGGGGTATATATTTTTAAATTTTTTTTTATTAATTTATTTTTTTGTTATCAATCACAGGTTAGGTACTTTGCATCCCAAGCGTAGCCCCCTCCATCATCCCCTCCCACCCTCCCCAACCCTCCCTCATCTCCTCCCCGCCCCCTCCAAGTCCACCAACTGGGGAGGACCTCCTCCCCTTCCATCCAACCCCAGCTCAACCTGTCCCCTCAGGGCTGGCTGCAATGTCCTCCCCTGGGATCTAGCCAGTCTGTCACTCCTCGGCATGTATGAGGGAGGGTCAAAGATTCAGCCATCAAGTTAACGACTAAAACAGTCCCTGTTTCCCTCACTAGGGTCTTCAGTCCAACACCGAGCTATCATGGGCCCCATCTGAGCAGGGGTTCCAGGCCACATCCACACGTGGTCCTAGGTTGTAGAAACGGTCTCATATAAGACCCCCTGTGCCCTACTCAAATTGGTCTTTGTGGAGCTCTTGTTCTCTCCAAGTCTGACCAACCTCCTCCATTTCTGTCATCACTTCTCGCCCTCTGCCAAAGGCTTGATCACGAGTCTTAATATCTGCTCTGATACATCACTACGTTGACCCCCTCCAGAGGTCCTCCTTGGCATGCTCCTGTCCTGTTGCTTGTTTTCTCTATTCAATCTTCTTATCTGATCTTGGCTTAATTTAGGTAGGTGGAATCTCTCAAGAAAATTGTCCATTTCATTGAGATTTTCAAATTTTGTGGCATATAGGCTTTGGTAGTAAGACCTAATGATTGTTTGGATTTCCTCAGTATCTGTAGTTATGTCCCCCTTTTCATTTCTGATTTTGCTGATTTGGACCATTTCTCTCTGCCTTTTTGTT
>CM053767.1:315368-331741 GCA_028658305.1 Pachyuromys duprasi
AGACTCTCCCTTGTCTCATGCTTTAAGATGTTTGATTTCTTTATCTTCACGAGGTAGGCCATGCCAGTGGAAAAGCACCACACAAATGCCTCACATCTGTCTCCAGTGACAACGAAAGATTCCACAAGGATCAGACAAGTTATTAATAAATATGGACTCTAAAACTCTAGAAGTAGAGTATTTGAAGCTGTGATTGAGTAGTATAGAGATGGTTGTGCCAGGTCTTGTGGTAATGCATGTGGAACCCTAACTTGGAGGAAAGAGGTCGCTTGGAGCATGAAGGGAGGTTCTTATAGCCCTGCTTTAAAAACCAAACAACTCAAAAAAGATTATTATAGTAAATCTTGAGTATTCTAAGTTTCTGTTATTATGCCAATAAGGCTCTCTGAAAAGGTTCCATTGGCTTTTTTGAATTTGCACTTGTTTGCTATATATGTCTTTAAATGCTCTATTCTTAGATTCATGCAATGGGCTGTATAAAGCTGTTAGCTTCATGTGGACACTTCTGTACGCAGTGATTTGGGGCATGGAACAAGGCTCCCTCCCTCCAAACATTAATGTTAAAACTAAGTTATGTCCATTTATTTACATGTTTTTTAGGAAAAAATTGTATAAAGAATGAGATATACTGTGGTTAGTATTTATGAACCATAGCTTACTCCATTCCATTAATCCCTTTTTAATCATTCCATAGTTCTAAAGGCAGTATTTCTTCATTCAGAGTGCTTTGATGTGTACTGTGAATAGAGCTCTATGTAAAGCACTTGCCTGTATGTATGTATGTATGTTTGTATGTATGTATGAATGTATGTATAGGTCCCTAAGGTTGAGTTCTAGCACAGACAAAACCCACTTGGAGTTTCAGTGCAATGAAGAATGAAAAACCTTGGATAAACATAGGACCGTAATCTCAGAATTTGGGAGGCTGAATTGGGCACCAAGAGTTAAAAGTCCCTTGGGCTACAATAAGACTGTTTCAGAAAGGAAGAGAAGGGACTGCAGAGGTAGCTTAGGCTGAAGAGCACTGGCTGCTCTTTCAGAAGACCCATGCTTGATTTCCAGCACCTATGTGGGAACTTAAAACCATCCTTTTTATTATAATTATTCTGTCATATATTACATTCTGATGGCAGTTTTCTCTCCCTCTCACCTTTCCTCTTTCCCAGATCCCCTGCCCCATTTGCAGAATAGAGCAGGCTTCCCAGGGACTTCAACCAAACATGGTATAGCAAACTACAATAAGACCAGGCATATACCATCACATCAAGGCTGGATGAGGCAACCCAGCAAGAAGGAAAGGATCCACAAGTAGGCAGAAGAGTCAGAGACAGCCCCACTGTTAGAAATCCCACAAGAACAAGAAGCTACTCAGGACTTAGGTCAGACCCCTACAGGCTCCCTGATCTCTGCAAGGCCCCATGAGTCCTGGTCAGTTGATTTTGTGGGTCATGTTCTTCTTGTGTGTCCCTGACCTCTCTGATCCCTCTGATCCCTCCTCTCATTTCCAGAGACACTTGTTAATTGTATTAAAATTATTGTTAAGTGTGTTCTGTATTTAAATTTTCCTGAAGTTTTTTGAGATGTAGAAGCAGGTAGCCCAAGCTAGCTTTGAATTCTCTGGTGCATCAGGTGCTGATGTTACACTTTTGATCTTCCTGCTTTCATCTCATGAATGCTAGGGTTACAGGCTTGTGACAACAGTCCCTGTTTTATGCTGAACTGGGACCTGAACCCAGGCTTCATGTATGATAGGCATATACCTTACCTACCCGAGCTACATCCCAACCCCATTCTATCATTTTACCCGCTCTTCCTCCTCCTCCTCTTTCCCTTTCTCTTCTCCTTCTTCAGTAGAAAAATTCATTTGGTGTTACTATCTTATTGTACAAAAGACAATAATTGTATATCCATTTTTCACAGTATCTATTAGAAATCTGTGTGTCTGTCTGTCTGTCGTCTGTCTGTCTGTCTGTCTGTCTGTGTGTAGCTATGGATTGACCTTGGGTATTGTTTTTTAGATGCAAAGTACCTTGTGTTTTCAGAGAGACTCTTTCTTGGCCCAGAATGTGGTAGTTCGGCTAGACTGGTTGGTCAGTGAGCCTGTCTTTGCTGCCCTGTGATTGGATTACAAGCTGTTGTCACCACCCCTGCTGGCTTTTTCATAAGGATCATGGGGAACCAAACTTGGGTCTCCTGCTTAAGCAGCAAGTACTTCACTGATTAAATTACTTCCCCAGTCTCTCCACTTTCTGTTATCATGTGTCCTTTCATTAAAGATAGATATATCTTTAATATAAATCTTTAATATAAATAAGGCAGTTCTTTTCTTTTTTCCTATCTTGTAGGTTGCTTCCACAGAATATTGGCCTTCTCTATGTTGGAGGTTATGAAAGACCCTTTGCACAAATCAAGGTATGATAATTCATTTTCTGTGTTTTTCTTTGGTGTTCACTTATCTGGAACCTACTGTTTAGTAAAAGCTTAGTGAAACTACCAGCCTCATCAAAGACATTGTAATATGCAGTGATTTCATGGATTTTGCTAATGTCTGCTGAAAAAGGTAGCAATACCAGACCCAATGTTTAAAACTCTGCTCGTTGACAACATATTTTGAGCCATGCATTCTTTTTATTGGGGTGTTATTTACAGCATTATACTGTAATTAGATATACAGTATGTTTGTATAAATGCTAACATATCTATTCATGTAAAAACTGCTAAGATAGTGAAATATATCTGTCACTTAAAGAAATGTATTCAGATCGCTTGGAGCTTTTTGCTCCCTGTTCTGCTTTCTGTCATCTTGTCCCCTAGACACTACTAAACTACCATGTATTATAGAGGAATTTATATGTTTTAGTATTTGTGTGAATGGAATCATACATTTCTTCCCATTCTCATATTCTTGTCTTCCATTTGGCATGATTATTGTGAAATTCATCTATATTCTTGTACTTACTATTATTACCTTTCCTTGTGTGGTAATGTTGGGAATTGAACCAAGTGACTTGTGCGTACTAGGCACTGCTGTTAACATTTATGGATAGGTTTTCTGTAGGAATATGTGCTTTCTTTTTTTCTTGGATAGAAGAGTATTCTATATTTCTCAAGGATAGGTGATTAGGTCTGTTCCATCTACTGACCTTCCACCACTACCACACTGTATGGTGTATTGTAGCTTTATAGTAAGTCCCCAAATGAAATTGTATAAATCCTCCTGTTTTGCCCTTTCTTTCTCTGTAGTTTTGATCAATCTAGTTTTCCTTTGATTTTCATATAGTTTTTTTTTAGAACTGTTCTATGAACTTATGAAAATGATTATTTGCATTCTATTTGGGATTATGTTGAATCTATAGATAGATCTGAATAAAACTGAAAAATTTTAACAGTGTTGTGATAGGGGTGGTATGGCTCTATGGAGTACTTACCTGACATGCATGGGATACTAGGTTTGGTTCCCAGGAGAGAGAAAGAGGTAGGTCGATTTTAATAATACAGGACCATTCAGGTCACCAAGACTGCATCTCTTTTAACTCCAGCTTTAATGTCTCAAAGAAATATTTCTTGTTTTGGTGGTCTTGCATGGATTTTCAGTGCATGAGCATCTATATTTTATATTTATGATGCTGTTATAAAAGTGCTTTTATTTCTAATGTGTAAATATGTTGGCTTTGAATTCTGTAGTATTATTACACTCAGTTATTGTTTTTGGCCGAAGGTTTGTAGATTTTATAGGATTTCTGTGCATAACTCTTTGATCCATTAAGGAAGGCTATTCTCCTTTTCTGACCTGGTACATTTTATTGCAATTTTTTTTTTATTGCTCTGACTGCAGTCTTTGCCAAGCTGAACAGTAATGGTTAGATCAGATATCCTTGGCCATCTTCCTAATCTTAAAGGGAAAACACTCAGTCTTTGTCAATATTAGTTAAGAATGGATCAATTGGGGCTTGAGAGATAGCTCAGCAATTAAAAGTTCTTGCTGTTCTTGCTGAGGACTGGAGTTTGGTTCCTAGCCCTCAGGCAAATCATAACTCCAGCTCCAGAGACCCATCTCCTTTTGTGCCTTCTGCGTTACAAGCTTTTTTGGTGGTGGTTTTGAGACAGGGTTTCTCTGTGTAGCCTTGGCTGTTCTGGACTCACTGTGTAGACCAAACTGTCCTGGAACTCACAGAGATCTGCCTGCCTCTGCCTCCTTGAGTGCTGGAATTACAGGCGTGCGCCACTGGGCCTAGCCTGGCCTGTGTTACAAGTTTTAACTTTCTTGTTACAGATTTTAACTATACCCAATAAACTTATAAATCTTGAGATAAGGTTTATATCTTAGCTAAAGTATTAGGCAGTTAAATGAAACCAGTAGTCCAATTTTTGGCTGCTATATTGTGTTCTTTTTCCCTGTTACAGAATCAGGTGGCTTGCCTGACACAGGACATAGAGGAAAGTTTTAAATAATCATGCTTGAAGCTGTAATCCAACTTCAGAGCCAGCTTTTCAATAAAGTAGAACAGTATAGAACAACCTTAATATTATCCACACCCACAAGACATTTGAATCCCTGCTAAACTAAATCCGGTGACCAGAAAGCTCAGAGTTAAATTCTGGGCCTTATCCATCAAAGCAGCAGTGATGAGTGGCTCTAGTGGTAATGGCTGGTGGCTGGTGGTTGCAGAGACAGCAAAAACGTTTCTGAAGAACCAGAAGCAGGCAGTGACATCTTACCTCTTGATCTTAACCAGAGAGTATTTGTTTGGGTCCAGTTTTTCCCAGATCAAATTCCACAGAACGGAACAGACTGTGACTTACTTGGGAGACCTCCATAGATGGTTGCTTCTTTTCTCAGCATGGCAGTTTACTCTGATAGTCTGGGAAACCGAAAGCACTCCTAGGAGCCTTGGAACATCTCAGGTGCGCAACTCCTGAGGCAGCCCTTCAGCACTGGAGTTTGTAGTGAAGATCCTGCTTTAGAACTTGTGTTGGTGAGTGATCTCACTGGGGACCTCCAGAAGATGCTACTCCCTCCAGAAAATGGGTGATAATAAGACCACTACCACAATTTTTAGACCAGACTTGAAACAAACTTTGTTAAATACTGGCCAGGATGATGGACACTGGCTAGATCCATACCCAGGATTCTTAGAGAATGACTGTGAATTACGTTAGTCCCATGCTTGTAAACGCAATACCCACCAGACTATGTACTTTTTGCCTTTGTCCATTCAGGGCCAAACATATATCCTGACCTGCTTCCTGCCTATGTATGTCCCGCATACGTGTGATCAAGCATATCCTGTGCAGTTGGGGCAACCAATCTTGTTTACAGAAATGAAAATGTATGGCTTAGTATCTTATACAAACAGCAGCCCTCAGCATTCCAGGAAGCTAATCAGTGCTTGGGCAAGTGGAGCTTACAGGTTAGAGGCTTTTCTGTTTCATAGTTAAACACAGTAATTAAAACTTAAAACATAACCTTAGCCCTCACAGCATATACAATTTAGTGATGGGAGTTTTTTTGTGGTTTACGTTTTTGAATTATTTTTAATGTTTATTTCTTACCTCAGGAGTTATTTTTCTGTTGCTTATTTGAAAGTTGTACATTTAAATGTTTTTTTATCTGCATATTCAATGTAGTTTTGTACTTTGAAAAAAAAACAAATATTTTTTCACTTAGCCTGAACAGGATATGTAGACTTGTAATACAGAGGGCAATCAATCTTAATATAAGCATTTTTTATGGTAAAAAAAAAGTATGTTTAGAATTAGTCAGCATTTAGGCGATTCCAGTCTTGTTGGCAACATCCAGAGCATCCTAATCAGGAGCCAACTGAGCATACGCCCTCTCAGGGTATTGACTTTGGCCATATCAGTGTCAGAGTTTCTTCACAGCCTGTTTGATCTGGTGCTTGTTGGCCTTGACACCATTGTGAACACACGTGTGTTGTCTTTTATCTTCTTCATGTCTGACTCAGTATTGAAGGGTGGGGGGGATTGAGGATAGCATAGTGGTTGCACTACGGAAATTTCATCATGGTTACTAAGGACTCAGCACCTCTTGCCTACAGTAATTTATCTTAGAATACTCCAAAGTCTGTCACTGGCATATAAATGCTTCTTGTGTTTTCTGATTGCTTAACATTCCTCTGAATGGTTAGCATTCAGATATATACTGTTCAGTGTTTCTCCAATACTAGTAGCGTTGGCAAGAGTGTCTTTTTTGCTTTGCCTCACTGTCCCATTCATGGAATTTGACAGTAGAGCCAGGAAGCTTACTATGTTCCAATAGGATATTTCTGGCAGCCGAGTCTCGCACCCCCCTCCCCTTTTATCTCTCCCTTTCTTCTTTTCATTCCCTGTACCCCCACCTCTGCTTTGGAAAATCAATGTGTGTGTGGTGGGGGTCAGTGAGCATGAGCATGTGAGCTACATGTTATCCTAAAAGCATTAAGGATATGTGTGAGGGTAAGTTCCTCTATCAATCATCTGATAACATTTTTTTAATCTAGATCATCTGTATGTGTGTGTGTGCGTTATTTTGTTTTGAGACAGGGTTTCTCTGTATAATAGACTTGATTGTTCTGGACTCACTTTGTACACCAGGCTGGTCTCGAACTCAGAAGATCTGCCTGCCTCTGCCTCCCAAGTTGCCACCACCTGGCAATCTAGGTCTCTCCTAACCGGCTGTGTGATACAGAGCACTCCTTTATCAACTCTCTATGCCTGATTAATCAACTTGGCTAGGATTTAAAAAATCCATTTTTTAGGTTATCTTGTTCTTTTGATGCTCTCTCATTTACTGTGGAAAGATTTTGTAACCTTACAATTATTGAAGATCTTTCATAATTCCTTGCTTATGACTGATTACATCTCTATCTAATTAGATTATGTAGAAGTTAATTGGAAACAATAAAAAGAGTTTAAATGATTGAAGTTATGCTTGAAATATAAGGTTAATTTCTTATCTAGTCTATGCCAATTTCTGAATATATCAGCATTTTGTTGTATCTGTTTTTTTCTCCCTTTACACCAAATGTAATGAGGATGTGTTTTATGCCATAGATACCACATAAAACCTTTTAAAAGTGGATAATACATTGCTTTTTAAAGATCATGTTGATTATTGACTTTTAAAATAAATTGCTCTATACAGTATGTCTTTCTTAATGCCTTTTCCACCTTTATTTATTTTTGCTTTTAATTATATGTATATATATATATGCCCTCTATAACTATGTGTATATGAATATGCTGGTCCTCATCAAGGTCAGAGGTGTGAGAGTGCCCTAAATTTGGAGTTAAAAGCAGTGGTGAGGAGCCACTGAGGTTGAACTTGAGTCCCCTGAAAGAGCAGTAGGTACTCTTAACCACTGAGCCATTTGTCCAGGCTTCCCCCTTATCTTTTGAGGCCCACGATTTCTGCAGTGAACCTATAGCTTGTGGATTGAGGTTGACTAGCTAGTGAGCTCCTAGGTTTTCATGTTTGCACACTATCCCCATTAAGATATCTCTCTAGCACTTAAGTGCTTTTTAGGACCCCCCAGGTTGGGGTGGGCATATAGCTGAGCCAGTAGAGTGCCATCCTAGCAGGTACAAAGCCTGAGTCTTAGCCCCAGCATCACAATAACTGGCTGTGGTGGTGAATGCCTGCAACCAGCACTAGGGAGGTGAAGGCAGGAGGATCAGAATTTCAGGCCCATCATTGATTACGTAGTGAGTTCATTAGTAATATGAGGTCCAGAAGAGCCCTTTAAAAACAAAGAAGACTATGAATTAAGATTCTTGTCTCTTTTAACCAAAAAGATACTTGAATAGCTAAAAATAGTTTTCAGAGGAAATATTCATTAAGGACTTTGATTTTAAACATATATGTTTACTACAATATAATGAATTAAATAAAACATTGATGATTTTCTAGTGGTTTACAACATAGAATAAAAATAATTGCTTTATGTATCTTAAGCTATTATTTTCTGCAATAATGACACCAATTTATTGTCAAAATTGAAACTAAACTTTATCGTTAGTAATTTAAGTTTCTAAACGCATTGACTGTACTTAACTTGGGGTATAATTAAGAGAAATGGGTCATTATATGTAGGCTTTGGAATTGAAAGGGAAAGGCCCATCAGGATGGCTAGTATCTGTAATACCAGCACTTGCAAGGTCGAAGCAAAAGGGTTGCTATGAGTTTCGAAACTACATAAAGACTATGTGAAGAAACCAGAATGAAAATTTAAAAACAAAATTTTAAAGAAATTTTTGAAATAGGGTCTCACTGTAGATCAGGCTGGCTTCAAATTCGCAGAGACCTACCTTCCGCTTCTTCCTGAGTGTTGGGGGATTAAAGTGTATAACAATTTTAATTAAAATCATGTTTTGATTTATTTCTAATTTTTTAAGTTGTTAGAAGTTTTTATAAACATCTGACTGTTTGGAATTAGGTATATCATTGCCTAATATCTAGAGTAATTGTTTTTTTTTTCTATCTAAATATTTAGAGCTTACTTTGTAGGTACTACCCTTTAAATTTCAGTAGTATTTAACATGTTATCCCCTTTTCTCCCCCTTCCTCCACTGAGCTATATATCCTTAGCCTGAGGTATAAGCCAACCTGGCCTTGAATTTATGAGCCTTCTGCCTCATCCTGTGCAGCAGTTTTCCTGCCAGCCTTTAATACCATTGGTCAGCCTGGCTTTATTTTACACCAACTATTCTGTTTTGTTTCCTAGAGCAATTCATACTATCATGAATTCTTTTTCTTTTAAGGCTGGCTTCTAACTTACTGTCTAGCCAAGGGTGATCTTGAGTTTCTTATCCTTCTATCTCTATCAAGTGCTCAGATTTCAAGTATGCAGTTGGAGAGGCTCAGAAGTTAAGAACATAGCGCTCTTTCTGAGAACCTGGGTGTGGCTCCATTGGACAGCTCACAACTGTTCAGCACCAGGGGATCCAGTGCCTTTTCTGGACCCTGAGACTACCTACATAAGACTTGGGGCTGTGGTGGCATGTGGTGGTAGTAGACACACAAAAGTAAAGATACCTCTTCTAAAGAGGTAGCATATTTTCCCTTTAAAGTATTTTGTGCTGAGGTTGTTACTTAAAAATACCCTTGAAAAGGTTAAAGTCAGTTTTAACTTTAAGTTAAGTTTAAAAGTAAAATATTAATTTTGGATTTTTCTATTGTATAAAAGACTAAACTAATGGAAATAATTTGATGAATTTGCCAACTAGTGATTGTTTAAAAGATACTTGGAGCAGAAATGGTGGCTCATGCCCATAATCTCATGATCTGGGAGTCTAAAGCAGGAGGATTGTCATAAGTTTGAGATCAAAAGAATGAAAACCTGTCTCAGGGCTGATGTGGGTACTTATTTGATGTATTAGACCAACACTATTATTATTTAAATAAATGAATACCTATATGTTCATATTTTAAATCTCTAAAGTGCCTTCCACACTTTAGGAATATAAAAGATATATTTTTGATGAGATCTGTCTCAAGAGACAGAAATAGGATGCTGCCAAGCTTTATACATGTGCGTATACGTACATAACACAAACTGAACTTGCTCTTGTCTGTTTTAAATTTTAATTTCCATTTATTTATTGTGATGGAGGCATATGTGTGGGTCAGAGGATAGTTTTGAGGAGTTGTCTCTTTTCCACCAGTTGGTTTCTGGGATCGAACTCAGGTCTTCAGGCTTGCTGGCAGTTGCCTTTTAAGCTGCTAAGCCAACTTATTGTTCCTTGGTTGAATTTTTAAATGCTGGACTCAGCCCCCAGAATTTGCTGTATTTAGACTGGCTCACACCCAACCCAAGGACCATGCATGGAGAGGACCTTAAAACCCCTGCTCAGATATAGAATCAGTCTCCAAGTGGGTTTCTTAGTAAGAGGAGCAGGGACTGTCTCTGGCATGAACTCAGTGGCTGGCTCTCTGATCACCTCCCCCTGGGGGGCGGGGGGGGTTGCAGCCTTGCCAGGCCACAAAGGAAGACAATGCAGCCAGTTCTGATGAGAACTGATAGGCTAGGGTCAGATAGAAGGAGAGGAGGACCTCCCTTATCAGTGGACTTGGGGAGGGGCATATGAGAAGGAGGGAGGGTGAGGTTGGGAGGGGGCCACACCCGGGATACAAAGTGAATAAGTTGTAATAAGTAATAATAATTAATAAAAATATTAAAAAAAGAAAGACTGGCTCACAGTTCAGCAAATATTGCTTCAGAATAAAACTTCTTCAGCTAATGCTGCCATATGCTTCCAGCAGGAAACTGCCACATTTGTGACAGTAAGGGAGCTTTTTGCCCCTGAATTGAAGCTAGCCCTCAAGACTAGCCTTGAAAGGGGGGGAAAAGATGAAAGAACATGCATAGTTGCTGGGTAGAGGACAGAAGGTAGTATAGAAAATAAATGAGAATGGAGTTATGTTTTATAAAACTGTAAAGCCATGTTCTGTTTCAGAATTCATAACTCTAAAGAACAGAAGGGAGCCTTCCACACCTCCCCGTCTTCCAAGTGATTTCATGTATTTTGAGGATCGAGAAAAAAAAAAGGATCAAATCTCCCCTTAATGAAAAAATTAAACATTGATATAGGTGAGAATTTGAGAGAAAGCAATTGAATCATATTTAGATACATTATGACATAATCATTGAATAATGGTGAAATTTTCCATAGTTTTGTTAAAAATGAGGAAACGTTCAGTGTCTTGGATTTACAATAATAAAGAATGAAGTGGTTATCTAGATTTTGAAAGCAGGATTAGTAAGAAAAAGAAGTGAACGACAACAGAGTCATCATTGAAGCTCTGAAGATTTCTTTTTTCCACGGAACAGCTGCTAAATTATTTTTCAGATCTCTGAAATAAGGGAGCTATTACTTTCTAGATACTAAAGGTTTTACATCATGGTCTGGGAAGGTGGTACAGTAGGAAAGTGTTTGCCGTGCAAATATGAGAATCTTAGTTCAGTCCCTCAAAATTCTTGTTTAACAACAAAAATGGGTGTAGTCGTATCTGTAATTCCACTGAAAGACCTCTGGGGCAACCATGGAGCTCCAGGTGCAGGGGAGAGAGATGAGGTGGAGAAGGAGAGAGAGAGAGAGAGAGAGAGAGGAGAGAGAGAAACCCTGTGGTAAAGTAGTAACATAGAGAGTGATTGAGAAAGGCACTGGGTAAACACATGTACATAAATGACACATCATTGTTAAGTTGTATGGTAATTGCTGAACAGAATTGTAGCAAGTACACTCTGCTGATTTCTCCTGCATGGGTGCTGTGGATGCAGCATTGCCAAAATAGAGTAAGAGTTCAGACTCATGTAGCCTAGGGTGGTCCCCAGCCCTCTGTTGCTGGAGATGATCTTGAGCTCTTAGTCTTCCCTTTGATAACAGGCACATGTCCCCTTGCTCCATCAATCTCAGTAGTCTTTAAATTTTATTTTTATGAAATATATGTATATGTATGTGATTGTGTGTGAGTTTGTATGAGTGAGTTCAATGCCCTCAAAAGCCAGAGAGGACATCAACTGCCTTGCAGCATTGTTAGGAACTGAACTCAACTCCTGCATGTTCCTAACTACTGAGCCATCTTTCCAGCCTCCCAATCTCAGTGTTCTCTTCTTCATGCCTTAGATAATTTAGCAGTAACTTGTTTTATTCAAGTCTGTATTCTCAGCATTTAGCCCAGTTGCAGGTCACATAAAAGTAGTAAATAAGTATTTGTTGACATTATTACTGAATAGTCCTGAGAAAGTAACCCTAACCCTTAAGGAACTTACTGTGACTGATTTGGACACAGTGGCTTTGTATGAAGTTTTGCAACTTCCTCCTCTGGGAGACTGAGATTGGAAGATGGACTATCAGGCCAGCATGGGCTATATAGTGAAACTAGCTCAAAAAATAACAGTACAGATCTGCCCCCAAAAGAATTTTTCATGTACCAGTCTTAACTCTCTCCCTCTCCAGATCTCACTACCTCGCCCTGGCTGGCCTGAATTCACTCTATGAACCAGTCTGGTCTCATTATCTGCCTGCCTGTGCCCTGTGTGTGCTGGAAGTAATTAAAGCCAATGCTACCATACCTGGATGTATTTTCTAATCTTATTATACCCTGAATTGTGCTTATCTTTGTGGCAATATAAATTAATTTTAATTTCTAATTTAATATTATGATAGTAGATTATTATTAACATCAGCGCAGCTTTATTTGAAATGTGTATTTTATAAATTTATTACATTGAGAACATTTTAAATATAGTACTCAAGTTGTTTTTCTATTAAGGAGGTTAGAATTTTTCTTAAGTAAAACTCTCAAGCTAGATTCTTTACAAAAAAAGATACTGGAAACTATTTGGCTTGTTCTGCTCTTTGTTGTATGTATATGGTGCTGGGGATGGTGGGTCAGGCTCTACCACTGAGCTGGTATCCCAGCTCATGGCCATACTGAGTAGCCCAGGCTGGTGTCTGCCTCAGATCTCCTCCCTGTTTGCATTATAGGCTTGTACTGTTATGCTGTGCCCAGCAGGCAGCTTGGAATAAACAAAACAAGGCTGGCCACTTGATTATTCTCTTCCACTCTACAAAGGGCCACAGCAAACTCAGTCTGTATCATACAAATCATATACATTGCCACAAATTATAATAGAAATCTTAGGTTGATATTTCAGTGTCTTCAGAAGTTTGATGTTGAAATTAAATCAATATTTGCTAAGTTAGAGGGAATGTTACCATCCTAAAATAGGGCTGCCATGGTGGTGTGCACCTCTAGCGCATAGGAAATAGAGGCAGTTGAGTCTCTTGAGTTTGAGGCCATCCTGTTCAACGTAGCAAGTTCCAGGACATCCAGGGCTACATGGAAAGACTCTACCTCCATAAAAAAGAAAAATTCTAAACTAACAATGAAGAGATACTGAAATGGTTAGTTTTTATTGTCAACAGAACCAGCAGTCACCTGGGAGGTAGAGGGAACATTATTTGCATTGCCTTGATCATATTGGCCTGTGCTAGTACATCTGCTAATCATGCAAGAGGGACCAGCTTCCTGGGAGCAGTAACGTCTGTAGGCAGGTGAGGCTTGGGTTATATAAAGAAAGTATAAGCCAGAGAGCAAGCCGATAAGCAGCACGCCTCCATGGGCTCTGCTTCAGTTCCTGCCTCTGGTTTCTTACCTTGAGCTTGTCCCCGGCTTCCTTGGGTGATAGACATCTAGGGAATAGCCTCTAAGCTGCAATAAACACATTCCTCCTCAAGTTGCTTTTGGTCAATGCTATATCACAGTTACAGAAACCTAACTAGAACAGGGATTTCAGATAAAATCTTCTCTTGTCAAATAACTTTTCTATATTTCTGGAAAGCATTTGTCTTCCTATCTTAAAATTTCATTGTGGAATTAATTGCTTATAATTTTAAAATGACAACTTTTAGTTCAGGAAATTTATAAAGTCTAAAAAACAGAATGAGCTGTAAAGTATGAAATTTAACTTTGGAAATACATCATCAACAGTATTTAGATACTTAAAGTTTTATGCTAATGTTAAATACTTCACAGACATTTAAAAAGAAAAATCAAAGGATTCTTCATATTTAGAAGTACTTTTATGATTGGGTATCTACTAAAATAATATATTGGTGTTGATCAGAATGCTTTTAGTGGGGTTAGAGAGATGACTTAGTGGTTAGGATCACCTGCTGCTCCTGTAGAGGACCCATGTGCAGTTTACAACTGCTTATAATTCCAATTCCAAGGGACCTGATATGTCCTATCTGGCTTCCTAGATACTTGCATGTCCATATACAGACGCTCAGACAGACACTCACAAACATAAAATAGACAGAAATAACTCTCTTAAATAGTTTTTGGTAGTTTTACTTGACTCAAAAGTAAAAACCAAAAAATTATATGTAGTTTGTTTCAATTTTCTGTCAGTAGTTATGTCTGGGAACTCACAGCATTCACAGTATACATGCACATACACACATACACTCTATCCACAATTCATGTGGGTAGGGAGGAAGTGATATATTAAACCATTAACTACCCTGATGTTGTTCTTAGCAGATTGCAGGGTTTTTTATTTGTTTGTTTTTGTTTTTTTGGCTTAGGAAAGTCAACCAAAAGCCTTTATCAGTAGAAAACTACTTTAGGGCTGAGGATGTAGCTCAGTTGGTAAGAGTGTTTGCCTGGCATGCACAAAGCCTTTCTTCACACTACATAAAGTGGATGTGGTTACACATCTTGTAATCAAGAGGTGGATGCCAGAAGACCAGAAGGTCCAGATCTTCCTGCCTGATTGAAGGCCAGCCTGGGAAACAGGAAGCCCTGTCTCTAAATAGAACAGAAAGGGGCTGGGGAGATTGTTTTCAAGGAACTTGGGTGAAGGTTGAGACACTGAGAAATAAGTAAGACTTGAGTTACTCCTTGGCTTCTAATGACATGTAAGTAGAACTGTTGTTCTTGGAAGTCAGGAAGCACCAGGAAAAGAATATTTAAATTTAATGAATTTCTGATTTAAGTTTCTCACTCTATTAAGAAACATTACAACTGTAATAACTGGTCACTGTTGTTAATTATTAATATTTAATAATTGATTTATCTTTTAGTTAAACAGTGGTTATTCCTAAACTAGCTGTATAGCCAAATCACCACACAGAGACTAGGACTTACTTAATTAACCTAGAGGACAATGCTGGGCAATAGTTATTCCATCCTAAACCTCCAATCCTGCATAGTTTGCTACCATTCAGATTTCCCACATTGTTCTTGCTTTTAGTCATATCTTAGATCCGGTTCATCTCTCCTGGTGTTTTCAGCCTTCGACCCCCTCCCACTCCTTTCTTTTCCCCTCCGAAACAGGATGTCCCACCCTGTTCTCTCCATTGCTTAGCACTGGCTGGTTGTTTTATTGGCAATTACAGAGATCAAATGGTGGCATGTTTACACAAACTTGAGACAGGTGAGTGGGGTAGAGAAATCAGCATGTGAATGAACAAGGGTAAATTGTATACATTCCACAATAATGTTATAACAACTGTTTTACAGATCTTGCTTGTTTTCTTTTAGAACCAAAAAAGTTAGCAACTAAACTTTTAAGGTTTTTTGAGGAAAGATATCATATACCATAAGGCTGGCCTCAGACTCCATGTGTAGCTAAGGAGGACCTCGATCCTTGTGATGCTTCTATCATCACACAGCACGTTTGTAACTTTAAGTCTAGTATGAATCAAGTGGAAGTGTGTTATAGTGACAGTTTCGATATTATTCAAATCAGTCCCCAAACTTGTGAAGTATAGATGTTTTTAGAATTTCAGTTTTACAGATTTGGAATATGTAGATATCTGGGTAATATGGGGTAATGCACTAGCTAATATATTGGACATTTATGTTGCCCCTTATAGAGTGTCTACTACTTATCTGTGTGGTTTTTTGTTTTTGTTTTGTTTTGTTTTTCCTGAATGACAGGCTCTCATGCAGCTCAGGCTATCTTTCTTATTTTTTTTAATTTAAGTAATTTATTTATTTATATATTAATCACAGGTTATATACTTTGTATCCTGGCCTTAGCACCCTCCCTCATTCCCTCCCACTCTCCCCATCCCTCCCTCATCTTCTCCCTGCCCCCCTCCAAGTCCACTGATAGGGGAGGACCTCACCCCCTTCCATCTGACCCTAGCTTATGTCTCTTCAGGGCTGGCTGCAATGTCCTCTTCTGGGATCTAGCTAGGATGCTCCTCCCCCCGGGGCAGGGGAGGGGTTGAAGAGCCAGCCATTGAGTTCATGACAGAAATAGTCCCTGTTCCCCTACTAGGGTACCCAGTTGGATATTGAGCTACCATTGGCTATATCCGAGCAGGGGTTCTAGGTTATATCCATACATGGTCCTTCGTTGGAGAAACAGTCTCATAGAAGACCCTGTGCCCCAATCTATCTGGTGTTTGTGGAGCTCTTGTCCTCGCCAAGTCTTACTAACTTCTCCTTTTTTCATTTGATTCCCTGCTTGGTTGTGAGTCTTAAATATCTGCTTTGATACATTGCTAGTTAGAGTCTTTCAGAGGCCCTCTGTGGTAGGCTCCTGTCCTGTTGCTTGTTTTCTCCTACATTCAATGTCCATCCCGTTTATCCATCTAACAAGAATTGATCATCCCACCCTGGGTCCTCCTTCTTGCTTATCTCCCCTAGGTGTATAGATTTCAGCATGTCCATCCTATCCTATAGGTCTGTATAAGTGAGTATAGACCAAGTGTTTCTTTCTGCTTTGGGGATACCTCACTCTGGATGATTGTTTCCAGGTCCCACCATTTGCCTGCGAGTTTCATGATTTCCTCATTTTTAATTGCTGAGTAGTATTCCGTTGTGTAAAAGTACTATAATTTCTGTATCCATT
>CM053767.1:331841-394948 GCA_028658305.1 Pachyuromys duprasi
GAGTGGTATAGCTGGGTCTTGAGGAATCACTATTCCTAATTGTCTAAGAAAGCGCCAAATTGATTTCCAGAGTGGTTGTACAAGTTTGCATTCCCACCAGCAATGGAGGATGGTTCCCCTTTCTCCACAACCTCTCCAGCATGTGTGGTCCAACTGGATATCTATATGCAGAAAAATGAAAATAGATCCACAAAACTAAAGTCCAAGTGGATCAAAGACCTCAACATAAAACCAGACACACTAAACTGGTTAGAAGAAAAAGTGGAGAAAACCCTAGAACTCATTGGCACAGGAGACTACTTCCTGAATAGAACACCAACAGCACAGGCTCTAAGGTCAACAATCAATAAATGGGACCTCATGACACTGAAAAGCTTCTGTAAAGCAAAAGACACTGTCATCAAAACAAAACGACAGCCTACAGACTGGGAAAGGATCATTACCAATCCTACTTCTGACAGAGGGCTAATATCCAGTATATATAAAGAACTCAAGTTAAAAAGCAAGAAATCAAGTAATCCAGTTAAAAAATGGGGTATGGTGCTAAAAAGAGAACTCTCTGTAGAGGATTGTAGAGTGGCAGAAAAACACTTAAAGAAATGCTCAACGTCCTTAGCCATCAGGGAGATGCAAATCAAAAGGACCCTGAGATTTCACCTGACCCCTGTCGGAATGGCTAAGGTCAAAAGCTCAGGCTGTCTCTCAACAGGCTTTGTAGATGAGCCAACTGACCCCTATGCCTCCACCTCTCAAGTGTTGCTGTTGCAAATGCACCTTTAAAGCAGTCAAAGTCTGTTCATGTTGAGTTATCATATGTTGTCTTCTGTGCTTTCCTTGCATAGGAAATCAAATGATCCCTGTAATTTCTGTAACGTGTACATGATTTTTACAACAAAAGTTGAAGTAGAGAATCATTGTGCTTGGTTTGCATTTAAAACAGAATGGAGTATAAAGGAGCTCAGTGCTCTAAATCTCACCTCTTCCACTTAGTTAATCACTGTGAGTGTTTACATTCATTATTGCTTAATAGGAAGAGCTGAGAGTTCGTACATGGGGAATACTTGTGAATCCCTGAGGTGCTAGAGGAATCTCATTAGTGTCTTTTTAGTTTTGAAATATTTTCCTTTCTGTATTCAGAACATTTTGTTTTGAAGCATACTGTGTCATATATTTCTCCTAGTCAGTGTTCTTTTTTAAAATACCATTCATTCATTCATTCATTCATTCATTCATTCATTCATTCAGTGTTTGTGTGGTTATATGTACTCATGTGCACATGGATGTAGCACAAGAAACAAGTAGAGATCCCAGGACAACTTTCTAGAATCTTCTACCTCTTTTGTCTTAGAGCATCAGCCTTGGTGATATTTATGCCTTTATTTCAGTGCTTTTTGTCTTCAGTTCTTTTTTTTTTTTTAATTATTTGTTAGTATGTGTGCAGGTGTGCATTGAAGCTGCAGTTGATGATAGGTGCTTTTCTCAATCACTCTGCAGTTTACTTACTGAAGCAGAATCTCTTGTTGAACGTGGAGTTCACCAATTTCTTCTATTCTAGCTGGGCGGCTTTACCTGGGAATTCCCTGTGTCTGTTTCCAAGTGCTGGGATCACAGGAAGCCACCATCTTTCCCCTGGATTCTGGGGATCTGAACTCTAGTCATCATGCCTATGTGGCAAATGCCTTTTCCACAGCTGTGAGGTCTGCAGTCATTTTCCAAGTTTTATTTGGTTTTTGAGCTGACTCCATGAGGGCATTGTAGAACTATGTGGGCCTTGTTAAACTGGCCTACTCCCCAGCAACTACTACTGGGACACAGAGACCACTACTCCTGGAGTTGGCAGCCTTTGCAGAAAGTAGTGATGGTTGTCCCTCTCGACTGTTTTCATGGTCCTCACTCAAAACTTGAACTTCTTGGGTGGTTGCTTAGAGGGTTGCCAGCTTTCACAGAATGTGTGGCCCTATAGTATATTTAGCTATGGAAAACATAGCATAGGATATTGCTGAGGGGTCAAGTGGCCAAGGCTCCAAGTGGCCATTGTCCAAGATCAGAATCAGTGGCTTGGCCTTAATGGTATGGCCATGATAGCCATTTGTGTGTACCACTGGCCAGGAAAGCAGTTCAGGTTCCTATGGAGTAAAATATAGTCAGCTCCAGCAGCAACAAAGGCCAGTACCCCTTGAATAGTGGGGGGTGGGATGGGGAACCAATGAATAATGAACTCAATAAGAGGTCTCTGGTATTCTGGGGTCCCTTACTAACTGGACATGTTGTCCCCACCCCTAAGATATTCTCAGCTATGGATCCCGACTTGATGAGGTTCAAAACACTTGTCTATATTTGGAGAGTGCTGGTAGCCCTGCCAACTGATAGGCCATGGGGAACACTCTGCAGCTCTGAGCACTGAAACCTGTTGTTTAAACATGGGATACACACTGTTTCTCAAATGACCTGCTGAGAGTCTGGTACAGTGTGTGCATGTTTGTATGTGTGTGTAAAGATATTTGGGCATTTTACTCTTGGACTATCTGTGTTAAATTAGTGTAGGAGGTTCCTTTACTCGTAGTCTTTGGTAGTTCACCAACATCACGCATGCCAGCTGTGCTCCAGCCATCACACAGCTCATTAGTGAATGTTCTCCATTCTGTGTTTTGGGGACTGATGCGCACTGCCTAAAGGATGGGTGGTAGTGGAGCCTTCCTTCTCTATTTTCTCTACCTTCAGCATTGCAAATCCCGTATGTGTTGTTTCTCTCTTGATAAAAGGTCAGAGAGTGTGGTCATACTCAACTCACATACTCAGCTCTTGGTTTCTCAGCTTGCAGCTCTGTCAAAGTAATCTCAAGGTCAAGTGTTCTGTCAAGTCAGAGAGTTTACTTTCTCAGCAGCTGCTTCACTCTTCTCCCAGCAGAAGGTCCATGAGGGCTTCAGGAGCCTCTCCCAGTGACAAAGAGATCGAGTTCAACTTCTTGTATGTTTATTTTGCACTGCAGTTGTATCCTGCTCATAGTGTCAAATATAAGTGAGGTCTGTGCTCCAATGCCAAGGAAGGAGAAGGGTCATAGAACATCTGGAAGTTGAAGATGCTGAGAAGAGCAGAAAGCAATTAAGACCCACTTTATTTGCCAGCGTATAGGCTGACTGTCAGGTATCAGTGTCAGGTACTTAGACACATGTTGGCATATACAGGCTGCACATAGGCAGACATAGGCACACACACAGGGAGGCTGACAAAAACAGAAAGGAAGATTTCTGCCCTCCGACCTCAAGTCACATTTATAAAGAATAACCCAAAAGCATCACTCTGCCAAAATTAGTTCTATAACATTACTTTACTGTTTACTTTGGGGTTCCCTTGGGCATCTGCTGTCAGCCATTTTATGCTGACTTATAGAACCCATATTCAGTCTCAGCCATGTTTTAACTGATTCATCCCTGATATTCATTCATGCTATATTGTCTAAACATAAGCTGGACCTTAAGACTTTAATGTTTTCAACACTCTTTATTATTTCTTAATACCCAAGAGGTTTGGGTTAAAACTAGCATGGGTTTTAACAGTCTAGAAGTTTATTTAATTTCTTTGAGAACCAACTGGTAGGAAGTCAAATGTATAAACAAACACAGTGTGTATTTGAGTATTAATTAGTTCATAAAAGAAAAGTTAATCTCATTTGCAGATTATTTTCAACTAGATAAGGCAGTTATGCTAGATACAGGGAAACAGTTTCCATTTTGTAGCTGAAAGTTGGCTATGAGCATAGTTAGAATTAAAGCGTCTTAATGTTTTCCCACCAATGTGTCTTGGAGTTGGTTTGATGACTCTATTGGTTTTAGCTTCAAAGTGAATTATAGGAGAATCGCAGAAAGAACAGATGTTCTTTTTAAGTTTCACAATGAGTAGATTGGTTGCATAGTACAGGGTAACAGGATGATGAAAAAGGCTGTAAAGCACTACTGTTCCCATAGTGATGATGGTGTAGTAAATGGATGAATGGAACAAAGCAACACACGCGTGGTATGTGCGCCATTGGCGATGTTTAGAGTGATGGAACTTTATGAGGGAAGGAAAGTGTCGTATAAGGGCAGTGTTGTTACTGATGAACTCTCTCAGCTATTGTATCCAGCCTCCCAGGCCTTTTTAGGAGTCACCTTTCTGCATAATAGCTGAAATTTTAAGTAAAGTTAAATGATACTTTTCAAATGTCTTCAGTGGCTTAAACGAATGATTTAACAAATTAAAGCATGGAAGATTGGGAAGAAAAAGGTAAATGCAGTTTGTTCATTTGAATTCTACTCCTTTTTTGTAGCCCCAAATCACTTTCTTTAGATCCATATCATGTTGAGATCAGCCTTCTCTGAAGTTAGCTCTGTCAGCCACAGCAGTTAACACCCACCTCTTCCCAGTGCCCCCTTGCAGGTCATGTTGCCTCTCCTGCTCAGAGCCTTCACTCCTTGATAATCTCTGTATTAGGCATGACACCCTGGCAAAACATCAGTCTCATACTTAACATTTCATGTATTGACTTTGCATTAATTTTTGTTTATTTTAGAAATAGAAGTCCTTCTATCAGACCTTTTCCTTCCACTATACTTTTATTTCCCCTAAGTTCCCCTTCTAAATAATGAGTTTACAATTCTCTTTTCCTACAACTTTATATATGTTCTCTGGTGACCTCTATGCCTCAGACCTTACCTGCTGATCAAAACCAAGTTTTGGAGATGGCATATAAAAATTAATAAGCTACTTTGCTTTTTCCTGATATAGCATCTGATGGAAGGGATATTTTCATAACAGTCATTAGTTGTAAAGTCTGAGATGAGGTATTACTTAGAATTGGTATGTGTCGAAAGTGGAGGAAGAACTTTGAACTGTGGCAGCTGGGGAAGGAGTCACAAAGAAAGCAAGAGCTATTTTTGCTTTACTGATCATATGCATGGTAGGTTGTGATTATATGTCTGTGGGTCTTTCCTTGTTTTCCTCCTATGGGAGTAGAAGATGCTTGGCACTGTTCAAAAGTACAAAAGCTTTATTTGTAGCAGCTGAGTAGGAGCAAAGACTTATGTAGGGAAGTAATAGGTATGGGTGAATAAGTAAATTGGTGTTAGAAATAAATGACATATGTAGTCATGCACTGTATGATAATAAGACAGTTCTGAGTCAGCATGGTAGTACACATACTTTTAATTCCAACTGAGGGAAGATTGTAAGTTTAAGGCCATACACACACACATATATGCAAATATATGGCCTATAATATGTACACTAGGGTTATATAGTTAGATGGGGTTTGGGTGAGGGCAAAAATAGGTGTGGGTGATTGGTTCTTTTTTTTCTCTCTCTATTGTTGGGTGAAATATTATTGGAGGTAGTGATGGTTTGTTTTGTTTTGAGACATGGTCTTGCAATGTTTCTCAGGTTGAGCTTGAGCTTGGTACATAGCTTAAGCTGGATTTTAAACTCATAATTTTCTTGTGCTAGCTTACTGAATGCTAGGATTAGAGGTGTATACCACTGTGCCTGGCTCCCATGAACAACACAATGGCAAGTATTTATGTATCCAAACATTTTAAGAAGCTACAGTCAAAATATAGTATAAAGCTAAAAATGGGGACAGGAAAGTTTGGTAAAGCAAAAGTGCTTGCCATACATACTTGATGATCTGAGTTTAAGCCCTGGAGCCCACATAAAAAGTAGGAGAGAATTGAATCCATTCTGATCTCCACATGTGCACTGTGGTACATTCGTGTGTGCACCCTAATCATACTCACATCATCATCATAAACAGTAATGGTAGAAGATGATAATCCTACAAAGGGTTCTTGGCAAGATGGGAACTTACAGGACTGAAAGTTGGTTGTGGGACCCAGTGAATAAAGGTTTAGGGTTTGGGGCTCAAGAAGAGCACTGAAGCTGACTGTCTTTTCGATACGAGATTTATTAGATACTGATGCCATGAAAAGATAGAATAATTAATGCTCTGAGGAGTGTTCAGGTGCCAGTGCCACAGACAGTAGGATGACAGAGCACCTGAGGAGAATTCATACCCGTGAGGTACAGTGGGAGCACCTGTAAATGTTTCTTGGGGTGGGGTGGGGACTTCCTGCTGGCCTGGGTTCTATTCTGACAGTGACTAGTGAAAGTGAAGACCTAGGCTAGTGCACTGCTATAGACTTTGTAAACACTATATGCTTGGCTGTACTATTCTTTCTTCAGTATTGAATTAATATTAATTTATAGTAACCATTATATTCTATTTATATTAAATGTTCAAGAATATTTTAAACTCATAATTTCCTCATATACAGAAATTTCAATTTCTGTATATGAGTGTTTTGCCTGTATGTACGTGTGTGTGTGTGTGTGTGTGTGTGTGTGTGTGTGTGTGTGTGTGTGTGTGTATGTACCACATACATGCCTGTTGCCCACAGATCCAGAAGAAGGGGTCAGATCCCTGGAACTGGAATTGCATATGATTGTGAGCCACTGTGTGGGTGCTGGGAATCCAGCCTCGGCTCTCTGCAAGAGCAACAAGTACTCTTAACTGCTATGCCGTCTCTTTATTATGGACTGAAATTTCAAGTGACTCACTTTACTTGTTTGCTTTTGGTTGGTAACTTTACCGACTTAGCTAATTTTAGAAAGATTTTAGTTTGTATTCATGTGTGTGTATATTCCTGCCACGTGTGTGTAACTGCCCTAAGAACGATCTCTGGCCCTGTTTTCTTTCTTGTTTTTGAAGCTCAGGCAGCCTGGGACCCAGGTAGCCCTGACTGACTTCAGGCTGACAGCAGCCCTCCTGCTTTCATTGCCAGGAGGCTTGGGGAACAGATGGCGGCCACTAGTTCTACCATCATGTAGCGTTTAACTTAAAACATAGGCAACTGAACAAAATTCTTCTTTATATATTTAACTGTAAGCTTTTTCCTGTTCATTTTTTATATTTTATTTTACTTAGTTATTTTTGAAGCAAAGTTACTTTTTAGGACTTGTTTTTATTTTTTTAATTACATGTGTGTGTGTTTGTGTATGTGCATAAGTGTATGTGAGTGCTGTACCCTTGGAGGCCAGAGGCATTTCGGATTCCCCTGGAGCTGGGATTTTGGGGGTTGCTAGCTACTTGTTACAGAGTCTTCAAACTGAATTTGGGTCATTTGTAAGAATTACATACTGTTAACTGTTGAGCCATCTCTCCAGTTCTGGAATTTTTGTTGTTGTTTTTGTTTTTGTTTTGTTTGTTTTGAGACAGGTTCTCTGCCATTATGCTGCCCTGGCTGGTCTGGAACTCACAATATAGACCAGAATGGCGATCCTCTACCTCCTGAGTACTGGGATGAGAGGCTACTGCATCTGTCACTGAGATGCTTTTGAAACATAGATTTAATAGAGTCATTTTGCAGAAGGAGAGTATACATTCAGAAGTGTGACTATGTTTCTGACCAAGAGTCACCTTTTTTTTTTTTGACATTTTAAACCTTTTTTAAAAATTGGTCTGTAAAGGTTTAGGATTATCATATTACCCTTGTGTCTTTACATCTTGTTCCCCTGGAAGATTGTATGCTGATTTTAGTGCTTGGACCAAACCTAGGGCTTCACCCATGTTGGGCAAATGCTTTGCTAGCAAGCTGCATCTCCACCACCCAGAAGGCCTTCTGGGGCATCAGCACACAGGAGCTGTAATCTCCTGTGGTGGAGAGGCCTTTTCTTGGGGTTGCTTTTCCTTGTTTGTTTTTGAGATAGAGTCTCTTGTGGAGCAGACTGTCCTTAAACTCAACTATGTAGCTGAGTATGACCTTGAACTTTTGCTTCTTCCGCATGCTTTTGTGCCATGGTGGGAATTAAGGGCACCAACTAAACCATATCCCCAGCTTTTTCATAAGATTTTAAATATATTTTCTAGTTCTTTAAAGAATGTCATGGAATTCTGAGGAGGATTGCAGTAAATCTGTCTGTGGTTTTTGGTGATGGAGCCATTCTTACTGTATTGTTACCTTTCCATGAACATCTTCGAGTGCCTTCCATCTCTTAAACCTTTTGCTTTCGTGTTTAAGGTGTGTGTGTTTGCGTAAAGTTTTTGTGAATGGGATTGTTTTTCCTTGATTTCATTTGGTATGTAGAAAAGCTACTGATTTTTGCATATTAATATGGTATTCTGGTATTTTACTCAAAGTGTTTTTAAAATCTAAGAGCTGGGGCTGGAGAGATGACACAGAGGTTAAGAGCACTGTCT
Organism: Pachyuromys duprasi; assembly: GCA_028658305.1. Classification (NCBI taxonomy): domain Eukaryota; kingdom Metazoa; phylum Chordata; class Mammalia; order Rodentia; family Muridae; genus Pachyuromys; species Pachyuromys duprasi. The sequence goes on from CM053767.1 coordinate 340,069, forward strand.
GCTCTTCCAGAGGTACTGAGTTCAATTCCCAGCACCCACATGGTGGCTCACAACCATCTATACTGGATCTGATGTCTTCTTCTGGTATGCCGGTGTACATTCAGATAGGACGTGCATAAGTAAAATTAAATAATAATAATAAAAAACTAAGAATCTTCTAATAATCTTTTAACTCTAGGATCATATTGTGTGAACAATATCCTTTGGCTTACTCCTTTCCTGTTTGTATTCCTTTGTTTTTTGTTTTTTTTGTTTTTTTTTTCCATTCTCTTGCCTTACTGCTCTAGCTAAGATTTTAAAAGTGAAGAATAGAAAGTCTTGTCGTTTTCTGATAAAAAAGGAAGTGTTTCGTTCTTCCCTAATTAATATAGTGCTGACTAGAGATTTGTCCCAAATACAGCCTTTATTATGCTGAGGTATGTTTCTTCTGTTTTTAGTTTGTTGAGAGCTCTTGCCATGAAGGAGTGTTGAGCTTTGTTAATGGGCTTATCTGCATCTCTGAGGTGATGACGTACTCTCTGTCTGAGTCTTTGTGCTCTACTTAGTGGGGAGTGTGTGCACACACACAGCCTCCATGGGATGAAGTACATTTGAGAGTGGGGTCTAATCCTTTGCATGTATTTTTAATTTAGTTTGTAAGTATTTATTAAGTCTTTTATTTTTATTAAGTGTTTTTGTGTTTATTTTCATTAGTGCAGTTGGTCTGTAGTGGTTTTGTTTTGAGATGGCGTCTTACTATGTAGAGCAGGCTGGCATGAACACACAGAGATTGCTGGCCCCTTTCTCTTGGATGCTATGATCAAAAATGTTTTACTGCCACTGGCCTGATCTTTAGTTGTATCTTTGTTGTGTCCTTATCCAGTTTAAGTGTCAGGGTAATATTGGCTTCACTTGAAAGAGTTTGATTGTATTCTTTCCATATTGTTGGAGCAGTTTGAGGAAATTTGGTATTATATTTCTTTAAAGGTAGAATTATGTACTTCTTATCTATTAGACTTTTCATTGTTCTTCCAGTCTCGTTGATTGCTGTACATCTAAGTGGTTTGCATTTTCTTGGTTGGATTTCTATTTCTATTTCATTAATTTCTAATGCTTTAAGGTTCATCTACAGACTTTTTGAGGTATATCTGACATTTCAAGTCTCTTAGAGCTAAAAATTTCCATCTTGTGACTGTCTTCACAGTCTTTGTGATTTTATTTAATTTTAATAATTCTTAAATTTTTTCTTGATTTCTTCAATAGAGTCTTATTTAATCTCTAAGACTGTTTTCTCTGGTTTCTCTTGCTGCTTACTTCTAGCTGTATTACATTGCAGTCAGAGAATATAGGCTATAGGATATTGATTCACTTTTCCTACATTTGTTGACATTTGCTTGTGTCTTCTCTGTTCTAAAAGATAGTTTTGTTAGATAACAGAAATCCTTTTTGATGCTCAGTGTGTGTGAGCTTGAAATTTAAAAATAGACGTGTTAGTCTGTGCTTTTCTCTTCTGCTGCAAGGGCTGATGTTAGTAGGATATATTTGCCTTTATAAGTGACTTAGTTGTATCTCTAAGAAGCCTTTAAATATTGTTTCTTTGTTTTGTAGTTTTGGCATGCTGAGTATAATGCGTTGTGCAAAGGTTCTTCTCTGGCCTTTCTCTTGGAAGTTCTTAATGCCTCTTATGCTTGAATGTCCTTTTATTCCCCTGAATTGTTTCTGCTATAGTATCGTTGAATGGATTTTCTTTTCTTTTACTTTTTAATCTCTGTTCTTTCTTTAACATAGATTTTTTAAAAAAAGATGTATGTATTTTTTTTTAATATATGGGTATGTATATTGTACAAGTGTGTAGATACCCATAGAAGCCAAATGAAGGTGTTGCATCCCATAGAACAGGTGCTTGTGAGCCACCTGATACAGGTGCTGGGAATGGAACCTGTGTTATCTGGAAGACCACCTGGTGTTCTTAGCTGCTGAGCCATCTCTATAGCCCTTGCTCTATGGAGTTTTGGGTTTGGTCCTTTTGTAATATCCCAGAGTTCTTGTTCTTGGAAGGAATGGTCATGTTTTTTTCCTCCCTTCCCCTGTGTGTGTGTGTACAGGCACACACACCACAGTATGCATGTAGAAGTCAGAGGACAACTTGGAGAAGTCAGTTATCTTTTTCATCATATTCATTCCAGGAAGCTGATTCAAGTCATCAGGCTTTGTGGCAAGTGCCTTTTTCTATTGCACTGGGCCTCATTTTGCAGAACAATGCTCATTTCAATGTAGACACACCTTTTATTTTTTATAATTTATTCACTTTATATTCCAATTGTAGCCTCTTCCCTCATCTCTTCCCAGTCCCGCCCTTCCTTCCACTTCCCTCTTATCCCTGACCCCTAGTCCACAGAAAGGGGGAATCCTCCTTCCCTACCAGCTGACCCTAGCCTATCAAGTCTCATCAGGACTGCCCAGATCCTCTTCCTCTGTGGCCTGGCAAGGCTGGCCACCAGGGGGAAGTGATCAAAAGAGCAGGCAACTGAATTCATGACAGAGGCAGCCCCTGCTCCCCTTACTAGGGAACCCACATGGAGACTGAGCTGCCTATTGGCTATATTTGAGCAGGGGGTCTAGTTCTTCTTCATGCATGGTCCTTGGTTGGTGCATCATTCTTTGCAGGATCCCCTGAGCACAGACTTATTGGGTTTGTTGGTCTCCTTATGGAGCTCCTGCCCCTCCAGGTCTTTTTATTTCCTACTTCTTCCATAAGACTCCACACTCTGCCCAAAGATTGGCTAAGTCTCAGTATCTGCTTTATACCCTGATGGGTAGAGCCTTTCAGAGGTCGTCTGTGGTAGGCTCCCAGTCCTGTTCCCTCTCTTCCAGCACTTACAGTATCTATTCTATTTGCCCTTCTGAATGAGAATTAAACATCCACCCTAGGGACCTCCGTGATTTAGCTTCTTTAGGTCTCTGGATTTTAGCATAATTATATTATACGGCTCATATCCACTTTATAAGTGATTATATACCATGTGTGTCTTTCTGGTTCTGGGTTACCTCATTCAGGTTGATATTTTCTAGTTCCACCTGTTTGCCTGCAAATTTCATGATTTCCTTGTTTTTAATAGCTGAGTAGTATTCCATTGTGTAAATGTACCATAATTTCTGTGACCATTCTTTAGTTGAGGGACATCTAGTTGTTTCCAGATTCTGGCTGTAAAGCTGCTATGAATATAGTTGAGCAAATGTCCTTGTTGTATGGTGGAACACATTTTGGATATATGCCCAGGAGTGGTATAGTTGGGTCTTGAGGTAGTGCTATTCCCCATTTTCTGAGAAAGTGCCAGATTGACTTCCAAAGTGTTATACAAGTTTGCACTTCCACCAGCGATGGAGGAGAGTTCCCCTTTCTCTACCTCTTTAACAGCATGTGCTGTCATTTGAGTGTTTGAGCTTAGCCATTCTGATCTGTGTAAGATGGAATCTCAACGTTGTTTTGATTTGCATTTCCCTGATGATTAAGGATGTTGTGCATTTCTTTACTTGTTTCTCCGCATTCGAGATGCCTCAGTTGAGAATTCTCTATTTAGTTCTGTTTCACATTTTTAATTGGATTATTTGGTTTGTTGGAGTTTAATTTCTTCAGTTAATATATTTTGGATATTAGCCCTCTGTCATATGTAGGGTTGGTAAAGATCTTTTCCCAGTCTGTAGATTGTCGTTTTGTTCTGTTGACAGTATCCTTTGCTTACAGAAGCTTTTCAGTTTCATGAGATCCCATTTATTAATTGTTGATCTTAGATCCTGAGCTGTTGGTGTTCTGTTCAGTTCAAGGCTCTTCCCCACCTTTTCTTCTAGTAGAGTTAGTGTGTCTGGTTGTATGTTGAGGCCTTTCATCCACTTGGAAGGTAGTTTAGTGCAGGGTGATAAATATGTATCTATTAGCATTTTTCTACATGTAGACATCAGTTAGACCGGCACCATTTGTTGAAGATGCTATCTTTTTCCATTGTGTGGTTTGGGTTCCTTTGTCGAAAACCAAGTGTCCATAGGTGTTTGGGTTTATTTCTGTGTTTTTTGTTTTTTGTTTTTTAATTCTATTCCATTGATCCACTAGTCTGTTTCTATGTCAGGGCCATGCAGGTACAACTTGAGATCAGGGATGGAGATACCTCCAGAAGATCTTTTATCATACAGGATTATTGTTTTAGCTATTCTGGGTTTCTTGTTTTTCCATATGAAGGTTGAGAATTGTTCTTTTAAGGTCTGTAAAAAATTGTGCTGGTATTTTGATGGGGATTGCATTGAATTTGTAGATTGCTTTTGGTAAGATGGCCATTTTTACTCTGTTGATCCTACCGAACCATGAGCATGGAAGATCTTTCCATCTTCTGATATCTTCTTCATTTTTTTTTTTTCTTTTACTGCGGCAAGCACTTCCACTAATATATTGAAGAGATATGGAGAGAGTGGACAGGCCTGTCTTGTCCCTGATTTCAGTGGAATTGATTGAAGTTTCTCTCTGTTTAGTTAGATGTTGACTATAGGCTTGCTTGTGTATTGCTTTTACTATGTTTAGGTATGTGCCTTGTATCCCCGATCTCTACAAGATCGTGTAAACACGAATGGGTGCTAGATTTTATCAAATGCTTTTTTGATATCTAAGGAGATGATCTTCTGGGGTTTGTTTGTTTGTTTGTTTGTTCCCTTCAGTATGTTTATATGGTGGATTATACTGATGGATTTCCGTATATTGATTCACCCCTGCATGTCTGGTATGAATACTACTTGTTCATGGTGGATGGTTTATCTTTAATGTGTTCTTGGATTCAGTTTATAAGTATTTTGTTAAGTATTTTTGCATCGATGTTCATAAGAGAAATTGGTCTGAAATTCTCTTTTTTTTTTTTGTTGGGTCTTGGTGTGGTTTAGTTTTCAAGATGGCTGTGGCCTCAAAGATGAGTTTGCTAATGTTCCTTCAATTTCTATTTTGTGGAATAGTTTGAAGAACACTGGTGTTACCTGCTCTTTGAAGGTCTGGTAGAATTCTGTGCTGAAACCGTCTGGCCCTGGGCGTTTTCAGTTTGGGAAACTTTTGATGACTCCTGTTTTGTGTGTGTGTGTGTGTGTGTGTGTGTGTGTGTGTGTGTGTGTGTGTGTGTGTGTGTGTGTGGAGGGGATATAGGACTATTTAATTTGTGTACCTCATTGTGATTCAACTTTGGTTAAGTGGAATCTACCAAGAACATTGCCCATTTCGTTTAGGTTTAAAATTTTTGAAATCAGACCTAATTATTCTTTGGATTTCCTCAGTGTCGGTTGTTGTGTCTCCTTTTTCATTTCTGATCTTGTTGATTTGGATAGTGTCTCTCTATCTTTTAGTTAGTTTGGCTAAGGGCTTGTTTCTCTTGTTGATTCTCTAAAAGAATCAGCTCTTGATTTCATTGATTCCTTAAATTATTCTCTTTGTTTCTAATTTGATTTCAGCTCTGAGTTTATTTCCAGTTGTATACTCCTCTTGAGTGTGTCCTGCTTCTTTTTTAGGGCTTTCAGGTGTGCTGTTAAATTGCTTGTATGAAATGTCTCCAATCTCTTTATGAAGGTATTTAATGCTGCGAACATTCATCTTAGTGCTGCTTTCTTTGTGACCCATGAGTTTTGGTATGTTGTGCCTTCATTTTCATTGAATTTTAGGAAGTCCTAATTTCTTTCTTGACACAGTTATCATTGATTAGAGAGTTGTTCAGTTTCCATGTTTATAGGCTTTTTGTTATTTCTGTTGTTGAGATCCAACTTTAGTCCATCTTGGTCTGATGGGATACAAGGGATTATTTCGGTCTTCTTGTATCTGTCACCCACTCACCTACGGATACTTGATTTTTTACAAAGAAGCCAAAAACATTTAATGGAAAAAAGACAGCATCTGCAACAAATGTGCTTGTCTAAATCGATGTCTATATGCAGAAAAATGAAAAAATAGATCCATATTTATCACAAAACTGAAGTCCAAGTGGATCAAAGACCTCAACATAAAACCAGACACACTAAATCAGTTAGCAGAAAAAGTGGGGAAGACCCTAGAACTCTTTGGCACAGGTGACAACTTCCTGAACAGAACACCAACAGCACAGGCTCTAAGATCAACAATCAATAAATGGTACCTCATGAAACTGAAAAGCTTCTGTAAAGCAAAAGACACTGTTGTCAGAACAAAATGACAGCCTACAGACTGGAAAGGATCTTCACCAATCCTAAATCTGCTAAAGGGCTGATATCCAGAATATATAAAGAACTAAAGAAGTTGAAAAGCAACAAAATCAAGCAATCCCACGGGTACAACTGAAGCAAGAACACACAGTCTCAAACCACTAGACCTCCCTGATCTTCCTGAAGAATACTCCAGACACCAGAGATTGACAGTTCGTCTGAAGTTCAGCCTTAAGGAACAAACAGCTCCTTGATTATATATCAACAGATGGCCAAAGGTTGACGTAAGAACTCACCCAACAAAAATCAGGACACCATGGTTTCACCATCAACACCCAAAATCAATGGAGATTTTAATTCAGCAGAAACACAGGAAAATGATGTTAAAGCTGTGCTTATGCAGTTATTAGAGGAACAAAAAGAGGAAATGAACAGAGCTCTCAAAGAAATACAGAAGAATATAACTGCCCACATAGAGGAACAATTAAAGACATATAGAAAGGAAACAAACAAACAAAAAAAAGGAACCACATTCAATCAGATGAAGGAAATGGTGCAAAGCATGAAAACAGAATTAGAATCTATAAAGAAAACACAAACAGAGAAAAACGTGGAACTGGAGAACTTAGAGAAAAAATCAGGAACCACAGAGGTAGGCATCACCAATAGAATACAAGAGATGGAAGAGAGAATCTCAGGAGCTGAAGATATACTTGCTGAAACTGATTCCTCACTCAAAGAAAAAAGTAAAATCAGAAAAGTCCCAAACACAAAATATCCAAGAAATCGAGGACGCCATGAAAAGACGAAGCCTAAGAATAATAGGAATAGATGTAAAAGAAGACTCAGGCTCCAAGGACAAGAAATATTTTTAAGAAAATCATAGAAGAAAATTTTCCCAACTTAAAGAAAGAAATGTCTGTAAACATACAAGAAGCCTACAGAACACCAAATAGACTAGACCAGAAAAGAAACACCTCTCGTCACATCATAGTCAAAGCACTAAACCTACAGAACACAGAAAAAAAATATTAAAGCAGCAAGGGAAAAGGGTCAAGTAATATATGAAGGTAGATGAATCAGAATCTATGAAAAGCCAGAAGGGACTGGGCAGAGGTCATGCAGTCTTTAAGGGAACACTAATGCCAACCCAGAATACTATACCCAGCAAAGCTTTCAAGCAACATAGATGGAGAAAACAAAATATTCGATGACAAAACTAAATTCAAGCAATATCTGCACAGCAACCCACCCTACAGAAGATACTAGAAGGAAAACTTCAATCCAATGAAAACAACTACACCAAAGAAAATATAGGATACAGATAATATAACCCCAACAAAAAAAGAAGAAAAAAGCAATGAATCATTGTAAGACCACCAACTCCACAATAAAAGGAACTAACAGTCATTGGTCATTATTATCTATCAACACCAATGGACTCAACTCTCCAATAAAAAGACACAGACTAACAGAATGGTTGCAGTCTTGGAGAGATCAGAGATACAAGGCACATACCTAAACATAGTAAAGGCAATATACAGCAAGCCTATAGCCAATATCAAACTCAATGGAGTGAAACTTAAATCAATCCCACTGAAATCATGGACAAGGCAAAGCTGCCCATTGTCTCTATATCTTTTCCACATATTACTTGAAGTCCTAGCTAGAGCAATAAGACAACTAAAGGAGATCAAAGGGGTACAAATTGGAAACGAAGAAGTCAAAGTATCACTATTTGCAGATGACATGATAATATGCATGAGCTACCCCAAAAATTCAACCAGAGAACTCCAGCAAAGTGGCTAGATACAAAATCAACTCAAAAAAATCAGAAGCTCTCCTGTACACCAAAGACAAACGGGCCGAGAGAGAAATTAGGGAGACAACACCCTTCACAATAGCCACTAGTAACATAAAGTACCTTGGGGTGACTCTAACCAAGCAAGTAAAAGACCTGTTTGAAGAAAACTTCAAATCTCTGAAGAAAGAAATTGAAGAAGATATCAGAAGATGGAAAGCTCTCCTGTGCTCATGGATTGGTAGGATTAACATAGTGAAAATGGCTATTCTGCCAAAAGCAATCTGCAGATTCAATGTAATTCCCATCAAAATACCAACACACTTCTTTTCAGACCTTGAAAGAAAAATTCTCAACTTCATATGGAGAAACAACCCAAAATTTCCAAAACAATCCTGTACAACAACAGATCATCTAGAGGTATCTCCATCCCTGACCTCAAGCCATACTACAGAATAATAGTAATAAAAACTGTATGGTATTGGCATAGAAACAGAATAGTGGATCAATGGAACCGAATAGAAGACCCAGAAATAAACCCACATAACCTATGGAAACTTGATTTTTTTTTTTTTTTACAAAGAAGCCAAAAACATTCAATTGAAAAAAGACAGCATCTGCAACAAATGGTGCTTGTCTAAATCGATGTCTATATGCAGAAAAATGAAAAAAAAAAAGATCCATATTTATCACCCTGCTCAAAACTAAAGTCCAAGTGGATCAAAGACCTCAACATAAAACCAGACACACTAAATTGGTTAGAAGCAAATTGGGGAAGACCCCAGAACTCCTGAGCACAGGAGACTACTTCCTGAAAAGAACACCAACAGCACAGGCTCTAAGATCAACAATCAATAAATGGTACCTCATGAAACTGAAAAGCTTCTGTAAAGCAAAAGACACTGTTGTCAGAACAAAATGACAGCCTACAGACTGGACAGGATCTTCACCAACCCTATATCTGACAGAGGGCTAATATTCAGTATATATAAAGAACTCAATAAGTTAAAAAGCAATCCGATTTAAAAATGGAGTATCGAGCTCTGTTTAGAGAACTCTGTGTAGAGGATTATAGAATGGCAGAAAATCACTTAAAGAAATGCTCAACGTCCTTACCATCAGGGAGATGCAAATCAAAACGACCTTGAGATTTCACCTTACACCTGTCAGAGTGGCTAAGATCAAAAACTCAAGTAACAACACATGCTGGAGAGGTTGTGGAGAAAGGGGGACCCGCCTCTATTGCTGGTGGGAATGCAAACTTGTACAACCACGCTGGAAATCAACCTTCCGCTTTCTCAGACAATTAGGAATACGGCTACCTTAAGATCCAGCTATACCATTCCTAGGCATATATCCAAAAGATGCTCAAGTACACAACAAGGACATTTGCTCAACCATGTTCATAGCAGCTTTATTCGTAATAGCTAGAATCTGGAAACAACCCAGATGTCCCTCAGTTGAGAAATGGATACAGAAATTATGGTACTTTTACACAATGGAATACTACTCAGCAATTAAAAACAAGGAAATCATGAAATTTGCAGGAAATGGTGGGACTTAGCAATGATCAGCCTGAGTGAGGTATCCCAAAAGGAACACATGGTATATATACTCACTTACATAGACCCATAAGATAGGATAAACCTACTGAAATCTATACACCTAAAGAAGATAACAAGAAAGAGGACCCGGGGTAAGATGATCAATCCTCACTTAGATAGACAAATGGGATGGACATTGAATGTAGGAGAAAACAAGTAACAGGTCAGGAGCCTACCACAGAGGGCCTCTGAAAGACTACCTAGCAGTGTATCAAAGCAGATACTGAGACTCACAACCAAACCTTCGGCAGAGTGCAGGGAATGATATGAAAGAAGGGGGAGTTAATATGATCTAGAGAGGACAGGAGTTCCACAAGGACCAAATATATTTGGCACAAGGGTCTTTTTGAGACTGTTTCTCCAGTCAAGGACCATGTATAGATATAACCTAGCACCTCTGCTCGAATGTAGCCCATGGTAGCTCAATATCCAAGTGGGTACCCTAGTAAGGTGAACAAGGACTATTTCCTTCATGAACTCAATGGTGGCCTCTTTGATCTCTCACCCCCTGAGGGAGGAACAGCCCTTCCAGGCCACTTTGCAGCCAGTCCTGAAGACACCTGATAAACAAGAGTCAGATGGAAGGGGAGGAGGTCCTCCCCCATCAGTGGACTTGGAAAGTGGTAGGGAGGAGATGAGGGACAGAGGGTGGGATGGGGGAGGGAATGAGGGAGTGTGATACACCAGGGATACAAAGTTAATAAACTATAACTAATATTAAAAAAATAAATAAATATGAAAAAAAGACTTGCTTTGTGACTGACTTTTCGGCCAGTTTTTGAGAAGGTTCTGTGAGGTGTTGAAAGATAAATTTTTTTTGTATTTGGGTGAAAAGTTCTGTAGATGTCTGTTAGGTCCATTTTATTCTTGAGATCTGTTAGTTTCATTATTTCTCGGTTTAGCTTCTATTTCATTGACCTGTCCTTTGAATAGGATAGGTTGGTGAAATCATCCTCTTTTAATGTGTGGGGATCAATGTGTAGTTTAAGCTTTGTTGATGCTTCTTTGAGAAATGTGGTGTTCTTGTATTTGGGCCATAGATGTTCAGAATTGAGGTGCCATCCTGGTGGAATTTTCCTTTGATGAGAATGGCATGTCCCACTCCATCTCTTTTGATTTTTTGATTGAAAATCTATTTTATTAGATATTAGAGTGGCTACTCCAGATTGCTTCTTGGGTCCATTGTCTTAGAAAACCTTCTTCGGCCCTTTATTCTTAGATAATGTCTATCTTTGTAGCTGAGGTGTGTTTCTTCTATGCAGCCTAATATTGGGTTATGTTTACACATCCATTCTGTTAGTCTGTCTTTTTATTGGAGAGTTGTGTCCATTGATGTTGAGAGAGATTAACAACCAGTGACTGTTAGTTGCTTTATCTTGATGTTGGTTGTAGTAATGTGTTTGTGTGCTTGTCAACTTTTAGTTTTGCTGTTGTGCAGTTATTTCCTGTGTGTTAATTAGCCTCCGTGGGTTGTAGTTTTCCTTCTAATATCTTATGTAAGGGAGGATTTGTGGTTGGGTACTACTGAAATTTATTTTTGCCATGAAATATCTTGTTTTCTCCATCTATGATGTTTGAGAGTTTTGCTGGGTAATAGTAGTCTGGGCTGACATTTCTATTTTCTCAGAGTCTGCATGACATCTGTCCAGGGCCATCCTGGCTTTCATAATCTCTGTTGAGAAGTCAGGTGTGATTCTGATAGGTTTGCCATTATGCATTACTTGGCCTTTTCCCCTTGCAGCTTTTAATAGTTTTCTTTGTTCTGTATATTTATTGTTTTGATTATTATGTCATGGGAGAATTTTCTTTTCTGGTCTCATCTATTAGGTCTTCTATAGGCTTCTTGTATGCTGATAGTGATCTTCTTTACATTGAGGAAAATTTCTTATGTGGTTTCATTGAAAATATTTTCTAGGCCTTGGAGTCAGGAATCTTAATTTTTCTCTATTCCTATAATTAGGTTTCATCTTTTCATGGTGTCCTTGATTTCTTGTATATTTTGTGTCTGGATTTTTTTTTTTTTTTTTTGGATTGAACATTTTCTTTGACAGATACATTGACTTCTTCCATTGTATCTTCTACACCTGAGATTCTTTCCTATATCTCTTGTATTCTGTTGGTGAGGCTTATCTTTGTAATGTTTTCTCTAAGCTCTCTCTTTCCAGGATTGTTTCAGTTTGTGCTTTCTTTATTGTTTCCATTTCTAGCTTCAGGTTTTTAACTTTTATTGATTTCCTTTCCTTGACTGTTTGAGTTTTCCTATATTTCATATCCTCTCTACAGGCCTCTCTAATGGCCTCATCTATTTGATAGTATCTTCTTGCATTTCTGTATGGATTTGATTTGTTTCCTCCATTATCATTTTCATAAGCATAAATTTGAGGCATTTTCTTGAGTTTTAGTTGTGTTAGAGTATCTAGGGCTGATTGCCTTGGGATCATTGGGTTCTGGAGATGCCATATTGCTTTGGCTTTCATTGATTGTGTTTTCATGCTAGCCTTTAGCCATTTGGTTATCCTTGATGTTGCCTGGTTGTTTATAGTGCCTGCTGGAGTTCTGGGGATGGAAGTGTGCATGAAGATCCCTGGGAAGGAAGCTGGTTGTTTCCACAGGAACCCTCCTCATATTGATGGGTATGGGCTCTGCCTGTCAGGTGGTTCTCAAGGGGTTGTCTGTAGTCCTCCTCAGATGTATGAAACTGTGGAGTAACTGGACTCCTCAGGAGCCCAGGGGCTCTCATCTAACCAGGGAAGTCTGGGAGACAGCTTTCTTGCCACTGGCTTTTTCGCTCTAAGGTCAGTGAGCTGCAGTGAACCTGACACTGTGCTTGGTTGGGGCAGCCAACTTGAGAACCAGCGTGGCCAGAAGTGTGGTCAGTCTCCTCAGGTTAAGCTTTGGAGAGGTGTCTTGGGCTGTTCCCATGGCTCCTGGGCATCAGGAGTCCCTGAGTTGGAGCTGTGTTCCCTGGTACTCAGAAGGTATTCACTGGCCAGAGAGAGCAGCACGCAGGCATGTGGATATATGCTGAGACCAAGTGCCGGAGGGAACCCAGCATAAGCCGTGTAACCTGAGGTCAGACTGGCTTGTTTCCCTCTCTATGGGGTCTCCTCTCTCGATTGGGAGATGCAGACACTGATGTTTTGGGGTCCGCAGTTCCGTCTGGGATGGTGAGCTCAGCACATTTACATGTGGTAAGTGCTGGAGACCTTGAGCCAGCAGGAAGCCAGGATCTGGGTGACCTGAGGTCAGACCTACTTGTTTCCCTCACTGTGGGTCCCCTCTCACCTGAGGTACACAAACACTGGTGTTTTGGGGCCTGCAGTTTGGTTTGCCAGTCGCTGTGCAGGCACTGCTGCCGTGACGATCAGACACTATGTGCGATCCTCACATGACCTTTGTGATTTTTAATGCTCTTCTCCTCCTCCTTTCTTTGGAATAGTTTGTTCCTTGTTATTCCACTCCAAACAGAGGTTGCTTGTTTTTGTTCTTTAAGTGGAGTGTTTTGCCTGCCTGCATGTATGTATGTATGATGCTTGTGGAGGAGAGAAGTGGCCATCAGATCTGCTAAAATTGGAATGACCGATGGTTGTAAGTCACCTTGTAGGTGTTGAGAACCAAACCCAGGTCCTCTGCAAGAGTAATAAGTGCTCTTGACTGCTGAGCCATCTCTCCTCTTCCACAGAGATAGCTTCTAATCCACTGTCTTACTCTCTTCTCATTTCAAGATTACCTACTAATTGAAACTAGTGGAGAAGAATTCTCAAAAACAAACATATTTAGATAAGGACCGAACTTAGGGCAAAGAATGGATCTCTTCTTGTATAAGGGCAAGGTAAGGAAATGGATAACATGGCCATTCCTGAAGATAATAAGAGTCCCTGTTCTTCAAGTCTTCACTGACGAGTGGCATTTTTATATTTTCCTCACATTATCAGAAACAGAGAAGTAAAGCGAATGCAGAGGTGGTTTGTTAGTGTGTTTCCCAGCTGCTCTGACTCTCTGATACTGCTCATTCTGAAGTGTTACAGCGATAATGAATGCAATAGGTAGAGCCTTCTGAGTGGACTTAACCATTGCCTTGCATCTAACAGTTCACGCTGTAGAACCTTCCCTTGTTTGTCATTTCAGGTAGCTTTTTAAATTGCCAATGTCTGTTAGGCATACTTGTTCATAAGATAATTGACAGGTCATTTGGTTCAGATTCATTTCAGTGATGATTTTTTTGTGAGACACAAAGCTGTACTTAGGTATAGTAGTATTGTAATAGTTACTTGCCTATCGCTCTGATAAAATACCACGATGACGGCAGCTTACAGAAAGAAGACTGTATTTGGGCTTCCAGTTCTAGAGGTTGAGCCCATCATGGTGGGGGAAGTGTGACAGTGGGCTTCTGGAGCAAGCAGCTGAGCACACACATCCTCAGTCCCAGACACAGACTCTCAAAGCCTGTTCCTAGTGCCTGTTTCCTCCAACAAGGCCATTATTGAGCTATATTAGCTTGTAGGGGGACATTTCTCATTCATAACACCACAAATAGATTCCTGCAATCTCAACAATTCGAAGACTGAGATAGAAGCTTCATCAGCTTGGGTGTGGTGACAGAGGCCAAGATTCATCACATATTCTTCCCCAGTAATGGTCAAGTTTTCTATTATGTCTGCATTCACAGCTTCTTCAGGAAGTTATTTTGTAAGCTGGTATTTGAGTGGAGAGTGCTTGCATAGGATGCTTAAACTCTGGGTTCAATTGTAAGTACAAGGTATAGAGGGGGAGGCAATGAAATTGTGTCTTTTAGAAACAATATCCAGCTAACAAAATGGCTCAGTAAGTAAAGATGTTTGCCACCAGACCTGGTGACCTTATTTTACTCCTTGGGTACATATAATATCAAGAAAGAACCAATTCCTGCTGATTGTCCTTTGACCTCCACATGTGTGCTGTGGCTTAGGTGCCCCCCACCAAAAACATACGTGCACATAGAATAAACAAATTAAAATGTAATAACTTTTTAAAAGAGAATCTTTTTCGAATGTTATGAGCTGTTCGTGGCAGCACAACCCTGTAATCCCAACTTTCAGGAGGCAGAAACAAGAAGGTCATATATTGAAGGCTAGCCTTGGTTATACTCTGACACTGTATAAAACGAAACAAAATACCAGTCAATCTGTTTGGCAGCTGGAGCTGCAGTCTGTTGGTTGATTACTTATGTAGCATGCTAAGTAAGACTGAAGAGCCTTAGAGTGTTTCTACATGGTACTTGGAAACAGAAACTTGGATTCTGATGTTTTCTACCCAGAAGAATAATTTACCAGGTCAATGCATATATTTTCCTTTTGGAAAAAGTCTTAGATATTATTTTTAAAATTGGATATTTCTTTTGAAATTAAAGGTAAGTTTTAGAAACATAGCTCTGGCATAAGTATAATTACATGATTCTAATTGTATGAGCTATAGAGGAAAACCAGATATCTTATGCAAGGCATTAAAAATAATTTTACTTATGTAATATGGTCAAGATTCATTATCCTTTCTAATATTTATAGCAGTTTTATAAAGTAAATATTAATTTTGCTGATATATGAATGAAAAAATTGTGTCCCGAAGAAATAAAATAACTTGCACTTGATCCAGGAAGCAGTAGAGATGGGACTGAGATTGAAATTTAGCTTTTCCAACCCTTAAGCCTGCTTACTCGTTCTTTTTAGTGTGAGGGAGTCTGTCTGTCTGTCTGTCTTTCTTTCTCTCTCTCTTTCTGTCTTTCTGTTTTTTGTTGTTGTTTTACTCTTAGGTATGTGTGAGTGTATGTGTGTTTGTAACCCATATGTGTGCATATGCCTGTAGAGGCTAGAAGAGGTCATTGGATCTCCTGGAATTGAAGTTATAGGTAACTGTGGGCACTGGAAACTGATGCAGGTCCTCTGCATGAGCAGCAAGGACTTTTAACCACCGAGTCATCTTTGTAGCCTCTCATGTGAGTATTGTCTACTTTTATTTTTATATTTTTTCAATTCTTTTGTTTTACGTATGCATGTATGTGGATGGCTTATATACTTGCATATGTGCATGTCCTCATGTATGTGCGCACACATGATGTGTGTACACATAGTTGCTTACGTAGATGTCTTTATCAATCACTCTCCATGTTATGTACTTGCGCAGGACCTCTCAACTGATTCAGCTGGTCTGGCTAGCCAGTTTGTTCTGCAAATTCCTTGTATCTGCCTGCCATACACTGTTACTACGAGCTGCTACACCCACCCAGCTTCTATGTGGATTTTAGGAATCAAAACTTGCATTCTACTGGAGACATAGCTCTGTGGCAGAGCTCAAACACCACCAGATCTGAGTCCTCACACTTGCATGGCAATTACTTTCCCTACTGAGCCTCTCTGCGTAGCTTTTAAAGTAAGCATTTATATTATTTTTTCCTTTGCTGTATATTAGAAATTTAATTTTAAAGCTAAGTCTGCTATAATTTATATGTTTCATTTGTAGTATCATTTCTGGCTGTTGCTCTGTGCTTTAATAAAGCAACTTGAGTGCTCTGAAGCCAGTTACTACCTAGAAAAACGGCCTACAAGTGATCTTTTCTGGGCGCAGATTTGATGCCAGCAATCATTTTTTAAGGTCAAATTCTTCTAGTTCCTTTCTTGCTGCTTCATTTTTTTTCCTTGCCAATAATTCAAGAAGTACTAATGTTTATAAAAGCAGTAACCTTGATCTGTATATGCAGCTCCCTCCCAACATTTGATCCATGAGCCTAAATATACCTCTCTTCCCATCTGTAGAAATATTTAATACTTTGATTCACTACATTGAGTATCTGTTTTTCTCTAATTTTTTTTTATTCATTCTTATTTTGTATGTATAAGTGCTTTGTCTGTGTGTATGCCATTAGACTACATGCTTATGAAAGAGAGTAGAGGGCAACAGATGCCTTGGAACTAGAGTTACAGGTAGTTGTGAACAACCATGTGGGTGCTGGGAATTAAACAACAGGTCCTCTTGTAGAACAGGCAGTGCTCTTAATCTCTGAGCTGTCTCAATAGCTACCCAGTGTTTTTCTTAAACTAGCCCTAAAGTAGTGATGTATGTTATAAATTTAAAGTGCCTCCAGATGTGCTTTTTATTTCTGCCAATTACATTTAACACAATTGTAATCTTTAATAATTAAATATAGTGCTAGTTCATGGCTGTAAATGTATGGCTGTTGGAATGACAAAAATCGGCAGCAGCTATGCCCTGAAAGAATAGTTTTCATTGACAGTGGTTTCTTCAGTGGTATCAGTGCCTTTATTTTATAACTGTGTTTCTTTAGTAAGGCAGCCACTGATGCCACTATCATTCAGAACAGTGCCAGCTGTTTTTAATACGGTCTTGAGACTTTTCTCTTTCCAACTTGCACATATGCAAAAGGACTGAAACAGCTCTGCCCTGCGTGTCAGTCACTTGCTGAAGTTTTCCCTGCCCTTTTACCAGTAGCACTGTGGTATGGCTTATAACGTACATTCCTTTGTAAGGACAGAGAAATAGTTTGCTTTCTTCTTCACTTCAGAGCTTATTGCTGATGTCTGAGTCCTGTGGTAAATAATCGTGAGGTGGATGATGTTATAGCGCCACTCTGGCTGCCTTGAAGAAAACACAGTCAATTAAAAGTGAACTGTGGGCCCTTTTTCTGAGTTACACTTGCTAGGCAAAACTCCTTGACAAAGTCAATTCCAGGCACTCCTAGAAGCAGCATATATAGTTTGTTATGAAAACAACTCAAACATTACATACTTTCCACAGGAATCTTTCCTTCCCTTTCTCCCTCCCTCCCTTGCCTCCTTCCTTCCCCCCTTTCCTCCCTCCCTCTTTTTCCTCACTCACTCCCTTCCTTCCTCCCTCCCTTGCTTCCTTTGTCTTTGGTTTTTAGGTTTTCCAGACAAGATTTCTCCATGTAGCCTTGGCTGTCCTGGACTCACTTTGTAGACCAGGCTGGCCTAGAACTCACAGTAATCCCAGCTGCCTCTGCCTCCCAGACTGCTAGGATTAATGGCGTGCACTACGGTGCCCAGCTCCAGAGGAATATCTTAAAGAATAAATGTATCAGTTTTCATCATTGGGACAGGGCAGGTCTTCTTTTAGGGATTGATGACTGTGCCACCACTTGGCAAATGCACTTTACATACTACCTGCAAAATATAAATTTATTTTTATTTGTTTTAAGATTGTATATCTTGGGGGCTGGAAAGATGGCTGAGTGGTTAAGAGCACTGTCTGCTCTTCCAAAGGTCATGAGTTCAATTCCCAGCAACAACATGGTGGCTCACAACCATCTATAATGTGAGCTGATTCCCTCTTCTGGCGATAGAACACTCATATACATAAAGTAAATAAATCTTTAAAATAAAAAAAGATTGTATATCTCTGTATATCTGTAGCCACTACTAAGTTCTCAGTGTCGGAAATGAAAATGTGTATGTGAATAACAGCTGTTCTGACTATGGGTTATTGTCCAGTAGTCTTGAAAGCCTATCAAACTTAATAGGAATTTTAATTTTAAAAGGCTTAACAGTTGCCTAAGACTGTTTAACAGCCTCTTTTACAATGCTTCAGTGTCAATGAAGAAAAGAGAGACTACCTCTTCTTTCGTGGATATACATTTATAGGTTTCACCAAATGTCTACTTCTGTGTTTTCTTGAGGTAAATTGGCATCTTTGACAGTGTTAATAAAAATTGATTATTGTTTAAATTTTTGCCTTAATTGGTAGTAGCAAAAATAGCATAATTCACTTTTGGAGATACAGTCCTTTGCTCACAAAAGGCTACATGATTTGTAAATTAAAGTTTTCACAACATTGCTTCTATTTCCCTCTTGAAAGAAAACAGGTGCAGTATGGCAAATTATAGCTTTTGAGGGAAGTGTGTGTTTAAAATACTTATAAGAATAGGTAGGAAGTATCTCTGTTTAACTGATCAGAGATCAGCTAACACTTGTATTGATATAATTATATACTATGTAATATAGTATAATAGCCACTATTAATGTATTCATCCACGATTTGTTACAGATGTGATTTACAGACAAAAGAAATAAATGAATATTTTATTTCCTGGAGTTTTTTGGCTGAACTTCAAAACTTAAAACTTCTTTTTACTAAGCATTTCCTTCACAATTGTTAGAACAATGAACTTATCACAGCAAACCTGTCTAAGAGTTGAGAGTAGGCTAGAAACTACATGGCAATGTCTTTGCAGTCCTTTTGGTCTCTTAAAATACAAGGATAGCATGTAAAGGGGTGTGAATTAATTTTCCAGCTTTTGATAAGATTGACTTCTTAAACCATCCACATGCACATGTCAGCCACTTGTGAAAAGCACAACAGATAATCCCGTGGGAGAGTGTTCCCACTGGCTAACCAACAGGAAAAGTGGTAGATTAGTGACAGTGCATATCCCTCACTTTTTGTTTGTGTTGCTCTTGTGCTTTTTTTTGTTGGAGAGGTAAGTGGCTGGTGGTGTGGAACATGCTGTGTATGGTGCTAATTTTCATAATTAAGTTTTTATAAATCTTTATGGAGTTGTCTTTATGGAGCCATTAAAATGCAAGAGAAAGATTTCTCTTTCAATTGAAAAGCAAACTGATCCCTGACACTGGGACAGACATTAGAAGGAAGCAAGTGTTGGATCCGGTTGTAATTTGTAGTGGGTGTTCTCTGAGGTTTTTGTCTTTAGGGTAGTCATGACAATATATAAAAACCATGAACTGTATGGCATAGTACAGATAAAGTACCTAGTATAATGCTAAGTCCACAAAAGTCTTATAAAAAAACATGGTTCTTCCTTAGTCCCTGTCACTCTCAAGACAGTTACAAACCAAGCAGTCGGGAGCCACCTTCTCTTGCTAATTTAGGCTCTTCAGATACACCCTTTTGTGGTAATACAACTTATGACAAGCGAGTAACCTAAACCATAGAACATTTTTCTTTTCTTTTTTTTAAATATCTGTTTTAGGTTACCCTTGCTTCTTGACTATATACTATATAATTTGTGTATGTTTCCGAAAAAGGTAAGGCATGTGGGGTACCATGTGTAGGCCTTTATGTCTGTGACATAGAACTTCAGTTTAGGAATAGACTAAGTTAATAAATCTGTTTCAAGCCATTACTTCAGCTTTAATTCATAAATAACCTGAAAGAATAGGCAGCCTTTTTATTTCATTGACAGTATAATGAAAAGAAATGAAGTATCCTCTGTTATTTGCTTTCCCTTACTACCCTTACTTACACCAAGTCTTGTGTTGACTAAGTATGAGTAAACCACATGAGTACTGGGTTTTTTTCCCCCTGTTTGTTTAGCTTTATTTTCTTGGTGTTTAAAATAGAAATCAAGACGATTCTTGCTTATGTATATATTATCATATCTTCTGACATAAATTTAGTGCAGAATAACTCAGGAAATGTTAGGAAAGCCCACAACAAGAGTTAATGAACTCAATACTTCACCAAATGTTATAGAGGTTATTTACTGTTTTCCACACTGCACAGCTTTAAAATGCACAGTATCTAGGTGTAACAATGCAAGTCGTTAATCCCAGCACCCAGGGAGTAGAGGCAAAGAATATGTGAAGGTCAAGGCCAGCCTGTCTTAAAACCATCACTGCAATAGCAATCAAAGAAAAGACAGACAAGAAGTTGCTACAAACCTGGACAGACATAAGATCTCTAAAGCTTGATATATAGCACATACTTATTTTTAAAAAAATGATTCCAAACTTTAATTTGGCTTACTCCAGTTTTTTTTTTTATTCTATTCCTCAAACTGTCAAAGTAATTGCAAAAGATCTTCAGCTGTATGTTCTGCATTTATCTATGGAATGCTGGAAGTTACTTGGAATTGGGTGTGAAATTTGAGCTGCTCATTTTTGACTTAAAATGTTTTTTTGTGGTTTTGTTTTAGTTAAAATGTAGATTTTGTATGCTTGAGAGATTGCTCAGTGGCTAAGAGCACTGACTGGCTCCTCTTTCTAAGACTCAGTTCATTGCCTGCACCCACATGGAGGCTCACAATCAGCTGTAACTTCAGTTCTAGGAGACTCAACATGCTCTTCTGGGTTCTGAGGGTACTGCCTACATGTCCATCGAAAGCAGGCAGAAACCCATATGCAACATAATTATTTTAATTATTTATTTTGTATATGTTGGGGGTGTGGACCAATGTATGGAGGTCAGAGGATGATTTCTGGAGTTGGTTCTCTCCTTCCACCATGTGCATTCCAGGGATGGAACTCAGCTTGTCAGGCTTTGTGGCAATTGCCTTTACCAACTGAGCCATCTTGACAACCCCTTAAAAAAGAAAAATGTGTTTTGTTTTTTTTTTTATTAAACCATCTAAGATCCTTTCTAGTTTGTTTTTATTAAACCAAAACTATCTTGGTTACTTTTCTTTTTAGTTTTTTGAGACAGGGTTTTTCTGGCTGTCCTGGACTCACTTTGTAGACCAGGCTGGCCTCGGACTCAAGCGATCCACCCGCCTCTGCCTTCCTGAGTGTGGGGGTTACAGGTGTACACCTGCCTTCTGAGTTACTTTTCTGTTGCTGTAGAGACACCATAACCAAGGCAACTTAGAAAAGAAAGCATTTAATTGAGGGATTGCTTACAACTTCAGAAGGTGAATCCATGGCCAACATGGCAGCCATCAGACAGGCATGGTGCTGGAGTAGTAGCCAAGAGCTTACATTTGGGCCACAAGCAGGAGAAGGGCAGACCTGGACCTGACTTAAGGCATGCCATCCCCAGTGATAACTGTGTCCTTCCACAGTGTTATACCTCTGAATCCTAACCGCCTAGGGACCAGGCATTAAAATTATGGCCCACCCTTGCAACCCCTCCAAACAATAAAAAATAAAAACAAAAATCTTGGGTAGAAGCTATGGTGTGGCTCACAGTATACCCCTTTGCCCAAACAGCTTGACTTGCAAATGTTCATTGCAGTGAGTCACTGGTATGGTTTGAGGCCTCTGGCTTCTGCTACACAATCAATATTGGATCCTCATGGGAATCCTCTCAATATCCTGTTGTTGCCTTGTGTTACAGAGAGCCTACAGCTTTAGGTTTGCAGGACTGGGTCCTTCACATGCTTCAGCAGTTCATAGATGGGGTAGATGTTGTGGTGAGCCAACTTAAAGCCCTGGATTTAGGCTTGGGTGGTAGCTGAGTTGCTCAGCCTTCCAGCTCTCCTGCACCCGTGCTACCAGGGCCAGTTCTGCGCAGGTGAAGTGCGGCACCCTTTCAGTGAAGTGCGGAGCTAGCGCTATGCAGTCCTTGGACATCAGCTTGGCCCCAGGTGGCAGCACAGACCAGAGAAGTTTACATGGCCTTCGGTGTAATATGGGCCAGGGACATTGACACAGAGCCCTGCTGCTGCAGAATGGACCCAGACATGGCCAGCACTGGTCAGGACATTACCATGGCCTCAGCTGGCAGTGCAGGCTACTCACATCAGGCTGATCCTCACGACCCTTGTGTCTCCAGTTTTGCCTCTCTTTGGAGTACAAAACCATTCCACTTTTCTTTCTCTCTCACCTCTTCACCACATACTTTTCCATCTTAGTGATGCCTGCCCTGCCTGTATGATGAGACGGCAAGCAGTAGGCCTCCAGGCATGTGTGTATACACACACACACACATATATATATATATGTACACATATATATATACACATACATATATATTCTTAATACTTAATTTTTTTGAAGTTAAAATGATGATTTGTATAGGTGTTTAGCCTCTGTGTATGTGTGTGTGTACCATGTTTGTATATTATTCTCAAAGGCCAGAAGAGAGTGTTGGGTCTTCTAGGACGGAAGTTACAGAGAGTTGTGAGCACTGGCAATCAAACCCAGGTCCTCTGGGAAAACAACCTGTGCTCTTATCTGTGGAGCCATGTCTTCAGCCTGCTGTGTTATTTTTAATATGATAGTTTTTCCTAATTTATTTCTCTGATAGCACATTGTTGATATATATCAAAGCTAACATAATATATACATATACTTGTGTATGTATATATATATATGTGTGTGTATATATATATATATATCACAATGTTAATGTGTTTATTAGCACCAAGAATTTACTAGTGCACTCTATAGGGGTGTTAAGATAAGAAATCATGCCATCTACAAATAGATGTTTTAACTTATTTTCCTGCTCCTATTTCTTCTATCCTTTCTCTTGTCTAGTTCTTATAGGGTATGACTTGGAGCACTATGTCAATTAAGAGAGGGGATATTGGGCATCCTTGTGTCATTCCTGATCTTAAAGTAAATGCTCTCTCAGTTTGCCTCCATTTAATATAATGTTGACTAGAGGTTTGTTGTATATATATGATATTATTTTGATGTATAACATCACCAGAACTTTCGTAATGAAAACTTGTTGAGTTTTGTCAAAAATCTTTTCAAAATGATTACGTGGTTTATGACCTTAAGTTTATTTATATGGTGTATTACATGTATCGTGTTACATATGTTGAACCAACTTTGCTTTCTGGGATGGAGTCATAGTGTGTAATTTTAACATGCTCCCGAATTGAGTCTGCAAGTATTTTGTTGAATGTGTATCTGTGCTTATCAAAGAACTGGTCTCTGTCTCTGTCTCTGTGTGTATATGTCAGAGTGTCTGTCTGTGACTGTCTTGTAGTGTCTTTTCCTGGTTTTGCTATCAAGATAATACTGGATTCATAGACTGCTTTTGGACGTATTCCTTTATTTTCTGTTTTATAAAACAATATAAGAAGAATTGGGATGAGGTCTTCTTGAAAGGTTGATAGAATTCACCAGTGAATCCATTTGTTCGTGGGCTTTTCTCTGATGTGAGGCTTTTAATTACAGCTCTGATGTCACTACTTATAATAGATCCATTTGAGTTATTTCTGTCTCTGTGTTTAATTTTAGTAGATGATAATACATTTGGAGATTCTTCTATTACTTCTCGGTTATGCAGCCTTTTAGAATATAAATTTTCATGGTAAACCCTAATAATATTATGTATTTCACTGGAATCTGTTGTGAGTATATTCTTTTGATCTCTAATTATTTTGATTTCTGTGTGTGTGTGTTTTGTTTGTCTTGTTGTCAGATTAGCTAAGGGCTTGTAAGTCATACTAACTTTTGCAAAGAACCAACTCTGGTTTGGTTGATTTCTGTATTTTTTAAATCTGTTTCATTAATTTCTTACCTGATCTATATTAGTTTTTGCCATAGTATTTAGGATTGGCTGCTTGTTTTTCAGGACCTTGAGGTACATAGTTTAGTTGCTTATTAGGTATCTGTCTTAGGGTTTTATTGCTGTGAAGAGACACCATGACCAAGGCAACTCTTATAAAGGAAAACATTTAACTGGGCCTGGCTTACTGTTTCAAAGGGTGAGTCCATTGTCATCATGGAAGCATGGCAGTGTGCAGGCAGACATGGTGCTGGAGGAGCTGAGAGTTCTACATCTTGATCTGCAGGCAGCAGAGGGAGACTGTGTGCCACATCAGGCATAGCTTGAGCATGTGACCTCAAAGCCTGCCTCCACAGTGACACATTTCCTCCTAAAAGGCTACGCTTCCCAGTAGTGCCACTCCCTATGGCTAAGTATTCAAGCATATGAGTCTTTAGGAACCATTCCTATTAAACCACAAAAGCGTCTCTTAGATTTTTTAGTATGAGCACTATGGCTATTAACTTTCCTCTCAGGACTGTCTTGGCTGCATCACTGAGGTTTGAATAGGATGTGTTTTCATTATCATTTGTTTTTAGGAATTGTTTAATTTCCTCTCATATTTCTTCAATCATCTGTTGTTTATTCAAAAATGTATTGTTTTGGCTCCAAGAATTTTTGTGGTTTCTCTGATTGCTGATTTCTAGTTTTATACCATTGTCTGATAGAATACATTGCATTATCTCATTTTTAAAAATCATTGAGGACTAATTTGTGTTCTCTGATATGATTGATTTTGGAAAAGTTTCCATGCGTTGCTGAGAAAATTATATAATTTTTATTCCTTGGTTAGAATATTCTGTATATACCCAGTCAACTCCAGTTAACTTGTAAATTATTTTAGCTCTGAAGTGTCTTGTCTTGCTTTCAGTCAGGAAGACCTGTGTAAAATAAATACGAGTATGGAGCTGGGCATGGGAGCATTGCCCTTAATTCCCAGCCCTTGGGAAACAGAAGCAGATGTGTCTCTCTGAGTTAAAGACTTGCTTTCTTGGTCTACACAGAGCATGGTCCTAACCATGTGACCCCTTAATACACTTCCTTATGTTGTGGTGACCTCCAGCCATAAAAAAAATTACTCTGTTGCCACTTCATAACTATAATTTTGCTACTTTTGTAATGTAAATATCTGCTGTGCCAGATGATATGTGGCCCCTAAGGATCATGATCCACAGGTTAAGAACCACTGGCCTAGAGTTTTAGGCCAGCCAAGGCTACATAGTGAGACCCTTTGTTTGAACAAAACAACAGACCAAATGAGGGCGGGGGGGAGAGAGTGAAATACTGAAGTCTTATTTTTGTGTAAGGATTTCTGTGATCTCTTACCTTTTAGTGTTTGTTATATGAAATTAGGAGCTTCAAACATGTGGTGCTTTAAAGAATAAGGTTGTTATGTTTTCTTGGTGAACTGCTCCGTTTTTTAATGTGTGCTCTCTTAAAGTGAGTTTAGGTTTGAAGTTTACTTTGTCTGATGTAAAGGTGGTTCTGGTGCAGATTTACATTTCCCATTTGGTCTGTTATTTTCCACCCTTTGCTATTATGGTTTTTGGTATCTTTGTTAGCAAGTGTGATTTTTTTGTTTGTTTGTTTGTTTTTTCAAGATGGGGCTTCTTCCTTGGCTGGCCTGGACTCACTTTGTAGGCCTCAAACTCACAGAGATCCATCTGCCTCCCTCCCTGAGTGCTGGGAGCCTGGCTCCAAGTGTGTTTCTTGACAACATATAGTTGGTTTTTGTTTTAATCCAGTCTATTAATATGCTTCTTTTTTAGTGGTCTGTTGAGGCCATTTGCATTTAAGTTTATTATAGAAATGGGTTTGCTATTTTCTGTTATTTTGTTTGGTGAAGTTCTCTTTTGCTGAGTTATAATTTTCCTTCCTCAGTATTAGTTCTGAGGGTTTGCTGAGTTGCTGTGTTAGAACTAGTTACATATTTTATTTCCAAAGTCTAGATTGTTTATTTGTAGTTTAATGCTCCAAAATAATCTCTGGGCCTGTGGCAGTATCTGCAGTGGTCACTGGAACGTCAGTGACCACTCTAAACCTCTAATGCCTACAGCGACTGTGGAGACTACTAGAACCAAAGCCCCGGTCTCTCAGGGGACTCAGATCACACTGTGCTTGGTTCCTGCACTGACTCCTTAGACCACTGGGCCCTTCTGTTTTCAGATTTTATAGGAAATTATGATGGAAATACTTTTTATTATGGGAAATTACTTTAAGAAGTTAAACAGATTATTTTAGCATGAGCATACTAAGGCAGAAATGTATTTTCAGTTCATTCTTGTTTACAGGATGTCTTAGTCTTGTTTCTGTTGTGATAAAATACTCTCACAAAAGCAGCTTAGGGAGGCGGGGTTTATTTTAGTTCACAGTACCAGATTTCAGTTCATGTTTGCGGGAAATCAGTGGCGTAACTTACAACAGCTGGTTCCATTGCTTCTGCAGTCGGGATGCAGAGAGGAATGGATGAATGTGTTCATGGCTGCTCAGCTGCCTTTCTCCACTCTCACACAGTTCAGTTTTTGACCAAAAGTATGTGATTTGTTATATATGCAAACAAATTTTAATTGGACACATACTATCATGCTGTGCTACAAAGGGTTTTTGTTGTATGCTCTTTGTTTTGAGACAGGAACTTTAACCCAGGCTGGCCTTTCCTTCGTTCTAGGATTACAAGCATATATCCCGTATCCAGCACAAGCAGTTTTATAGGAGGCTACTATCAAAAAAGAGAATTAAACACATTATATTTTGAAAAAGAGACAAATGGGGCTGAAGAGATGGCTCAGCAGATAATAGCACTGTGTGCTCTTCCAGAGGTCCTAAGTTCAATTCCCAGCAACCACATGGTGGCTCACAACTGGAGCCTGATGCCCTCATCTGGCATGTAGGCATACATACAGGTAGATCACTCATACATAAAATAAAAAGTAAGTAAATAACTAAGCAAATAAATATATAAATAAAACCTGAGAGAGAAAGAAAGAAAGAAAGTTTGTTGTCGTAAAGCACAAAAACCTGTGCAGATGGAAAGGGGCTTCCAGAAAAGGTGATTCTTGTTTGAAAAAAAAATAAAAAAGGACTGCCTAGCATAGGGGAGGCAAGGCTGATGCAGCAGTGAGGCTAATGAGCCCCTCTTATGTCTTTAGTGGAGGTGGGGCAGTAAGCAAAATTATGGCCCTGTTCATTCAAGGAGCAAATCCTCTAATAGAATAGAAATGAGAAGACAGAATTATGCTCACCACCGATAAGGGTATAGAGAGAGTTTCAGAGACTGACAAAATAGGCCTACTTCTTGAGGAGAAAGATACAGAATAACATCTCTAAAGCATCAGCTACTCTTAGCCACTGTGCTGTGCAAAAGGACCTCAGAAGAGATGAGTAATATGACCTGTCCACAAGGGTAGCCTGTTCACAGGGCAGTTAGTCTAGGGCTCTTACACTAGCAGAGTCCTGTCCTGAGCCCTCTCTCTGCCTTCCCTTCTCCCCGCTCCTTCTATCAACTCAAGACATTGCTTCCTCCATACTCTGGCTAGTTGCTTGATATCTTCTCTTCATATACTCAATAAGGTAGCCCCATGCCCCCAACTTAGGTGATGTTTTGAAATCATCCTACTACAGTTTGGGTTTTGTTTTAATGAAATAAAATAGAAGACAGATAGATATATGTATGGAGGGACGGAGGGATGGACAGACAGACAGATAGATAAGCAAGCTTATCTATATAAAATGATGTGCCTGTTGTAGGTTGGTGTGTGGGGGTGTCTGCTTTCATATGTGTGTTTGTGAAAAGCTATTCTGAGTAAAACAATGAGCATAAGAGCTTTTGGCCTGGTATCAAAAGGGAGAGAATCGGGGTTAGTGGGGGAAAGGTTGCTGCTATCTCAGCGCCTGTACAGGACATGGGTACCTGACCTGTTGGTGAAGAGGGTGAGAAGAGCATGAGCGCTGTGCTTTCTGGGACTGTGCTTCACTCCTTTGTGCCACTCTGGGTACCAGTGAGTATAAAATACCAAGGCGTTTTCCTGCAGTTTGATCAGAAGGCTGCCTGAAAAGAGCATCCTACTACTCCATAAGTGACAACTAGTTCTTTGAGTACTTGGAGTCTGTTTTCTGAGCTAGTAGCAAGTAAATGGAACTAAGTTAGCAAAATAATATATGCTACAAAGTGAAAATTCTTCAAGAGCTCTCACTGTCTGTGGCCATGGACGAGAGCTGCTGACAGCCCCATTTGGGGCATTGTTAGGCAGCTCTGTTGACACATGAATACATTGCATGTGATTACCATAAAATTGTGGCCTGGAAATTGAACAGCCATGGTGCTGCATTTCAGACTTAACATTTCTAATAAGCTGTAATAAGGAGATATTTAAAAGGGATGTAAGAATAGGCATTACTTGCAGTCACAGATGTACGGTCAATTGAAGTGTTTTTGAATCTCAATTTCACAACGAAAACAAATTCCCTATCATTATTAACATAATTGTTCTCACTGTTGGATCTTGATGTTGGAAAAAAAAAAGTAATTTAAGATAAAGAGCAAGTTGCTAAAAGAACAAAACCAGCAAAAGGAACTGTAACTTGATGAAGAAGAGAGGGCAGGAGAGAGATTGCAACTGCTCTACCTCTTCCTTACTGGCCAGGCCATTGCTTTCCTGCTGGGTACCGTGTTCTTCCTTCATGGTTGACTGGAGAATAGGTAGAATTCAGCTGTTCACTGCCATAGCAGTCCATGAAGTCCAGCTGCACAGTGTTTATATGCTAGGAGAGCACCAGGTGGTAGGCTCCGTTTAAAATCTCCCTCTCACCTTTTTATGCTGATGATTTAGTTTGTGTCAGGGTATGGGCATGATTAAGACAGATATAATTCCTAACAAACTATGAGGTTTCACGAGGAAGACATTAATAATAAAGGGTTTTTTAAAAAGGGTTATTTTTGTTTTAATGTAAGAGTATGTGTGTATGTCTGTATGAGGATATGCTGTGTGTAAAGATGCCCATGAGGCCAGGTAAGGGCATTAGATTTCTTGGAGCTAGAGGAGGATGTGAGCCACCTGCGTGTGTGAGCTGGAAACTGAACTTCGGGCGGGCCTTAGAAAGAACAGGAAGCACTCTTAACTGCTGAGCCAACCAAGCAGTATTAACAGTTAACTACATTAGATGATCTAGTTTTACTTAATGTTCTCAAATTAAGACACTACCTCTCCCAAAAACATAGGCTGAGGCAGTAGAATTGCAAATTCAAGCCCAGCCTAGGTAGCATAGAAAGTTTGAAGCCAATATAGGCCACTTTAACAAGACCCTGTCTCAAAAATCAAAAAGAATTTTTTAAAATACCTTTGGTGTTCCTATTAAAATTGGACGTAAATTCACACGTTTATAAAATATCTGGTTTGTGTTTTAAAAACAGCAGCTAGATAGCCACCATTTCGAAAGTGATTTCAATATTCTGTGAAGTGCTTTGTAAATTTTTTACAATGTACAACGAACTTTTATTCTGAAAGTTAAAATAATACATACTAAAAACAGCAAGTAAGGTGGAAAGTTAAAACCAGTATTAAAGTTGGGCCATTCTCTAACCTTATGTAGAAAAAAAATCACAAATTCAAAGCTAACTTGGCACTTTATAGAGACCCTGTCCCAAAATAAAAGATATAAAACAGGGCTAAGAATGTAAGGAACTTGCCTACCATTTGGGAGGGTCTGGGTTCAACCTCTAATAAAGGTAAAGAAACAAACATTAAAATGTGGAAGGGGGAGAAGTCCTTTATAGAATTTTAAAGAATCTTGTTGCTAATTTATTATTTTTAAATACTAATTATTGTTATTTTAAAAATTTAAATTGATTTTTTTGAAACTACAGTAAAAACATAAATAGACTTGGAAAATGTAAACTCTGTTCTTCCTTTTCTAAAGAGAAAAAAAAAGCAACACCCTCCAATGAACTCCCAAATAGCTGTATTTGAAGGATTATTGAATTATTCTGAAGCAAACAAAAGACAGCTGACATCACTGTGAGACAGACAGGCTCCATGTCTTTCTTGCTCTCTGCTAGCTTTCTTACACAGTCCATGCGCACTTGCTAGGGACGATGCTGCCCACATGGATTGGGCCCTCCCACATCAATTGTCAATCAAGATGGTCTTTACAGACAGAGCCATAGACCGGTCAGATAGAGGCAGCTCTTCAGTTGAGGTTCCTTCTTTTCTGATGACTCTGGTGTGTCACGTTGGCAGTAAAACTAACTAGAACAGAGCAAAATGTATACAGGAGTAAGTAGTATCTCTGTGAGCCATATGGAAGTTTTAACTTGAGAAGCTTCCACATTGGTTTCCATAGTGGTTGTCATCAACAGTGAGCACCAGCATTAGTTGTCCCTTGTTTGTGGCTTCCTTCCTTCCTTCCCTCTCTGTCTTTCTCTCCCTGCCTCCTTTCTTCCCTCCTTCCATCTCTCCTTCCCTCCTCCCTAGGATGATGAATCCTTAAAAAAAAAAAAAAAAAAGAGGAAGGCCAGTTGTCATTTTTGTTTAATTTTTGCAATTCTTTGGATATTCTAGATCTCAATTTCTGCATGAACAGCTGACAGAGATTTCCTCCCATTTTTAGGCTGTCTACTCTGCTGTACAGTTGCTTTTTAATTTCATGCTTGTTTGTGGCCTGATAACATGTAGGGAATTGTTTAATTTGTTGTGTTTGTTCAGACATGCTTTGTGCTTTTAGAGAGGTTCTATGTGCCACTGAAGATCGTATTCCCTATCTAGTGAGTGGAATGGACTGGGATAGCTGTTAAATGTTTTGATCTGTGATTTCAGTGTCCATGGCTCATTGTGCTCCGTACCCCTCCCCAGGAATGCTGAATCTGGCTTGTTTTCTAGCAAGCATAAACTGCTTCCTACTGCATAGGATTCTTGCCAAGGATATCATTTACCTGGTACATACCTGATGCATTTATTTTTAAGAAGTACAAGGCTTGTGTTAGATATTTTTAGTGTGAAAGTAAAGGGCTGCATCCACTTTAATTATCCTTAGACCAAATTTTATGTACCTAGAAAAGTAATATACTATCAAAAAATAGGAGCCTGAGATGTGCCTAAGGTCTGCTTTTCCCCTTAGAAGTCCAGACACCTTTGCACAGTAGGCTACACTGAAAGGAATGAAGCTTAGCTTGGGTGGATGGGCTACACATGATCTGGGTCAGCATTAGGTGCAGTAGGTAGAAACAGCCTTCCCTGAGGAGGTTTTCAGTAAAATAGCTCTCTTTATTGAGGGAGAATAAGGGCTTTATACACTGTGGCAAGTGGACAGTGATTTTCGGGGTGAGTGCATCGTTGGCTGGGGCCAGGGTGCTGGGAGTGCTTCATTTGCTTGAAGAGGAATTCCAAGGAGAGAGGTTTAACCGAAAACTTGGCCACCAGGCTATGTCCTACCTCAAGAGTGGCAGAGGTGGAGTCACAAGGGTACATGCACTGGGGCATGCAGGCCCAGAACAAGGAGGAAGCAGTCCTGCTCCTGCCCATCTCAGGACAGGATTTTTGGGTTTGGACACGTCTTAACCTCATTCCTGCTCCAGACTAGCTTCCCCCAGTCACATGGCTTTTCTGGCCCCACACCTGGAACTGGGTTAAGGTAAAGACACTTGCCACCAAGACTGACTACATGAGTTCAATTCCCAGTACCCAAATGATGGAAGAAAACAGACTGCAAATTGTCCCCTGAGTCCATACTGTGGCATTTGGCTAATACACACACATGAATAAATAATAAACTTTTTAAAATGTAATAATAAAAGTTTCCATGGCTCTCTGGTCTATAATAGATCCTTGAAGACTTGATAATAAGCAGTTGAATGATGAAAGTTTACATATTAGAGATCTTTTTGTCCATCTAAGTTTGCTGTTGACCAGCATGTAGAACTTAAGGCTTGTGGGTGAATTTTCCCCTTCATTTTCAGCTTAATTTTTAAAGATAGTTTATGTTGTAGATTATGCTGTATTGAACATACCATGACTTACTAGAGTCTGTATGTCTCCTGAAGTAGAGAAGAATACCTTGTGGCTCAATCCCATTATCTTTGTGGTTTAACTGTTTAGTCCTTTTCTTTGTTGTTGCCTTAGAATTGGAGACTGGGTTCAGGGCCTCATGTACACACTTGTATTCTAACCCTGAACTGCATCCCTAACACCTATAGCTTCTTTGGGGGGAGGGGAGGGATGCACATACTAATGTCGGGCAGAGGACAACTTATAAAGAGTCAGTGGATTTTGACAGTCACATAGGTGGTCAGGCTTTTTAGCAAGTTCCCTCACCCACCAAACCATCTCATTGGAGCCAGGCTGATAGGGTGATTTTCTTGCCTTTGCTTCTTGAGACCGTCCTTATGACATGTGCCACCACAGCTGGTTATTCCTGGTAACAGAAACTTAGCAGTGATTTCCTTTTACTATGCTGAATGCCCTCATTGTTTCCAAGAGACAGTGCAGTGTGCAGATCTAAGTCTATACACAATCCTTACTTCAATATTGTAAAAGTAATGGGCAGAAATTTTAGTTCTTGGTAGAGCTCGGGCTTGGCATGCATCAGACCCTGTTCCAATCCGTAGCACTCTCAGAAGACTGATGACAAACTTGCAGTGCTCCCTACCTCACAGACAGTAATAAAAGTAATTTCTCCCTTCTTCCCTATAAAGGAAAAAATCCCAGCCAGTAAATCATATCTTGGCTAGGTCCTTAAAGTACATATTACTAAAATAATGAAATCGCTTTTTCCTTTAAAAAAAAAATTAGGCACAGGGATCTTCTCTGAGACTGATATTCCAACCAAGGACCATTCATGGAGATAATCTAGAACCCCTGCACAGATGTAGCCCTTGGCAGCTTATTCTCTGAGTGGGTTCCCTAATAATGGGAACAAGGACTGTCTCTGACATAAACTCAGTGGCTAGCCCTTTGATCTCCTTTCCCTGAAGGGGGAGGAGACTTACCAGGTCACAGAGGAAGACAGTGCAGGCACTCCTGATGAGACCTGATAAACTAGGATTCTCCCCTATCAGTGGACTAGGGGAGGGGCATAGGTGGAAAAGAGGGAGGGAGGGTAGGATTGGGAGCGAACGAGGGAGGGGGCTATAGTTGGAATACAAAGTGAATAAACTGTAATTAGTTTAAAAAACTAATAATTTTTAAAAAGCTGTCTCCATAGAAGCCTGTTTGTTTTCTAAGGAGAGACAGGAAGGGGATGGACCCTGGTAGGAGGGGAGGTGGAGAAGAGCAGAAAGAGGGGAGATTTTAAACAGGATATATTATGTAAGGGGGGAAATCTATTTTCAGTAAAAGGAGGGAAAAAGCAATCCTGGGGGTCTCTGTTTGCTCAGATGAATCCTAATGACTACAAAACATTTTCACTAACTAACAAGGAATTCTGAATTGTTAATAATACTGTGAATATTCTGGACAGTTGTAGCACTTCAGAGGTTGTGTGGTTTTCCGTCTCTGTTACTGCTGTTAAAGCAAATATAGTCATTTTGAAGCAGAGAGAGCTTATCTAGAAAGTCAAGAGACCCATAGCATGGATGCTGTTCCGCTGGCCCAGCTGACAAGAAGGAAGGGTCATGCTCATTGTGGCTCTATCTGGCTGACAGTTCTCTACCCACTAGGAAGAACATAGTTGAGAGAAAAGAGAAAATGTGGATGTGAGGAGCTTGTATCAGAAACGAAATTTTAGTGAACATTACTGGAGCAAAATTGTTAGCAAATGCTTAAAAATAAAGGACTCATTTGAATTGTATATTAATATTTTAATGACTTGTTTGGCTCAGTTATTTGGGGGAACTTTATTAAAGACGGCTATTTAATGATCAGCTGTATAATTTTGAAGCCAGACCTGGTAATACATGCCTGTAATCCTAGCACTTGGGAAGAAGATCATGAGACCCAGAGTTTATTTCATTTTATTTATTTACCTAGCCATATACTATGTTAGGGGTCAAACCTGGGGCTCCTGCATAGTAGGCAAACAGTCTAACACCGAGGCCTATAAAACAAAAAAAGTGTTCAGTTAGTTGTCTGCTGTCAAAAATTGATAGATTGAGCCAGGTATAATGGTGTATGACTTTAGTCTCAGCACTCTGGAAGTAGAGGAAGACAGGTTTCTGTGCATTCAAGGCTAGCCTGGTTTACATAGAAAGTTCCAGTACAGCCAGAGCTTAAAAAGCAAACAAACAAAAAGATTGATAGATTAAGCCAATAGCATTCTAAATGAGGAGAAACTCAGAGTATTTCTACTAAAATCAGGAGCAAGACAAAGATGTACATGCCACATATATTCAGTATAATAAAGTCTTAACTAGAAGAATAAGACAACTGAATTATAGTAAGGGCTACATTTAGGAAGAAGTCAAAGTATCTTTATTTGCAGATTTCATGATTTTATGCATTAAAGACTACCAGGAAACTTCTAAAGCTGATAAACATGCTCTGCAAAGTAGCAGGATACAAAATGAACACACAAACCCAGCAGGTTTCTCATACATAAATGACAAACATAGTGAAGAAGAAATCAGGGAAACAGTACCTTGGGTAGATGGTTCTACCTAAGCAAGTGAGAGTTGTATAATAAAAATATTGTTATTGAAAATGCTGAAGTTTTCATCAGTATGGAAAAATCTTTACTTTCATAGATCAATAGGATTAATGTAGTAAAAATGTCTACCCTACCAAAAACAATCTAGAGATTCAGTGGAGTCCCCATCAAAATTCCGATACAGTTCTTCATAGAATTTAAAACAAAATCTTAAAAGGGACATATAGACATACACACACACACATCACATTCACCACACACAGGGATTGTTAAAACAAGTCTTGAATAATTTTGGGGGGGTATTACCATCCAGATAGCAAGTTGTATTACATATTTATAATAATGAAAAACAACATGGTATTGGAATACAGCCAACGGACAAGTAGATCAGTGGAATCAAACTGAAGACCCAGAAATAATTCCATATATCTATGGACACCTAAAAAAAATTTTTTTAGCAAAGAAGCCAGAAATATATAACAGAGAAAATACAGCATCTTCAACAAAATGGTGCTGGTTAGATGGGAGAGCTGCATGCAAAAGAATAAAAAATATATATGTATCTAACACCTGCACAAGACTCAACTCGAAATGGATCAAGAACCTCAACATAAGATCATGATAGCCTGGGTAGAAGGGAAGGTGGGGGATAGTCTTGAACTCATTGGCTCAGGAAACGACATTCTGAACAAGACACTGAGAGCACAGACACCAGGAACATCAATAAATGGGACCTCGTGAAGCTGAAAAGACACTGTCATCCAAGTAAAGTGGCAAGCTACAGAATTGGAAATGTCTTTATTAATTATACCTCTAGTAGAGGATTAATATCTAGGATATATAAAGAACTAAAGAAACTGAGCGTCAAGAAACAAATAACCCTATTAAAAAAATGGCTATAGCACTAAGGAGAGAATTCTCAAAAAAGATGAAACAACAAATGACTGAGAAACACTTAAAGATATATTCAACAGTCTTCATCATCACACACATGCAAATGGAAACTACTTTGAGTTTCATCTTTCCTAGTTGAAATGGCCAAGATTAATGAAACAGTGCTAACTTATGCTGGCAAGGATGCTGGGAAAGTACTTACCCGTTGCTGGTGGGAGTGAAAACTGGTATACCCAGGATGGAAATAACTGTGAAGGTTCATCAAAAGCTAAAATCAATCTACTATAAGACCTGACTATACCATTCTGTACCCAGAGGACTCCATACTTATTACAGATATACCTGGTCATGGCTGTTCTGTTCATAATAAACAAAAATAGGAAACAGCTTAGATGTTCATCAACTAATGAATGTTATGGTGGTTTGAATAAAAATGCCCTCCATAAATTTACAGGGAGTAGCATTATTGGAGCTATGGCCTTGTTGGAGGAAGTGTACCATAGTGGTGGGCTTTGAGGTTTCAAAAGCTCAAGCCAGGCCTAATGTCATTCTTCTTGCTGCCTGCCGATACAGGTGTAGAACTCTCAGCTACTTCTCATGTCTTCCTGCATGCCAGCATGTTTCTGCTATGATGATAATGGACTAAACCTTTGACCTTAAAAGCCAGCCCCACTTAGATATTTTCTTTATATCAGTTGCCATAGTCATGGCATCTATTTACAGTGACAAAACGCCAAGACAAATAAATAATGAAAATATGATATACTTACTTACTGGAATTGATAATGAAATTAAAAAACCACAATAACAACAAAAAACAAAAATGAAACTGAGCCAGGCACTTTGGAGGCAGAGGCTAGTAGATATCGCTGAGATCTAGGCTAGCCTGGTCTAAATAATGAGTTCCAGGAGGGCCAGAGCTACATAGTAATACCCTGTCTCAAAAAAGAAAAGAAAAAAAAAAAAAGGAAAGGAATTGTAAAGTTTGCAGGTAAAGTGATAGAGTTAGAAACAGTCGTTGTGAGTGAAATAACCCAGACCCCAAAAGACAAATAACACACTATTTTGTCTTATATGTGGATTTTGCTTTTAAGCTTTAGATTTGTGTTCAGTCAGAATAACCACAGAGGTTACGTAGCTAGTCAGTAGCCAAAGGTAGGAGTTTATTTTTCTGGAAGGATAAATAGAATATAGTGTAATAAAGAGATGAAAAGAAAGCTGGAATAAGATTAAATGGGGAGGAAGATAGGAAACAGAATAAAGGGGGAAGTGTGGGGAAGGACAGCTAACAGAAAGGCCTTTTGGAAAGCTGTATGGAAGTAATCGGAGTCTAAATATAATGGGGGAAACAGTGCTCCAACTATCCATCTTATATCACCAAGATGGGTGACGTCTTGAGTCATATCCCAAAGGGGTCCCATTACCCCACCTCTCCCCACCCTCCAAGCATTACAGGTTGTTGCCAAGGCTACTGATAGCCCTCCATAATCTGATGGTAAGGCCTTTTACTTATGACATCAAACATGGAGAGGTTGAGTTGGTATCCAATGAGGAGCTTCACCCCTACTGACTAGTTCATGGTACTGGAAGGTACTTCGCATATTACTGAAAAGCCATCATCACTGTCACCCAGCTACAAACTGTGTGACCTTCAGCAGTGACTTGCCTGCAAAATATAGTTGTGTGATAGTATCACAAATGTCTTGGAAATAGTAGCCCACCACATTTTAATTGGATTTAAGGATACTCCATGGTATCAAACCTATTTCTGACTCTCCTAAAGTCGCCAACCTGAGACTAGATAAGTCACAGGCCTATGGGAAAACCCACTACTGTTATTTTGCTAAAGGAACATAGTACTAAATGACTCCTAATGACCTATTGCTATACTCATAGGTCAGTGGCTCATACAATCCTCATCAGAGAAACTTCTTTATGCAGTAGATAGAGTAAACTATACAGAGAGTAAAAGACTCTGGAGCACTCATCTCTAAAATGGGATGCCCTTGTCAAATATTTCTCTTCAGTGTTCAGAGAATTATGTGGAAGAAGTAGAAATTGTAAGAGCCAGAGATGGTAGATGACTCTTAAGGAAACTGTGTCATCCATGAACACAGGGTTGGTACACATATGAACTCACAGAGACTGTGACAGCACAGAAAATAAGCTGCACAAGTTCAAACTAGACAAAAATGTCAGCACTGATCAAAGGAAATGGACACTCCTATCTAAGAAGCTGTATTTGTCTTTTGGGCTTTCTGCATGGAGTCTCACTGGGTAGACTGTCCACATTATAGGGCAGGCCCCATGCCCAGGACTCCATGTTTTTGTTTGTTTGTTTTCTATGCTTTGTTTTGATCTTTTGTTTTTGTTTTGTTTTATGTTTTGAGAGAGGATGAATGAACCTGTAGTCAGTGCAGCAGATCTGGAAGGAGAGGAGGAGAAAGAATATAATCAAAATACATTGTATATAGAAAAATTTTAAATAAAATGAATCGATAAACTGTTTATCAAATTCAGTATGGCAAATACTTGAGAATGTCTTCAGAGGTTCTCGCAGTGGAGTGTAGCTACTTATGTACCCTTGACCAAAGAACCATCCTCTATTGGGGAAGTCATCCTCTCCAACCACATATTCAGCTTCAGGTAGATATACATGGAGTGCTGAGGGAAGATGAGGACACCTGCTTAAGTAGCCAGATCAGCCAAATCAATCCTGGTGAGCAATGGAGTCACACACGTCACAGCCAAATCACCTTCACATACTATAATTTGTGAATTATACATAGTGATTTCATAACATGTATCTTTTAAACACCTGTCATGCTTATAGTTGTTTATAAAGAAAACGGTGTCAGATATGTATGTTGCATTGAAGCTTCCTTGTGTTAGAAGATAAAGCTTTCCTTGTTTATCTGCTTTATTATTTTAAGCTTGCAATGAGCTTAAAACTACGAGCATTCATGGTCTGTTTGTAATTCTCATCATGCTTGGTACTAAACAGACAGGGAGCCTGTATATTATGTCACACAGTTAAGCATTCTATTTACTGAGCGATTACCATTACCTCACTAACCTACCTGGCAGAGGTGTCTGTGGCCTCTACTGGGTCTTTTATTTTTGCTAGTCATTCCCGTGAGAAGGTCATTTGTTCGAATAATGGCTTCTCATTTGGTCTAAAAATCAAACAAAAGCTTTGCAGCTGTGAGATGTAGCCCATTTTAAAATTAACCTATTGTAAATCCTTAATGACTGAGAAATCCTGTAATTTGCTATGATTTCTGGTAGTGCTGCATGTAGAATAGCAAACAGTAGAAATGATACAGGCCAGAATGATACACTCTTGGGAAGAGGAGGAGAAGTTCAGCCAGTGTGTATGTCTGCTGCTCTTCATCAGTCACACATCAGCTCACTTTATGCCTGTGAACTTTCCCAAGTAAAGTGGTATCTTTGGAAGTAACTGGTTAATGGAGTTTATTATGCCAGAAGTGAAATTGTTCAGAAGTGTATTCTGCCTTTGCTTTCTACAATATCTTTTTCACCTAGAGCTTAGATTCTTGGGAGAAAAAAAAGTACAAATTTTGATGCACAGAGTCCTTGAATTTATTTTATTTACCGGCATAATTTCACTGCTACAAATCAAACTCAGGCTCTGTGGCACTTTAGGCACTGCTTCACCACTGAGCCACACCCTTAGTTGAAATTTTTGAATTTTGGTAGTAAATCAAGTTAGGTCTGTTCATACACAAATTATATAAATTCTCTGGCCTCAGTTGTGGGATCTAGAATTTCTGTGGATTTTAAACAGCCTAAGTAAACAATCTTGTAGGCATAGTGTGTTTCTACTATCTATTAAACATTTATTAAATTACTTAATTCCTTGGTGCCTATTTTTCTGTATGTAAAATGGAGCTACTAATACCTACTTCCTAGAGTTCTGAGGATTCAAAAAATTAATTTATATAAAGCACTTTGAACGATGAAATGATTAGCAGCAATTATTAGTCATTCTAGTGGACAGATTAATCAGTGATGAACAGCTAATTTACAAATAGTGATGTATAATACAAATGCAAAGTATAAGGTCCTATTATAAAGATAATTTGTAGAAGTTAGGTCAGTGTAAGCAGCTATTTCATGTAGTACTTTAAAGACAGAAGCCATTGACCAAAAATATGATTAAATTTACATGTTTTTAATCAATGAAAGTTTGTTTTGAATTCACATTAAAATTTGTTTATGATAAATTAGCTTTTTGGTGCAATTTTGTAAGTTTAGACATAAAGCTACTACTGAAATCAGGATGTAGAACAGCTTTGCCCCTTTTTCCAAAATTCTCACAAGATACTCCCTTATCTTTACTCACTTCTCTTTCTTTACCCAATTGCCACTGATCTATTTCTGTAACTGTCTTTTCTACCATGCCCGGTGAAATGATTTACCTAATAGATTTTAAAGTATTATTGTTGAAATTTTGCACATTGCATTTAAATTTTAACCATGTTATTTTACTTACCAGTAAATCTTATTTCTTGATAGTATTTCATTGTATAGCTTCATTGTAGTTTATATCTGTTCACCAGTTGAAGGGCATGTGTACTCCTTCCTGTGTTGTGCTATGCTAATGTTTGTGATATGCATTGATAGTTTTTGTTTGGATTTTTGGTCGTTCAGGGTTTCTCTGTGTAGCCTTGGCTGTCGTAGACTCACTTTGTAGAGCAGGCTGGCCTTGAACTCATGGTGACCTGCCTGCCTCTGCCTCCCCAAGTGCTAGGATTACAGATGTACCACCATGCCTTGCTGTGAGATTTTTTTTTTTAAGATAGGGTCTTCTAGTCCAGGCCTACCATGATTTCACTATGTAGCATGGGATGACACTGTACCTCCTTTCTCTACTTATCAAATGCTAAGCATATACACACATGGTTCCTATTTAAAGTGATTATTTTTTTTTAATCTACTTAAATCTTGGGTAATACCTTAGAGTGAGATCAGTGGTTCTTGTGGTAAGTGTGGATTGAACAAAGCAACTGCCAAACTATTTTCCAAAGTGATGATACCATTTGGCATTTCCTATCTCTGATATGTTAGTACTCATTGGATTTGCTTGTTTGCAGTCCTTCATCCTGCCAGTAGCTTCTAATAGAGCAGTACCACGGCATCTTAATTGTTAGGCCTGTGTGTTTGGCCTTGAGCTCAGTATCACTTCTCCAGCTTTGTTTGTTTTAAAATTTACTTTGATTATTCTAGTTGCTATGGCTTTTCGTATAAAATTCATTTAAAATTATGTTGTCAGTGTCTGTTACTGATCATACTAATTAGGCTTAGTGTCTATGCCTGAAGTCCCATTGCTCAGAGTCTGAGGCAGCAAAATCACCAAGTGCAAGCCCAGGCTGAGCTTCATAGTAAGATTTTGTGTGTAGAAAAAGAAAAACTCTGTTGAGGTTTTTCTTGTGGTTGTGTTGAATGTGTAGATCATTTTGGGAAGAGTGTTGTCAACAATATTGGATTGTTCTGCCTATATCTCTGCATTTATTTAACCCCTCGCCATCTTTTTTCCCCATTGGCATTTTGTAATCGACAGTATATAGAGGCTACAAATTTCAAGTCTTGTTTTCTTTTCTCTTTTTTTTGAGATAGGGTCTTAACTATGTAGCTCAGGCTAGACTCCAGTCTTGCAGAGATCCTCTTGTTTCAGTCTCCTGGATAACTGGGATTATAGATATCTACCACTGTGCCCAGCTGAGTTTTTAAGATTTATATCTTAAGTATTTTGTGATTATAGTTGCTAGTGTTCCAATGGTTACATTTACTTCTATATATGTTATATCCTTGTGTTCTGTAACCTTGTTAAACTTATAGTTGTTAAAAACCTCTTTATATATTTCTTCTGTGTCACTGTTGTCGTCTGTGAATCATGACGAATGTATTCTTCCTTCCAGCCTGGTAGGTATTTTCTCTTAAGCAAAAATTGTAATTAGATTTATATTTTTCTAAAGTAAATCTAGCTTTAGTGTAAATATTGATGGGGTGGGGAGACCATTTGTGAGGCAGCAGTGTCTTGAACTATGAATTTTAAAACCAAGGTAGTAGAGTAAATAGACCAGTTTTGTAGGTAGAATTAGGAAGCCCTCTGATGGATTGAATATAAAGAAAAGTGAAGAGGGAGAGGACACCCATCAGGACACCTGGTTTCTGTCATGAACTAGGTGAATAATGTTGCCATTTTTTTAAAAAGTGACAAGAAGAAATAAGATTTGGAAGATGATGACAAGTTGAACATATTAGACTTTGCAAAGTCTTTGGAATGTTCAAATAAAGTGTGAAATAGGGGCGAGGCCTAGATCCCTGTGGTAAGAGTAAGCAAGCTCTAGGGCTCCACGTTTTATCTTTATCACAAAGGAAATCAAAATAAAACAAAATGGTATCAAATAGGCAACTAGCATATGTAAGCATATGAAATGTAGGCTGTAAGAAGTTTGGGAATGTGTCAGGCCTATGTGGAACCCCCTCAAAAGCTCATAGGTGACCTCTCTCACACCCTGAGCTGCATACCCTGAGCTGCCTTCCTTTTGATTTTTTCATAATAGAAGCTTTTACCATAGTTCTTTGGACTGACCATTGCTTATCGCTAATTTGAAGCATGCTTTTCCTTCTCCCAGTCCATTCCCATGTGTCCTAGTAACTTTTCAATTTCCATGACAAAACACAGTGAGCAAGGCAGCTTATAAACCAATGCATCTAACTCGAAGTTTTCATACTGGTGCCAGAAGAGCACAGCAGATAACCTGGATCTGGAGTTCCAGGGGACCGTGAGCCACCTAAGATGCTATGTGCTCGGGGGTACTAGGAACTGAGCTCCAGCACTCTGCAGGAGTGGCAGGCACTCTTAACTGTCCCGTCGTCCCTCAGCCTATCTTGGTCTTTCCTTTCCTGCTTTGGAGTACATGTCAAGTTCTCCACTGTGGAGCTACATCGATTTCCTTTTTCCCACAGTACCATTTATTCAACAGATAGGCTTAGATAGCTAAACATTTGTGTTCTAACAGCATAACGTGTTAAAATAACTTTTCAAGCCTTGGAATCAAATATCAATATTCTCATATTCTATTGCAAATTTTTTCATACAATTCTTGGTTTCTTTTTTTAATCAAAATAACAACTTAGTTTTGCAAAGATCTAGTGATATGTCAAGGACCCCTGATACAAAATTTCATACCCTTCTGATGAATAATTTGCATGGTTGAATTATGTCAAGCATAAGTCATAGTGCTTCCCTAAAACATTAAAAAACACCACACCTCCACTGCATTGCTGCAGGTCTCCTCCACAACACTGCAGCTCGCAGTGAGTTAAGGTAGCTTCCATGTGCTTTCTTGCAAGTTTATGCATCCTCTCTTGGTTTTCATTGTGGTTTCAAAACTGTGAGGATTTGTCTTGCAATTAACTGTTTTCCTCTTGGGGTTGGGTTGGATTGGGTTGGGTTGGGTTGGGTTTGGTTTGGTTTGGTTTGGTTTGGTTTGGTTTGGTTTGGTTTGGTTTGGTTTGGTTTGGTTTGGTTTGGTTTGGTTTTGGGGGTGTGTGTGTGTGTGTGTGTGTATGTGTGTGTGTATGTTCGTGTTCATGTGCCTTTGTTTCAAAAGCTAGTCTGATCATTAATATCTTTTTAAACCAGTGTATTTTAGGTTTTTATTATGAAAAATTATAGTTAGACATAATTTAATATACAAACATTATATTTGAAAATTAGCAAATACAGAAAATAAACCACTGCTATCATGTTGCATTTGGTCTGTCCAATTTTTTAATATACCTGTATATTACATTTTGAATGACGAACATGCTTTGCATTTAGAGAGGTATTAAACTATAATTTAATGTGAATTTCATACCTTCAAGTTGTAATTTGTCTATAATGACTTCAGGACAAAGTGGAATTTATAGCTTTTTGCTCTTTAATAATCTACTCTTGGTGGCATAAGGCCTGCTTGAAGGGCTTAAATACTTCACCATTCCTGAGGAGACATCCCCAGATATCGTGTTGCTACCCAACAAGTACAGGGGTGAAACTTAAAACAGTTCAGTATAGAGGCCCAAATGTCAGTACCTGTTAGGAAAGGTCTAAAAGTCTGGCATGTTAGAACAGTAGCTTGCTGAGTGTCTTCCTCCAGCAGATGGATGTGCTCTATAAAAGCAATCCTACAGCGACCCTGCTCTTAATGAAGCAGTTCTTAGAGGAAGTCAGCTTCATTCAGATCCCTTGTCATGACATGAAAAACCTGTTGTTCCATTTCTGAGTGGTTTTGATTTTATCTGACCATGAATACTGAAAAGTAAATGAAGATCATAAAACCAAGATTTTTTTTTAGTTACTGTTTTTCTTGAGGTTTTTAAAAATCTTCCTTATGACATTCTAAGCTTGAATTATCAAGAAGTAGAATTATATCTTTAGAGAAGAAAAAGTGACTTTAGTTTAACTCCACTAAAGGTGGAGGAAAACCATGAAGTACAAACTAGTATTTACATTGACAGTGCTCCTCCCCATGTCTCTCTGTCTCTGAGTGTAAATGTTTTTTGTTTTTTAATGGGATAAGATGAGAGCCAGTCTAGCTCTTTCTGAGCTTTCTAGCTCTTTCTGGTTGGTTCAGCTCAGCTGTTCTGACCTAAACTGTCTAAGCTTACTGATTCAGACTGGCTTCTCCTGGATTCTGACTAAATTTTTCTACCTGTCCTCAAACTAATTCTGGCAATATGTTTTATTCTGGCTCCTATTCTTTCTCTGGCTTAGTCTGTTTTCATCTGTGTTCAGCTTGTCTTCTCTGCAGCCTGTCTCTGTAAAACTGCCCTGAAAAGAAACTCAATAAACACACACACACACACTCTCTCCCCCTTGCTCCTTCCTTCCCCAACCCCTTCCTTTCTCTCTCATCCCTTCTCCTCACCTTCTCTCTCTTCTCTCCTCCTGAACTACTCTTAAGTAGCCTCTCTTTTCTTTCCTCTTTTCGTGAGACTTGAATGTGTCCTATAAGTGTCATTCTGTCACTCATCCGTCACTTTGTCTATACCTCAATTAGACCTTTCAAACGTGGGTGCTTCCTTCTATAAATAAATAGCCTTACCTACATTGTTTGGGATCAAAGGCGTGTACTCTGGGCATGGCTGTATTTCAGCAATCATACTCTAATCCAGAGCGTGTCTGCATTCCAACTGGATAACATAGACCTAGATGGTCTTTGGGATGTAACCCCTTGCCAGAGCAGCCATGTGGCTGGATTAAAATTCCTCTATATCTGACCAAAGCAAATGGTGCAGTCCTTAGCATAGTCTAGTCTGTTGAAAAGTAAATTTTTTCTTTGAAAAATCCTTTAGAGGCTCTCACTGAAAGTGGAAACAAGCTAAACAGAGAAGCCAGCCTGAGAATTCCTGTAGTTAAACTTGGAGTCTTTGATCAGCAAACTAATGAA
This sequence comes from Pachyuromys duprasi, assembly GCA_028658305.1. Classification (NCBI taxonomy): domain Eukaryota; kingdom Metazoa; phylum Chordata; class Mammalia; order Rodentia; family Muridae; genus Pachyuromys; species Pachyuromys duprasi. Next base: position 384,831 of record CM053767.1, read on the forward strand.
GAGAATGTTTCATAAACCATCACTTAAAAGAAATATATACACTCTATACTACTAGCCAACTAAAGAAAAATGGACAAGTCTTCTTGTGAAGTCCCATTCCGGAGTGTGCAAGAGCAGTAAGGAAGAAGGGCGTCCCTTGAACACGTCACTAGTAATCACTGTAGGAAGTTTGTGGTGGGTGAGTGCAAAAATCAGTGACTGAAGTTTGGAGAAATGAAGTAATTGTATAGCCTCAGAGGTATCCCTCCCCCCCAAAATGTATAAATTATGTATTAATAAATTCCAGAGGGGGCTAGGGCAATAGCCCAGTCATGAAAAGTACTGGTTGCTCTTCCGGAAGACCTCGGACTGATTCCTAGTACCCACATGGTGAATCTGTTAGAAATAAGATGAGGCTTACAACAGGTTTTCTATGAAAGGGGTTTATTAGGAGAGAGGGGGACGAGAGTGGGCCATGATGGGGGGAGAGAGAGATAGAGGAGAGGATTAAAGGGAGGGGCGCCCCATAGAAAGAGAGAGTAAGAGAGTAAGAGGAATAAGAGTAAGGAGTAAGAGAGAGAACACATGTCTGGTTGTCCTTTTAAAGGTCAGGTAATTACTAACCACGCCCCCAGGTGTGGCCACCTGGCTGGGCGATACAAGATGACATCATAAGTTGTTAGGTAACCCAGAAGTAGGTCGTTTCACAATACTAACAGAATCATAACCATCTGAATTCGTGTTCCAGGAGATCCGACTCCTTTTTCTGATCTCTGCTGGCACCAAGCACACAAGTGGTACACAGAGACAAACATTGGCAAAGCATCCATACATATGAAGTTCAAAAATAAGTAAAATAAATGAACCCAGCATATTCTTTAAAGCTCTTTTCCAGGAAATAGGCTTTCATTTCCCTTTCCTTGAAGTCAGACTAGACACATGACTCATACCAACCAATAAAGTACTGAAAGAAGAAACCTAGCAAATAACCACCTTGACTAAGTAAGCAGAGCTACCGCCACCAGTATTACAAGTGAGCTAGTGTATGGTGGTAAGGCCAGAAGGGCACTCCTTGCCACACCTAGAAATTATTTATTGTGAGCAAACACAGGGAAAAACCCCTCGAATTTGAGACTCATTCTTGGAAATATCTAAGTGATGCTCTTAAGTATCCATGGACCTAGGTGTGCTTAAGAGGACTAACATGAAAAGGTTACCAGGCCAGCCTGAGTTACAGAATCAGATAAATGGATGGATGGATGGATGGATGGATGGATGGATGGATGGATGGATGGATGGATGGATAGATGGATGGATGGATAGATTTAAAAAAAACCTGAGGATAGAGAATAGATAGACAGACAGGGAAACCCGCAAGGACTTTCCGAGTAATTGCCACAGGTTGGAAGAAACTAGCATGTGACAATTAAATTCAAGTGGCTTCCTTGATTGGGTCCAGGAATTTCTAATAACATAGAAAATTCTGATAGTCTTTAGTTTATACTAGATCGGTGTTAACTTTTTTTTTAGAGTTGGTAGCTGTACTTTGATAAACAAAATATGTCAGCTGAAAGACTATCTAGTAGTGTATCAGAGCAGATGCTGAGACTCATAACCAAACCTTGGGCAGAATGCAGGGAATCATATGAAAGAAGGAGGAATTAGTAAGACCTGGAGAGGACAGGAGCATCACAAGGACTAAATATATCTGGGCACAGGGCTCTTTTCTGAGACTGATTCTCCAACCAAGGACCATGCATGGATATAACCTAGAACCTCTGCTCAGACGTAGCCCATGACAGCTTAGCATCCAAGTGGGTGCCCTAGTAAGGGGAACAGGGACTGTCTCTGACATGAACTCAGTGGCTGGCTCTTTGACACTCCCCCCCCCCCCAAGAGGAGCAGCCTTGCTAGGCCACAGAGGAGGACATTGTAGCCAGTCCTGATGAGACCTGATAAACTAGGGTCAGATGGAAGGGGAGAAGGACCTCCCCTATCAGTGGACTTAGAGAGGGGCAGGGAGGAGATTTGGGAGGGAATGAGAGAGAGGGCTACAGCTGGGATACAAAGTAAATAAACTAATTAATATAAAAAAATTAAAAAAAAGAAAAAGAAAGAAAAAAGTGACAGAGAAAAATAGAAAAGTCCCCCTACCACCTTTACAACCTTTCTGTCAGTCTTACATCTTTCCAAATTAAATGTTAAAAAAGAAGAAACTCCTAAGAGCTATCATGGTGTGTGGGTATTTTTGATTTGTTTGTTTTTAATGGCTTCAGGGCAAACAGCTCTTTGAATTCTCTAAGCTATTTGCAGCTCTCTCTAAGATGCAAACTTGATGCAGCCACCCAGCAGGACAGCTGTCTGCACCACCAGAAGCAGAACTATTTTCTTTCACTTTAAGCAGATTGCCAACATTTAGTATGGCCTTTGTGATTTGGAAGTGTGTTCCTATTCAGATTACTAAATCAATTTAATATAGCAGTGAGTATAGTGTGACATTCTAATTTATAAATATTGAAGCACTCATTAACTCAAACTAGGATAACAGTTGATATGGAAGACCAATAGGGGTCCTCTGTTAGTCAGAAATAATATGTAATTGTCTTAAGAAGAATATGGATACTAAAATTAAGTCACTCTTCTGTACCCCATTAATTTTTTTTGATGTCACCATTAGTGAAAACTTTAGTTTGTGAACATATGAGAGATATTAATTGTAACAGTTTAATATATTTATCATCAAATCAAACATATACCTTGCAGCCTTTCACTGCTAAGAATATACTGTGTAACCAATAATATGAATGTGAATTTAAGTTAGTAGTAGCATGCATTTTTTAGAAAAAAATTTCTCAGATTGCTAATATTTGGCCAAGAGCTACAGCAGATAGTTAGTACTGCTTAAGTCTGAAACTGAGAACCCAAGAGTGATAAGCTATATAATACTTAACTTCTAGTTGCTGGCCAGTAACAAGCTCGCTAGTCAACCTTCTTCTAAAATGCCAACGATGTAATGTTGTTGACAGATGTTTTCAGGGTATACCTTTTCATGCCAGCAGGATTCCTTTAGTGAGTTGACTTGTAAAGTTGCTTAAAGAAAATAAGCAGTGTTTCTTGTTAAAAGAAATAAAAGAAGATACAAATAAAGGAAAAGCTGTTGATTAGTCATGGATCAGAAGAGAATGTTATCAGAATATCCATAGAACCTACAGCAATCTTGATGCTATGCGACCTTATCAAAACACTGTCTTTTGCAGAAGTAAAAAAACTGCATTAGCATCCGTATGGACTCCAAAGGAATTCAAATAGCTAACAAATAGCAAAGTTGGAGGCCTCACACTTCTGGCTTTCACTGCAAAGCTACAGTGGTTTAAATAGCGTGATTCATCATGGGTACAGACAAGTAGATCACAGGAATTAGAGAAATAATACCCCTCAAAAGACAGATTTGCTAGCACGCACCTGTGATCTCATAGTACATGGAAGAGTAAGACTGGGAAATCATGAATTTGGGGACATGCTGTGCTGTATAGAAAGCCTCTGTCTCAAACAATAGCAAAAACAACTAGAACAGTCAGTGGAATAGAGAGCCCAGAAATAAGTCGTGACATACAGACATGCGACATTCCAAAAAGGTGGCAAGATTACACAGTAGGAGAAGAAGATGGAATCTGCCCCTATGCTGTGTAAGACATTAACTCCAAAACTGATTAAAAACCAAAGCATAAGACCTTAAACTATTGAGCCTCAAAGGATTGAAAAACAACTGGAATGACATTAGGAGAAGATCTGATTATAACTCAATGGATGACACTTGAAGTACAGTCAGCAAAATACAAATAAACAGGGGCATCAGACTTAAAACTCTGCTTTTCATGAGAGCAGAAGGGTGGCTTATAGAATGGGGAAAAAAATTTACAAATCATCATCTGATGATAGTTAATGCTCAGACATAAAATTCAACAATAGCATATCTTTGATTAAAATATAGGCACCCAGTTTCAAAAGGAAACAGTGCAAAACAAGTAAAATATTAATATTTATTATATTTGCATTCTTTCAGTTGTGCTATATTATTTCCTGCTAGAACAATAAATGGTTCATGTTTATGTATGTGTGTATATATATGCAGGTGAATAGACAAAAGCATGATATATATATATATCATGGAATGGAGACAGGCATGACAAGTTTTTTCTCATGTGGACTCCAGGGGGGATTGACAGCAAAGTAAAAGAGAATCTGCTGAGATCTCTTACCATGTCCACTGGGAGGACAAAAGAAGGGAACGGGGGAGAAACAGTGGCCATGTGCACAAATGAAAACCTCTGACTGAAATACATTATTTTTATAGTTAACATATGCTAATGAAAATGGTTTTTAAAAATAGGCAAAAATAGCTAGATATGCTCATAAAGGATTTTGATCCCAGCACTTGGCTAAGACACATCACAATGTTGAGACCAGGATGGACATCAGATGTTCAAGGCTAGCCTGGGCTACAAAATGGAACACTTTCAATATCTACTCCCCCAAAAGCAAAGGAATTATATTTTCAAAAAAAAAGTATACATCCAATAAGCATGTGCAACCAGTAACCATAGCATAACAATAGGTTCCTGTTCAGAGTGCGCACTGGCAGGGATGTGACATGGTTTAACCATCCACTTTGGATAATAATAGTATGGAAGCTGCTTGGAAAATTAAAAGTTGAATCACTCTGTGATCCAGCACTTCTAGGTATGTACCTCACTTCTAGGTATATACTCAAAAGAATTCTAAGTAGGATCTCCAAGTGGTATTTATACCCCTATTTTCTTACAGCATTAGTCACAGTAGCAAAGAGGTAGAAAAAAATGTCCATCAACAGATGAATGGCTGAAGAAAATATATTTCATCTTTATAATGGAATATTATGTAACCTAGAAGGAAACTATTACATGCTACAGTCTGAATGACCCCCGAGGATGTTATACTAAAGCAAAGTAACCTGCTTTAGAAGGATAAGTGTCCCGTGATTCTACTCATTTGAAATGTATAAAGTAGTAAAAGTCACAAGAAGAAAACAGGAAGGTTTAGGTATGTAGGAGATGTAAAGTTGTAGGACAGCAGAGTACACAAGTCAGAAGTTGACTGTGCAGGAGTTGAATGTGCTTAATACTGCTAAACTGTGTTCTTAAAATAGTTAAGGCAGGACTTTGCTTTTTTAAATTTTCTGTTTAATTATGCATTTACTGATTTCCTACTCTGTATCAGGTACTTTCTTCCTGTGATTTAGTATATTAAAAAATCCTTTGATATTTGTAGAGATTAGAAAATGAAGACTTTGAAAGAATTAGAGACTTACTTCTGTTGAACACCTTCTACTTGCCATAACCCAAAAGTGGCTGCCTAGGTTGAGTGAGTTGCCGAGTACCTGCATATAATAAATAAGAAGTCAAAAAGAAATTACTCCTTCTGAGACAGGGGAGTGAGATTCTGGAGAACGGTTGCTGAACAGCATTGCTTTTGTGGGGAGATCAAGTTTACAGAGCCAGAACTGTTAAGACATTCTGGGCTGTGTTTGGTTTATTTGTTTTGTTTTGTTTTGTTTTTTGACCAGGTATTAGACAGGTTGAAAATGCAAACAAGCCAATCCAAAGCAACACTCATCTAGAAGGAACAAAGACAATTTGAAAGTTTTTATGAAGACACACCCTGCCTAGCCTGTGAATTGAAAGCGGCTTTTAAAAAATTTGCATCCCTTCATCCTGCTAGGTGATAGTGAATATATGGGCAGAAAAATGAGAGCATTTCAAATAATGCTAATGAAGTTTAGTGATTGCAATCTACCATATTGTGAGAGAGAGTTGTTAGTTCTGAAGGATGAAGACAGAATTCAAATATTACCATGACTGGCATTTGATTGGAAAAGTGCAAAGATAAGCTTAGGTTCCTTTTATGAAAGCCATCCTGCCATCCTGATGGAATATCTTTTAAAACTTACCATAGTTACCATGGATACTTGGTGGCTTTGATAGAGTATGTTGTAATCCATATTCAATCATCTGAGGTAAAGGAGCCAAGAAACACACCAGCTAAAGTCAAAGTAGTTTCCTTTCTAAATCCATACTCTCTGAAGAGGAAAAATAGCCTAAGGAGTAGGTTTGGATTAAAAAAAAACTGACTAAAAATTAGTATTTAGGAAGAATATTATCTGAATTTGAGAGCCTAGTGTTCATTTTTTATGTATCCCCTTTACAAATAATAAAGAGAATTGGGGTGGAGGGGGCTGGCATAGGAATCTAGATGGTGAAATCTTTCTGAAAGTTGATGAACCCTAAGCAGTGTACTCAGTGTCTGAAAGCCAGAGAAACACAGACAGGATTGAAGGCATTGTCCCCATGGCAACATATTTGCATTTGGCCCAGAAGTGGCTGCTTTCTGCTTAGCTTCTTTTAATTGCTATATATTGACAGCCATTTTCACAACTCTGAAGTGTCAGATACTGAGCGTGTGTGCTGGGAGTGTGCACCATATCTTCAGGCTTGATTAGACACTTCAGATGACAAAGAGCTCTGCCTGAATCGTTACTGAGGTGTTTTTGGCATTTCCTAATGTGTCTGTCACATAGTGGAAGCAAAAAGCCTTTCAAATGATTTAAAATATTTTCATCAATTCTCTTTTAAAACAGGTGACAAAAGAACTAAAACAGTATGACAACAAAATTATAGAATGCAAATTTGAGAACAACAGCTGGGTCTTCATGAGACAGAGAATAGACAAAAGTTTCCCAAATGCCTACAACACAGCCATGGGTGAGTATGAACAATGGCCATTACATTAAGTTACAGAAAAATTCGATGTCAGAATCCACATGTACTGTTGATACTGTCCTGCTTGATGGGGTAGATAGTCAGGCCTGCACCTTGTTAGCCTCTAGTCAGTTGGAAGTTGTCCTCCCTGAGCTTGGGAGCCGCCCTGTGTGCCTGAGAGAGCAAAAGGGCAGGGTGATGGCTACACACTAGTTTAACTTAATGAATGGCAGCAACAATGAAAGCCGTGATAATTTTTCATCTATTCAAAACTATTAAAACCATTGTTTGCCAGATGGTAAGAAACAGAATTAGCAAGGGAAAATGTAATTTCCAGCTCCTAAAATAACTTTACAAACAATGGAAAGAAAGTAAATGAAAGTCATTTTAAAATAAAAACTGCCCTGCTATCTTTCAGAATGTTCTTTGGGTGTAATATTAATGCCTTGGGATTCAGAATACCTTGTTGTTTTCATGAAGAACACCACAAATTCATTTGAGTTTATAAAGTATACTAACAGTAGAGATGGTAAGAAAAAAAAGGTAGATAAAAAGTATAACCAAGGTTTGTTTTTGTTTTGTTTTGTTTTGGAGCTAGCATCTATGTTCAGACAAGATGAGTTAATTTTATTGTCTTCTCCCACCTCCAACATTCCAAATAGATAAATACAATGAAATATATTAGTTCTAAATTTTGATTACTCAAGAAAAGATGTTTATTAGACCATTTTTATTTTAATTTTAATTTTTTTATATTAATTACAGTTTATTCTGTTTGTATCCCAGCTGAAGCCCCTCCTTCATTCCCTCCCAATCCTACCCTCCCTCCCTCATTTCCACCCATGCCCCTCTCCAAGTCCACTGATAGGGGAGGTTATTATGTGTTCTTCAACTAAATGTTTAAAATAACAATATGGATGGAAGCTGCCATAAAAACTTTCTGTACCCTAGTAGCATTGGCTAGTGCTGTTGTATCTCCCAGAATGAGCATTGCTTCTGAGAGAAGGACTTAAAAACTATGGTGCAGTTTCCTGTGTGGAAGTTTTAGTTGAATGCGGAATTTCATGAGGTGTGCTGTACTAGATTAAAACCCCTTAACATTTTTGCTTAAAAGTAATATTCCAGCAGAGTAGCTATTAGAAAAGTAACTAAGCTGAGGCTTCTTGCCCATTGGTGAAGGGCCAGGGTTTCACAGAGCTGCATGACGAATCAGCCTGCAGTGACTCAGTTGCCTTAGTTATCTGAGATGCTGTCCCCCTTTGTCCACAGCTGTGTGCAACAGCATCTCGAACCCTGTCACCAAGGAGATGCTGTTCGAGTTCATTGACAGATGTGCAGCGGCTGCCCAAGGACAGAAGCGGAAGTACCCTCTGGATCCTGACACTGAGCTCATGCCACCCCCACCGCCCAAGAGGCTGCAGCGGTCAACCTAGTCCCTGCCTCTGACCTCAGGCTCAAGAGGAAAGCAGAGTGAGAAGAATGCTGTTGCCTCGTTTCTCAGCCAGAGACATTAAAGAGACAAGTGTGGCTTAGAACTGACTGGCACGTGTGTTTTAAGGGAAGACATGTAGTCAGCCTGTATATATTTGGTTTCTCAGAACTACAGTACATCATGGACCTAAATATTTTATTTATACTGATAAATTCAGCCTTACCTTATGGAGTCAGCAGAATGAAATATCCAAAGGTTTAAATCAGATTGAAGTCAATGAAATAGAGGCCTTGTTTGTATGTGAATACATAACTTTACATATGTTCATAACTAGCAGTCTGAAACTGTGAGCGCATTGAGTTTTTTTAGAAGTTGGATTTTAAGTTTTCCTCTTAAAATGTAGTAGCAGAGGCAATATAAATTCTCACTAGCCCTTATCATGGATTTCCAATATTTCTGAATTTTCTATATTCTGAACAATGACAAGGTCAAGTATTATGCACATTAAACAGTTTGGTCTGGCTATACCGTTTTAAGAAGGTTTTTGTTTTTATTTTTTGTGAGGGTGGGATATAAAAGTAAAACAGTAACTTAGCTCTGTCGTTTCTGTGAGTCATATCCTTTCACTAGAAACTGCTTTGAGCCTATGAGCACTTCTCATGTTTGAACCAGTGTCAGGCGTCTGGTGTTCCCATCCCAGCAGTGGTTTTGAGTTACTCTGAGGCACTTACACATAGAATCCAGGTCCTTTGTGTACTGCTGTCCTGGAAACGTGGCTTCTCTAGGACACCAGGGCTCCTTCTACTTTACCTCAGTGGGATCATCACACACCACCACTGTGATCTCTGGGAGCAGTGTCAGGCACAGACAGTGTTGTGCTTGTATCCCTCAGACAGTGTATCAGAAGCAACAGCAGCTTACTCATTTGGTTAGAAGGTAATGTCAACTGAACCAGGTGTTGTCTCTGGGAATTGCTGTCCTCCTACTGGACAGTGAGGGCATGTCAGGGACTGAGCATAGAGGAGGTGAAAGCATTACCACATTGCTACAGTTGCACCTATGTTGGGAGACAGTGTCTCAGTGATGCAGCTTCATTTCCCTGTTTACTATAGAAAGTAGCTTTAAAGGGCAGCTAATGGCCCCTGCCATTGTAAAAAAAAAAAAAAAAAAAAAGTTGTGATTGGCTTGTGGGGGAACTCAGATTTACTACTAGCAAGCAGCTTAATGTATTTATTTTTAGAGACACAGGTTTTAAGTGTATGTATTTAAAACAAATTTTCCAGATCTGAATTTTATATATGTATAAGCATATATGTGAAAGTATATGCAAGTGTATATTCTTGTACTGATACAACCGGAAGTGAGAACCCAAACGTGTTACCCAGCACACTGAGTATCTGATGGAATTTTTATTTGGCATAGCACAGATTAACCAAAACTCTATTTATATGAATCTGAGTTTTAATGTTTTTAAACAAACTTTACTTCTGCAGTACTTTTCTATGTGGAATTCTAGGGCTATGTTTGGGCTTATGCCTCTGTTGTTCCTATGTTATGTATGTGTTAGCAAATGTATTCAAAATACTGTTTTAGGTTTTTTGTTTTTTCCTAGATTGCTTGTATATTTGGGCACTGAAGGGATCTAAACACCTGACTGCTACAGGATTGTTGAGGGGAAATTGTCCAGGTTCCTCCTGTCGTTTCCATGGTGGATCCACAACTGCCTGTAAACTGCAGACAATCTAGTGCCAGCTCCCCAGGGCCAGTGACTCTCTACGCCATGGTCTGCTCCCAAGCTGGTGCAAAAGCAGGGCCCTTTGCAGATAAAGTAGCAAGCTTTTGCCAGCGATCTCTGAAAGCATTCAACTGTTTATGGTAACTTCACCCTTCTAAATGAATTTTGTGAAAAGAGC
>CM053767.1:395448-427081 GCA_028658305.1 Pachyuromys duprasi
GGGGGGGGGGGAGAGCGGGCAAGAAAGTAAAGTTCAAAAAGTGTGAGGATCAGCAAGAAAAGCCTGAGAGGCAGGGACAGCAGTGGGCATGGAGGCTGGCTTCTGGGGACCTGCAGAAGTGTGTTGAGGGTGAATGAGACTAAGAACAAGCAGGATAGAAGGTACAGGGTAGGGTCTGGGCAACCCTATATAACCCAGGTAACCCCAGTGCTTGAGCATCAGGCTGAGGATCGGAACTGTCACATCTGCCCAGCAATTCCTTCAGAAAACCAGCAGTTTGTCACCAGGGAGTGACAAGGTGCCTACCCTCTCAGTCCACAGGCTGCACCCTTCCAGTCCTGGAGTGCCTCTGGGCTTCGGAGCTGGAGCAGCCTGTGGTTCTGTAGATGAAGGCATAACAGCCAACATGAGGTCCACCAGGCCTTGCAGGCTCCTTTCTGGAGATGGCCAGGCCAACCAGAGAGCTGACTGCACCCCTTCTGCCTGGGCAGAGACCCAAGCAGCTGGTGAAGGCATGGCTCGGGTGCAGGTGAGCCGAAAGGGGTGTCTGGAGTCTCGGCCTTCATGCTTGAAGGTCTGTTTTGTAGGCTTTCATTTCAGTACTGGGTGGCAGTGTGCTCTGCCCTTAGGGCCTCAAGAAATTTATGAAAATGAGAAAAGATGATTCTTTAGAGTTTCAACTATTGACATTTTTGAAAGATTGCAAAAGCCTTTTAAAATTTTTATCCCAACTCACAAACTTTCTCATCATTAGTGACTTAAATATTGGAAGAGACTATCAGGATTTTATTTCACATACTCCCTAATACTCCCTCTTCCACACATTCTGACAAACAAAATAATAGTTTTGTTGTGGTGGGTTTTAAAAATGGATTTGTTGTTTTTTTGGTTTTTGTTTTTTTGTATGTGGCTGTTTTGCCTGCTGGACTGTTTGTGTACCATGCAGTGCCTGTGGAACTTGAAGGAGGGCATCAAGTCCCCTGGAACTGTAGTTACATATGGTTGTAAACTGCCATTTGGATGCTGGGGATAGAACCCAGTTCTGGAAGATGACCCAGTGCTCTTAAATACTGAGCTGTTTCTCTAGACTAAACAAAATAGTATTTTAATAAAACAGAATAAAACTATCTAGGGCTTGGAGGAAGGTTTATTATAGTTTCTTTCTGTTACTGTATTATATATAAGAATGGCCCCTACAGGCTCAGATATTTAAATGCTTAGTCACCAGGGAGTGGAACTCTACAGGATTAGAAGGATTAGGAGGTGTGGCCTTGCTGGAGGAAGTATGTCACTAGGGATGAGCTTGAGGTTTTCAAAAGCCCATACCCACCCTGGCCCAGTGTCTTTCTCTTGACCTATGGATCCGGATGTGGCTCTCAGCATCTTCTCCAGCACCAAGTGTTGCTATGCTTCCCGCCATGAGGATAATGGGCTAAGCCTCTGCAATGGTAAGCCAGCCCCAATTAAATCCTTTCTTTTATAAGAATTGACATGGTCATGGTGTCTCTTCATAGCAATAGAAGAGTGACAAGACAATTTTGTAACTTAATTGAGAAGAGGTAAAATGAAGCTTGGGGTGGTGTATACCTAATGTGGAGGAAGTTTGTGGTGGGGGAGCTTACTTTCAGGCCTCTTGTAACCTCTTGGGGTCTTCCAAGAGAGAAGAAAAGCTTGCTTTTTTTTTTTAATTTTTTTTAATTTATTTATTTTTATCTCAATCACAGGTTAGGTACTTTGAATCCCAGGCATAGCCCCCTCCCCCATTCCCTCCTACCCTCCCACTCCCTCCCTCATCTCCTTCTTCCCCGCCCCCTCCAAGTGCTCCAACAGGGGAGGACCTCCTTCCCTTCCATCCAACCCCAGCTTATCCTGTCTCCTCAGGGCTGGCTGCAAAGTCCTCCCCTGGGATCTAGTCTGTCACTCCCCGGCTTATATGGGGGAGGGTCAAAGAGTCAGAAAAGCTTGCTTTTCATCTGGAGCCTTGATACAAGGATCCTATTTTACAAGTGAGAAGACTGAGAAATAAGTGACCTTTATGAAGTCACATAATTTTGTAACTTTCTGATTCCCAGCTTGTTTGATATTGCTCCTTCCTTAAATAGGGATGAGGAATGGAGAAAATTCCATCAATTAGGCAAATTGCCCTTTAAGAAAACCAGGTTATCATCTGCTGGTGACTTCTCAGAAGCCTGAGGAGCCAATTACTCTTGGTGCCTTTTTTTTTTGGTGGGGGAGTGGTTTTGGTTTTTCGAGACAAGGTTCTCCTTTTGTTCTGGCTGTTCTGGACTCTTTGTAGACCAGGCTGGCCTTGAACTCACAGTAATCTGCCTGCCTCTGCCTCCCTGTGTACTGGCTCTTGGTATCTTTTATGTAGGGACCACTGACCTCAGTCCACTTCATCAAAGTTTCCAAGCTCATTTAGAGCATGGATCTCATTCTTGAGTGCTAAACTCAGACATCCCACTGACAGCTTGTCATCTTTGCTGGGGTGTCTAATGTCACCTCAACCTGAATACGCCAAGGCTGAGCTCTCCCCACTTCCCATGTGCTCCCTTCTCTGCCCACAGTCTTCTAGGTGTCACTAATCACAATCACATGTTCTCCAAGAGCTTGAACAGCCCAGGCTTTCTGGAATGCTGGTGCTAGCCCACACCTCTGAGGTGCACAAGTTTATCTGGGGGTGAGGTAAAGACCAAAACAAATGTTGATGAATTCAAGTTTTTCTAACCCATAGACATATGCCTACATAGAGAAGTTTGATTTTGATTGCCAAAGAAGGCAAAGCATCTCAAAAGGAAGTTGAGCTATCTTTGGGCAGGATGCAAACCGCCCATGCCCATCTCACATCTGAAGTGATGTGCGATTTCTTCCAGTCTTTCAACTCAAAAAAGATGAGCAGATTTAACTGATGCATTCTAAAAATAAATAAATAATTAAAATTTACTTGAGCTTGAAACTAAGTATAGAATAAGTGGGGTGGGGTTAGAGAAGTGGTGGAGGGAGGGTGAAATAAAGGGTGATAGGAATTTCCTTTTTTCAATATAAAAAAGGGCAGGGTACATGTTTCAGCTATGAGCATTTTCTGCTGGAAGGAAACAGAGCACAGAAACAGAGTTGGAAATGTGTGTGAAAGGTGATTAGAGATTAAAATTGTCACACATGCCTGAGGAGACACCTTCCTCAGAGCTGAGAACCATAGTGAAAGTCCAAGCTCCTTTAGTAAAAGTCTGTTATTTTAAGACCAAAGATAGATGCTGTGATATGCCAGTCCGTGTTTGGGAAGGTGAGTAGCCATGGGTGCAGACTGGCAGCTCACCTCCCAGCCTGGCTGTGCCTAGAAGAGGTGTCCCCAAAGCCTGTCACATAGGCACAGTTCATGTCTGGGGGCATCAGATTCCCTCCTCTCTGGGGTATGGTCAGTCCTTAAATTGTTAAGTAGCAGTAGAACTTACAGGACAGAAGCACCTGTCCTTCCCAGGTCATCCAGACACCTGTGTGGAGTCTATTGAATTAATGTGGCTGTGCTTTGGAGTGAAGGTTTATCCTTTTAGTCCTTTTTGTCTTTTTCAGAAAAGAGACTTAATGTGTTACTGTGGTGTAGAAAATCAATGCTTTGAAATCAATGGTGATTTTGCAGGCTGCTTAAAATGACTCATGTGGCTGGCCAAGCCTGCTGGTAGATGCTGAGGCAAAGGAAAGCTTCAAGTCTGGCCCATTCCACCATTCCACCATTCCACTCACGTGTCTGCAGCTTCTTCTCAGGACTTGGACATTTACCGGGGCATCATTCAGCGCTTCAGCCCAGGTAGTGCCAATTTGACCCCAAGTCTTGCTAGACCCTCAGAAGCTGTACATAGCACATGTGTCAGGGCCAAGGGTCAGGGGTGGATGGCCAGTGTGACTGTATCGCTGACTAATCACTGAGAATGAAAGGGACATATTGCCACAGAGGGTCAAGAGAGGCTCAGTGGCCTCTGGTGGCACCAGGAAGCACTTCCTGGAAGAAGGGCTGTAGTCACTGGTGAGAGCTGGGTTTTGAACAAATCATGTCCACGATATGACTTAAGCTGCTCTGGGACACTTATCATTGGCACTTCTGTAGGAGACCTGTGCTCAGAGGCCCAGGATCAGTGGGACTTGGCCCTTGTTTTCTTTCTCCATATGGCCCTAGGGTGGCATTTGTCATACGCTTTAAAAGAAGGTACTTCTCAGATCTGAACTTCTGGCATTCATGCCTGATAAGCAGAAGCTAGAACCCAAAGCCACCAGATACTGCAAAGGCCTCAGCAGCACAGTGTCTTGGCAGCTCTTAGTGGGCACTAGCTGCACAGGGTGCCCTGGTCTTTCCTCTCTATTCTCTCTGGGTGTGCCAGTACCCTACAGGCATCTTGCTCTGTTTTGACCATCTGTAGAAAAACTGACTGTATCTAAATCATGGCTGCAAACTAAAACATGTTTTGGTGACTAGTCCAGACAGTCTATTTAAGGTACTGGGGGTGGGTGGCCTGCAAATGGAGGGTGAACCCGAAGACTGGAACTTGGTATTTACCATACAGTCAGCCCAGCGAGCCAGCTGCAAGTTGGTGATGAACCCCCCCACTGAAGGCCACACTCCCTGACCACACCCTGGACAAACAGGGACAGGAAGCAGTAAAGTACCTGAGACAGCCCAGAATGGGCCAGCCCTGCTTCTTCATTAGACAGGGTGGGGATGGGAGAGTGGGGGGTCGGGGGACAGTTGATAAATTGATGTCAGTTCTGCAGAAAGCCAGTTCCCTTAAGCATCACCTCTTGGAGATGACCTGCCCCCTCAAGAAACCTCCTCTTGGAGAGAATTTCCATCAAGTCCTCAGCCAAGTTCTTACCAGAAGGTTGTGAATGTGCTTTGGGGGAAAGTTGGAGGCAGAACCTCTCTGAGATCCCCCATCCTGGAGTTTCCAGACTTGGTGAGCAATTCTTTGGGCAGATGAAGTCAGAATGTTTGCTCACACCTGCTCCTTGCATGGGCCACTGCTGTGGGCTAAGTTTTGGTTAGTGTCTCTTCCTTATTCTCATCTGATAATCGCCAAACCTCTCCACATGCACCTGTGAAAGTGACAGAGAAGCAATGCCAGGCACGAAGCTAAGCTACTTCCCGTTTCAGAATGTGCTAGGCACATGCTAGCAATCTAGGGTCCCAGTGCTTGGTGCCAGTTCCTGAAAAGTAGAACACCGTGTGGCACTACTGGCCTGAGTTCCTCAGAACTGCCCAGGATATCCTGGGCTACCCAAAAGAGCCACACTGGGCTGCGGAGGATGCTCCAGGCTTGAGCTGAAGGGCCTGTTCTCTGAGCTTAGAATCACAGAACCCAAGCCTCCTTTCCTTTCTCCCCTTTCCTTTGCCTGTATAAAGGAAGAATAGCCTATGCAGCCCAGAGACAGATACTCTCTCGTTGGCATCTTTGCTGGACGTTGCCCTCCTCAAGCGATGCTGGTGTCTGGGTTGTGACATCACATTAGATCCTAGCAGATGGTTAACGGGGGAAGACTGTGGAGGGAAGGACTGTATTCTAGCTGCCCCCCCTATAAAGGGGGTGGGGGTGTAACCAACTTGTTTCTGCCTTCTAGGCCTATTGCGTGGGCCTGAGTCCCTCCCCCGCCCTCCGCATGAAGCCCAGCCTCTCTCAAAGCTTGGAGGCAGAAAAGAGATGCCAAGACTTGAGGGCCCTCAGAGCCTGTAGGCACCTGTCTTTGGGGTTGGCCACTGAGTCTTCCAAAGCACTGAAACCGTTGTGGGTCTAGAAAAGACCTCTAGTGCCTGCCGTGAAGATGGGTTGGATTCAAGGACTTTGTCACTCTGTGGTGTATACAAATGCTCTCATTTCTATTCTTCCCCTCGGTTACCAGACAGTGGAGACATGCGTGCAGAGCAACTTGTAAATGCACTGTTGGCCTTCTTCCCTGGCTTCTACATGAAATCAAACATGCCCTGAAAACTGACAAATGCTTCCGCTTTGTGAAACCCAGACACGGAACCTGACTAGAGCAGGCAGGCCCAGGGTACCTTCCAAAGAAACCCCATTCCGGAAGCATTTTCCTTGCCAGCGCACATGGCGCGCTCACTTCCAGTTTTGATGATTTCAGAGATTTTAAAATGTCAAAGAAATTCAGGCTGTAAATGTCCCCACAGTGATTTTGTCATTTTGTAGAGAGAAAGAAGCAAGCTTCGGAGCTGGCCAGCCCTTTCAGAGTGGTCCAAGCTGTGGGCCCAGCCCCTCCTTCCCAGCCCTTTCCTACCACTCCCCCGGCCTATTCATATTCTGATCTACACACTTGAAAAGATGTTATTCCAAATGTTCCTGCCAAAGAGAAAAATCTTCGTCCTGTTTTTAGAGCTGCTGTCAGAAGATTGCATATGCTGTGGGCCAGTGGTTGCAGATGTGGGCGACAGAGAGAGACTGACACAGTGTCACTGAGCTGCCTAGGCCTTGGCTTCAGCACCTACTGCCTCATTTGAGGTATCACAGCCCAGAGGTAGGAAGGTCTCAGATTCCCAAAAGCTTCTAGCTTCGGTTGTCCCTCCAGTAGGGGGATCTTCCTGATTCAGAACCCCCTATCAGTGATGAAAGTGGTAGGTAGGAATCATTTGCCAAGCCAACTTGTTAAATAACAAAAATCGACAGAGAACTTTTAAAAACAAGATAATTTGATCATTCTTCATATGCACTTATTGATGGGCTACTTTGTCAGCTGATAGAGACAGCAGCACATGCTCTGTGCTCAAGTGTGGAAGCATCAGGCGAACCAAGTGCCGCGCTGGTTGAGGGGAGGCGTGTGAGGGTCACTTGAATGGTGGCTAATATGCCTATGGCAAGTGTGAGAAATTCAGACACCTTTCCAGAGAGAGTGCTGTTGAAACTGATGCCTGATGTTATGAAAAGGTGGCAGGACAGAAGGCCTGTTGAGAAAGGAGGTGTCTCCTGCAGGTCTTCTAGAAATTGTGTCCTTGGGGAGACAAAGTAGGTGAATGCCAGATGTCCCAGCCCCAGCCTGGGAACTTGGTGAGATGTAGGACTGTGGAGGGGTTTTGAAGTAGCCCCAGATTCAGAGGACAGCAGCTGCCCTCTCGCTGGACCTTGTTAGATAAGAACCTTGCTGGAGAGATGGGGAGGTAGATGGAAATAGGGACAGAGAGAGGTCAGCTCCCTGGGCCGGTGCCCACAGGGGTGCAGCTGGAGGAGGCCCAGGGTCTTCATGCCACGGGGGACCTGAGTGAGGACCTCAGCAGCATCCTTAGCAATCAAGTATGTGGTGCTAATTACAGATAACAGCAGGCTTCATTTGCATATTAACGACTGAGTACACTAATTACAAATTAGCTTTATCTATTCATTAAAACAAGACTAGGATGCCTTTTTACTTGGGAAGGATTTGATAGTGTTGAGTTAAATTACTGTGCACCTGGAAGGAGTGAATACCAGCTGCATTTTCTTGTGGGTATTGTATAAATCAGTCTGGTAAAAAATAGAGGCAGTAGCAAATTTGAAACCAAAGATGGGGTTCGATTTTGTGTCCTCAGAGATTCAACATATACATGCAGATAAGAGAAATTTCCCATGAACTTGTCGGGAGGAGTTCAAAATTATTGCACTATAAAAAAGAAAAACTTTGTGCTGCTCTTTATGTCTGAGGAAACAGGGCCCCTGACAATTCCTTCTGAGGCCAGAGTACTTCCAGAATGAGGCAGGAGGGTGCATGAGGTAGAGAGGGTGGGGAAGAAATGGTGGTGGTAATTCAGGAAGCCAAGCCAGCTGCCATAGAGCACCAGCACGAGGGGAGAAGGCAATGCAGAAGGTAGGAACTTGGCTCTGTGAAACCACTGCATAGAGAAGGCTCTGCCTTCCCTGAAGCTAGGACAGGAGCACTGGGACAGTGGACAGGAGGCAGCATGTGTCTTCAAGAGAAGTCAAAGGATTTCCTGAGGATGTATCCCCGGTAAATGGGTAACAGAAGGCCACGTCTTGAGGATTGGAACAAAGTGTGGAGACACAGACATGATTTCTCTTGTGTGCCTGCTAGCCACACTGGATACTTAGGGCCATCGATAAGTGACACCTTGAGAC
The DNA here is from genome assembly GCA_028658305.1 of Pachyuromys duprasi. Lineage (NCBI taxonomy): Eukaryota > Metazoa > Chordata > Mammalia > Rodentia > Muridae > Pachyuromys > Pachyuromys duprasi. The sequence goes on from CM053767.1 coordinate 403,551, forward strand.
AGGATAAAGATCGGGTCTGTGAGGACATGGAAGACCAGTTTGTTTGGCTTTGATCCCTGAGCCAAGATAAGAAGAAAGAACAGTTTACTGATTCACCAAAATAGAAACAGCAACCATTCCTGAGTGTATGTGGCTGGGACAAATGCAGTCCTTTGTGGCGCTGGCGTAGCTCAGACCTCAAAGGCTTCCCATCACCTGCCTGAGGAAATTCATGCCCTTTGTGGCTTCTATGAGATGGTCCCTATCTGCTTCTCTTCATGACCCTCTTCAATCTATTGCTTGTCAACTTGACACACAAATATATCATTAAAAAGTTAAACTAACTTTTCCTTCATTGTCACTCAAGATCTCATGCTTCTATCATAATATAAAACATAGCTAGTCCAACTTTTAAAAACTTAATAGTCTTTACATTTTTTCAGTGTTTTAAAAGTTTGATATCACCTTTAACCTTCAGCACTTGGAGGGTGGGGAGGCAGTCGGATCTCTGTGAGTTTAAGAGATCTGGTCTGTAGAACTGGTCTATAGAGTGAGTTCTGGAACAACCAGGGCTACAAAAAGGGGGGGGGGCTTGATGTCTTTTTAAAGGTTCCAAGTCTCTTAATTGTAAGCCCCTGTGAAATTATACATACACATATATATGTACACATATGTGCATACGTATATCTCATACTTCCATAGTAAAAAAGGGAGGAACCAGGACATGAAAACAATCACATTTAAGTAAATCCATATCCAGCAATGTAGATAGCTCAGTGCCCAACATCTGCCCACCAATGATCCAGAGGCTTAGTCACCCCATCCCTACAGATCTGCCGACCTCAGCACCCACAGTTGGTTTCATAGGCTCATGCGCTCTACTCCATACCTGCTGATATTCTTGGCAGACATCCCATGGTCCTGAAATTGCCAATATCCTGGAGACATCTGAGACTGCACCTTCACCAATGGCCTCTCCTGGCATCTCTTCAGGCCTCTCTCCATGGCCACTTCATGCCTTCAAAACCAGTACCATGCAGAAGATTCTTAGACACTGAGTTTGGCTTCTAGCTTGTATATAGTTTTGTGTTCCTGCCCATCCTCCTTCAATATGCTGGTGACCCCAGAAGACTTCACCTCAGTGCCGTTGATCTTGTATTTATCACAGCTGGTTCTTCAGCCCCAGCTGACAAAAAAGCGGCAGATTCTCAATTTGAAATGTCATACAGATGGTCCTCAGAGAGTCTTTACTCCCCTCTGAAAGTATGTAGGTGAGGAGGCCTCCACTGTCTATATTTCTGTCAACAATCCTGTGTCCCAAGCTCCCACAGAATAGTCTGCTGAGCTTTAAACACTCAATGACTTTTCTAGCTCAAAGTTCCAAATGCTTGCACAATCTCCCCAGACCAACAGTGGTTAGGCCATCACAGCACCATCCTGATCCTGGTACCAAGTTTGTTCTAGTTTGCATTGATTAAAACATTCAGACCAAAACAACTTAGGGGAGGGAAAGGTTTATTTCAGCTTACTCTTCCAGGTCATAGTCCATCAGTGAGGGAAGTCAAGGAAGAAACTCAAGCAGAAACTGGAGCAGAAGCCAGGGAAAACCACAGCTCCCTCTAGCTTGATCAATAGCTTTCTTAGATAGTCCAGGCCCATCTGCTTCAGGATGGTGCTGCCATGGTGACCCCGACCTCCCCTATTAATAATCAAGACTGTCCCCCACAGACAGGCCCACAGGCCAGTGCAATGAAGATGATTCTTCAACTGAAGTTCCCTTTTGCCAAGTGACTAATTTGTTTCAAGCTGACAATAAATACTAACCTCCTCCTTGACTCCTCCTTGAGATGAGTAGGAAAGCAGATCCTTTTTGTCTTGCTTCGTTCTTTCTAGGTTCCTCTAGCAAGCCCTCTGGCTCAGCCCTGCTTTCCTCCCTCACTGCAGGACAAAGGAAACCCGGGTCTAATGGGGTTTCAAAAGACAGAGAGTACACTGCTGACGCAGGACTCTGACAGACTTCTAGAGCCTAACCAGGTGCTGCTCGAGGCCTCTTGCTGAACACTCCCCACATGCTGGCCAGGGCCCCTGGCCCTCATCCTTCATGAGAAGTAGGCTTCAAGCACGTCCCTCGGGCACCTCCTGCCCATCAGCTGAGATTTATAAAGACTGGGATGTGAGGTCTGGAGTGGCTGTCAGTGCAGCTCATTGATGAAATGCTTGCCTCGCGCCTGTGAGGTCCTGGCTTCCAGCCCGGCATGGCCAGAGTGCACAGAAGGTAACAGAGCGCTCTGTGCTCTCTTCTCGGTTGCAGCGGCCCCATCCCCACTCTTTCCCACAGCAGCTGAAGGGGACCAGATGAGGATATGGTGTAGAGCCTCACGGCTCCTGCAAGAAGAACACCTGCAACTCTGGTTTTGCAGCGTTCCCACAGAAGTCTAGCCAAGAGATAGAGGAAAAGACATCAATGGCAGCAAGCATGCAGCAAGGCAGCAGTTCTCAATCTGTGGGTCGCCACCCCTTTGGGGGTCAAATGAGCCTTTCACAGGGGTCATGTATCAGCTCTCCTGCATATCAGAAATTTACACTGTGATTAATAACAGCAGCAAAAGTACAGTTATGTAGTAGCAACAAAATAACTTTGTGATTGGTCACCACAACATGAAGAACTGTATTAAAGGGTCACAGTGTTAGGAATGTTAAGGAAGTGTGCTGAGCAAAACCTCATTGCCTGTCCAGCACTAAAACCTATACTGTGGCACACGTTTTCTCAAGACAAAAACAAAACAAAACATTCTTGATTGTGCAGTTGGCTGACAAAGAGGCTAGGAGAAAAAAAACAAAAAACAAACAAAACTCAAATCTGTTTCCGCAGTCAGCCTGAAGGTGGGATGTTACAGGCCCAGGGCGGGGAGAGCCGCTCTCCGAGTGGTTACTGAGAAGGAAGTGAGTTTTAGAATCAATCCATAGTGCAGTTGTAGATGGCCACCATGCCTCTTCAGGAGTTGCGTGCGTCTTTCTGGAGAGAATTATGTTCTGCCTAGAGCTTTGAGCTTGTCATGTTAAAGTCATTGGTTAAGTAAATTGGCTGCTTCTGTGCGTGATGGCTTTTCAGAAGCCTGTTTCAAATAGCTAGAGTAGATTGTGGAAGCATTTCCTGAGAGGCAACGTCAGCATTCTGTTATGTAAGGGACTCGTGCCCAGGCTTTGCTGAGTAAGGGTGGTAGTCACACGGGCTGGCAGTTTCTGAGCTTCGACGGTGGGCCCATCTGCAGTCCAGGAGGTAGCCACTGTCAAGGCCTCTGGCGCGTAGCGGGTATAAAGCTCAGAGCGGAAACTCGGTTTGTCCAGGTCACCTGGCCTTGGCCCTGCTGCAGGTCCATCTGGCCTCGCATTCCTTGCGGACCAGACTGTCAGAGAACAGAGATTAGGAGGAGGGGCAGCTCGGCACATGGATGCGCGCCGCAACATCCATGACTTTCCCTCCATCCCTGCCCCTTCAGGCTGCTTAGTGATCGGGTGGCAGGAGAGCCAAAGGCTTTCACCCTAGAGAACGCAGTAGGGGCAGAAGCCGGCTCTCAGGGTGCTTGCTGGGCCCTAGGTCTTTGCAAATCTCCTCAGTTCCAAAGCTGGGCCAACCGTAAGCCAGAAAACAGCAGGAGGAACATTCCTTGGGTGTGTCGTTCATCTGCATCTTGTCTAGACTTCCTAACTCCCGAGGGAGCATGGCTCTTATCAGCGTCCTCGTATTTGACAAGCAATAAGTTCACTCCTATCGAGGCTGATGGCTCCGGAGCCTCCTTCCCGAACTGTTAATTTCAGTTGTCTTAAGAGGGAGTTCTCTGTGGCAGGATCACACTTTCAGCCCCAAATTAAAGCTCCGTTTGGCCTAGTTGCCTTTGATTTTTATCAGTTGCACAAAATGGCTAGTTTCAGATGCAAAAATAAATAAATGGTTGTGGTTGCGCGGCTCTGAAATCCCTTTTCCTGGGAGAACGATTCCATCAAGCTCTTCCCTGCTTTTTGACTATTTCCGTCTGCCACAGTGCTGATCTTTCTTTATTCTTTTTCTATTTTCTGTCCTGCTGCGCTTCCCCCAACCCTTACCAAAAAAAGAAAAGCATAGTGTCTCTCCCTGTGCGCACCCCTCTGTCTGAGTCGTGCACAATTTTAGCGTGGATGTTCCTTAACAGCAAGAATAGCTGCTTCATGAGATGAGGAAGTCTAGACATGCATATTTAAATGATAAATTATAATACAGAAAATGATAAGAGTCGCCATTTGTTTCTCCAGTAACAATTTCTTTGCCAAACCCAGCATGAGAGACCACCTCAGGCCTCTGGAGGGAGAATACTTCCCCCAAACAACAAAAGCTCTTCCTCCCCCTCCCCAATCTTACCCCTCTCCCCCACAACAGAGAAGAGTGGAAGACCCCAGGGGCCTCTGCCCTGGGGGAGCCATGGGCGGCTTCAGGGTCCAGTCAGCAGAGCACAGGTACTCGGATGGTCTTGAGTGTAGCCCAGGGGTGGATGGCAACACTGAAGAGGAGGAGGAAGGAGCCACAGTGAGCCAGAGGAGAAATGAGAGCCAACTGGAGCAGCTGAAGTGTAAGCACTAACTGTGAGTTTATCCCCGGGCGCAAAGGCTCCTGAGCCGGGGAAGGGAAGGTAGAAGGAAAGGCACTCAGGTCAGCGTCATTAGGACTTTGTCCAGTTCTGAGGTCCAAGCATTGTTGTGAGTGTGAGAGTGTGCACACACACATACACTCGCACACACACACTCACATACTCACACACACACAAACTCACACACACTCATATACACACTCACACACTCACAAACACACTCACAAACACACACACACACACACACACACACACACACACACGCTATAACACATAATCCCCTGGAGAACTGTGAGAATGGTGGAAGTGTCTTTCAATGACATCTCACATAGTTGAGACTGAAATATGAACAGAATAATATGGAAGGCTTTCTCACCCCCAACCCTTCCTCCCAAAAAAACCCAGCAGGTGTGACAAGATGACAAGAAGAAGGGATTTGTACTGTGGAATCAGACTGAACTTAAAATTGGAGAGTGACTCAGTGATTAAGAGCACTGGCTGTTCTCTCAGAGGACCAGGGTTCAACTCCTAGTACCCACATGGCAGCTCACAACTGTCTGGGATCTGACACCCTCACACACACACATGAATGCAGGCAAAACCACCAATGCACATAAAATAAAATTAAATTATTTTAAAAACTGGAGAGTATCCCAAGAGTATCCTTTCTGGACTCAGTGGCTTAGCCTCCGAAGGAACTTGCTTATTTCATCTGCCAGCTTAGAGCATGTTCCTTATGTCGTGTGGCAATGGTGGACTGGTCACTGAAGAAAGAAAGAACTTGCTATAAGCCAGGTGAACCCTGGGTGTTTTGCTGCAAATCCCACTGCCGGTGACCCCAGGCTCAGGGCCAGGAAGTATATGCTGGCACTCAGCCAACTGCAGCGGCTGCCAGGCTGGGGCTCTTGGCCATGCTGCCTGACAGCTGGGGCGGGCGGGTCTGTGCTTGGCATTCACTCCTAACACTGGCACTCCCACCCCGCCAGGGTTCACTGGGAGGGTGACTAAGTGCCGGAGCCACAGATTTGTCTCCCTTCTTTCCCTTGATGACTCACTTTTTACCTAGAGAACGGGCAGTGGCAGCAGGTTGGTCTTAGCTTTGGAATGGAATAGCTCCATGTCTTGGTGCTTGGCCAAGGGCCTTTTCCGATGAGTTTCTTCCTCTCCCAGGAGAGTCCATATTCTTGTATGAGCCAAAGGAGAGACACAGATGTCAGTGTGGGCGAGTGAGTTCCAAGTCCATCTCATTATTTCTACATCTACCGTTCAGGCCCAGAGGAGGAAATGGGCCTTCCTACCGGACACTGATATCAGCAAAGCTGAACGTTTCCCTTGAGGCCTGGGCTTCAAAGCACTATGGAGCAGCCACCCTGACCCCCTTGCTATTCATCTCCTCGTCTACCCACACAGCCACCTATCCATTCATCCACCCACTTATCTACCCATCCTGCCATCCTTTCATCCACCTATCAGTTCACTCACCTACCCAGCTATCTCATCTCTCAAGCACTTACACATCCATCTACTCACTCATTTGATGACTCTTCACGAGCCTCATGTTGGCACATAACTCAGAGGGGAAGGGTAGTGTCTTAGTTAAGGTTTCTATTGCTGTGAGGAGACACCATGACTACAGCAGCTCTTACGAAAACATGTAATGGGGGCTGGCTTACAGTTCAGAGGGTTAGTCAATTATCATCATGGTGGGAAGCACGCAGGCAGACATGGCTGGAGAGGTACCTGAGAGAGAGCTCTACATCTGGATTGTCAGGGAACAGGAAAAAGGAGAGACACTGGCCTTAGCTTGAGCATCTGAGACCTCAAAGCCCACCTCCAATGATACACTTCCTCTAAAAAGGCCACACCCACTCCAGCAAGGCCACACCTCTCAACAGTGCCAGTCCCTAAGGAGGGGCCTTTTCCATTCAAACCACCACAGGCAGCTTCCGAATGAGCTTTAATTGGGTCTGGGCTATTTGTGTGGCTGGAAGAAAGCCTGTCAGTATGGAGTGACATCAAGGAAGATGGAGTGGGTGACAAGGCCCATTTCACCTTGAAAGGATGTAAGAGTTGGCCAGTCCCATAGAATATTTACCTGCATTTGCAGTCCTGGAAGGAACCTGAGTTCATGAGGAGCCACAGGGGAAGCCAACAGAACAAAGGAGGTTCCTCTTGGAGTTGGAGTTTGAGTAGAAAAACAAAAGAAAACAAACAAATAAATAAGAAAACCCACCTCCAACTCCCCAAAAAACCCAACAACCTTCAGTGCCTGAATCTAAGAGCACAGTTACCAAACACCACACAACAAATTCATTTCATGTCATTTTCTTCATGGATGTGTGTGCCTGTGTTTTAAAAACTCAATGCTTACTCCAGCTGTGATCCTTAGAAACACATCCCAAGCCCCTGGGGAATGAAAACGAGGAACGGATGCCAGCATGTGAGGGGCTTGGGTACGCCCTGGGTTTAGAGAGACAGCAGGCTCACAGTTTTTGCACAGATTGCGTTCCCCTGGAATGTGGTAGACCCCAGAACAGGAAGCCTCTCTAGGACTTTTAAGGAGGCAGGAGCGAAGGGTGGTCATGTGAGTGAGGCACGAGGGTGCTCCCTGCTTGTGCAATTAGATTCCAGTGTTTTCTCTCTGCCAGACCTGAGATGGCTCTCACATCCCCGAAAAAGTTTGCCTGCTTCCTCAGTTCTGTTTCCTGAGCAGCCAAGCAATGTGTTGTCTTAAACAACACAACTGTACAAATGGCAGTTTAGTCTCAAAGGAAATACCTCGCCTAAGGAAGAATCTCACCATACCAATTGTGGGATGATCGTTTCTCCACACTGAAAATGTTGGCTGTCAAGATACAGCAGCAGCAGAAATGTAAATTGACTTAACACCAAGAGAGAGGAGAAACCAGTGCTCCGTTAGGGGCAGCCAAGGCCGCTCTGTGCAGCCGTGCCCCCTCTGGAGGCTTTGCTTGGGAAAGGGGGCTTGTGATTTCAGCAGGGGGCAGCCCCAGCACTGCCTGGTGCTCACAGAGCGTGGGCACCTTTGCCAGGTTTTCCTAGCAGGTTAATGCTGAGGTGATGATTAGACTTGGTGACAGATTGAAGTTCACACCCAGCCATCTTACAAATCCACAGGGACGTGTGTGTGTGTGTGTGTGTGTGTGTGTGTGTCTTCCCGTTCCCCACACAGTGCCTTCTGCTTTTGCTTGTTTGCTGTTGCTACTGTCTGAGGTGGGTTGCTGGATCCAATTTGTATTCTAATTCAAAGCCAAGTTGGTCCTGCTTGGCAAAGAGTTGGGAAGTGCCTGTGAGGTTTGTGACAATGACATAGCTTCTGTCCCAAGAAGGTGTAATCTGTGCACATATGAGCTAGAACCTGAGCTCATCCTTCAGAGGAAAATGTCCCATTGCTCAGCCTCTCACTTGACCACCTCTGAGAGTGAGCAGACTCCTAGGTTTTTCGTGGTTTTGTCTAGCTACCCCCCAAATCTCATGCCACTGTCTAACGAATTAGCTGCCTGACTAAAAAGAATTAACTCTCCTCTTATGTAGCATAAAAATAATCAATAATACAAATAATGGTCAACTTTCTAGGTTGAATACAGAGAAAAAGATGCTGTGTGGGCAGCTGAAGCATACACCTGTAGACATGGTTTTCTGTATAACAGGGAAGTCACCAAGCTCCAACAGCAGGGAAGGTTGATGCTCACTTCCCTTCCTGTAGACACATAAAAAACAGGATTTATGATCCCAGACAAATGGACTGGAATGGCTACTTCTGCTAGTCACAGTGGAAATCCTAGACAGATTCGTTGTGCACACAGGGATCGAGTTCATTATCACCAGGAAACTTTTTTTCCCCAAACGCCTGAAGTTTCAGGCTCTCAAAGGTTGAACTAACACCATCTACTGAGTTGTGTCCAATCAGATTTCCTTCTTGTCTCCTCTCGACTGACACTGCTTGCTGGCCATGGTGTTTGCGGAGCTCCCCCATGCCCAAAGAGAGCAGAAAAGAAAAGCAATATAAAGACCTTGAAATGAAAATCAGCCACATGCCCACAAAAAAAGGCCAAGGTTTGTGCTCTGAACCTATTAAATTGACATTTCATGAATGTGAAATATTTAAGTGCTAGAGTGTCATAACACAAAACCCAAACTTTTCAAGTCAAAATTTTTATAGAAAAAATAGGAACAAGGATAATAGCAGCCTTAGAGGGTTTATCTAGAATGGTCATAAGAGTGGCACACAATCAGTTATGAACACCCTTAAGTTTGCTAGGAACAGACTCAGTACATCAGATGACATAAAGGAAAAGTAAATAGAAATTATAGAAATGAAAAATAAAATGAATTCTAAAACTCAGACTGTGTAGCCTCACCTGCAGAGTGAGGTGACAAAAGAACTAGTAAACTAAGACATAGGAAAAAAGATATTTTATAAACTGAGTCTCAAGGATCTATGGAATGGTGACAATATCCCTCAGTGTCCCACAAGAGTCGGCTAAGTAAGAGACTGAGCAAATACTGTAAGAAATAATGTCAGACAACTCCCAAAACTCAATGAAATACATTAATGTGTAGGTTCAAACAGCAAGAGAAATACCAACAGGATAAACTTAAAGCTATTCATATTCCCACAAAATCAAATCCCTGAAAGTTAAAGACAGCTTTACAGAACCCACAGGGAGGGGCTCAGTAAGGGGTGGAGGGTGATAAAAAGAACAAAATATTTCTCTCCAGAAGCAAAAGGGGCTAAGAGTAATATGCTTTGTGGGTGTCAAAAAAACAAAATTGTAAGCCCTCAATTCTATATCTAGCAAACTTCCTTCAGAAACAAAGGTAAAATAACAAAAATTCTCAAAAAACGGGGAAACTAAGATTGTTGTCCACAAATCTGGCTAAAGAATTACTGTGGGACATTTTAAAACAAAAAGCAATTGGTAACAGAGAAACTGGGAACATTAGTCATGAAGGAGGGTGATGAGTAAATGCCTAGGTGATCATGAGTGTGTTCTGCTCTTTACGTGGTATCCGGGGCTGAGAATGGACAGCCGCGCTCTGCAGCACATACAGAAGCAAAAGTGAAGATGACTCCATTGTATCCTTCCTGGAAATGACGGCTATATTCTAAAGAGACCCCTGGGCCCCTCTCAAAGTAGATTAAAATTTTAAAATGCCAACAAATTCAATAAGTGTAAAATCTAAACACACTGAATAACAAATAGAGATTAACAGAATAGATTTTAAAACATGACTTAACTCTCATGTTTTCTGTGGATAATCGCTTGAAAGTAACGATATAGAATTTTTTTAAATGTAAAAGCATGAAAAAAAAACCCTGCAAATGAATCAAAGGGAATACTAAATATGTTTATATCTGGCAGCATAGACTGCTGTGCATGAGAAATTACAGAGAAAAAGAAGGATATTACATAATGGTGAGAAGTCACATTTGCCCTACTGTACACATCACACAATTTCAAGTATCTGAAGCATACACTCCTTTGTTAGGAAGGCTGGAGGTCCAAGCTACACAGCAAGATTCTGTCTCAGCAAATAAAAACGTAGACCTGGGCAGATGGCTTATTTGGTAAAGTGCCTGCCCTGCCCTAGGTTAACAAACAAACAAACGAACGAACAAAAAGCTCTAGCAGGGAGGTGGAGACAGATACTGGCCTGCCTCATTAGCCGAATGGGTCAGCTTCAGGTTCAATGAGAAACCCTGTCCCAAAAAACAAGGGAAAGCCCCCTGAGGAAGGACACCTGGCATTGACATTTGGTCTCCGCATTGATGTGAACACTTGTCCCATTCATTCTAAAAGCCACCTAAAACCAATCGAACCGACAAACCCCACCTCCTCCCAGACAAGCAAGCATAAAGCCCCAAACAACAATGGTGTCGCTCTTTCAGTGAAGACGGAGGGAAGGAGGTGAGGCAGTCCAACCATACCATCGGCCAACACGCTCTAATCAACACTCTAGAGCCATCACCCAGCACACGCTTGTGATGGAAAAGAAGAAAGGAGTCAAACCAACACTCTTCTACCTCAAGACACTAGAAAATGAAGAGAAAATGAGCAAAAAAGAGATAAGAACAGAGCAGAAACTAATGAGACTGAAGGTGAGAACAAGGAGCATTCATAGAGCTACAAGCTCATTCCTGGAAAGGACCAATAATATTGAATAATTTACAGCAAGTCTGACAAACACATCAAAGACACAAACTGCCAATACCCAGGATGAAAAAAATGGGGGCACTACACAGATTGTTCAGATTCTGAAATAACAAGGGAAAATACAAACAGTGCGCTATGCAGATAGAAGTGAAAGCTCTGAGGGAATGGACGGTTACCCGAAGCCACAAGCTGCTCATGCTTGGTAGAGATGAAGCAGGTGAAGTGCCCCCAGCAAGTGGGGACATGCAATTCATAGTTACATTTTCCTGAACATAAACATCCTCAGGCTTCTGTGGTAGGATGTAGAAAACAAAGAAATAAACCTGTAATCCAGGAAAAGGCTCTTACTACACTATGACACAAAATACAAAGTCAACCCCCGCATCCCCAAACTCAACAACCTGAAAGCCAAAACTGCAACCAGAATTCTACATATAATAGTTTCAAAAGAAAACTTTAGGACATTGCATTAGCTGCTGAAAACAACACATTGAATCAAAGAGCTGAAGTGGAGTGGCTGGCCATTCAGCAAAGGAGCCAGCTCCCCCCAGGGCTGACCGGCCGTTCAGTGCAGCTCCTATGGAAATCTGAGCTTGATTATTGTGTAGACATAGCGAGGTGGGCTGAATGAAAATGGCCCCCATAGGCTCCCAGGGGGTGGCACTCTTAGGACGTGTGGCCTTGTTGGAGGAAGTGTGTCAGTAGGGGCAGGCTTAGAGATCTCAGAAGCTCAAGCTGGGCCTGGTGGTTCACTTTCTCTTCCTGTTACCTGCTGGTCCAGATGTAGAACTCTCAGCTACCTCTCCAGCCCCATGTCTGTCTGCTGCCTGCATACTGCCATACATCCTGCCCTGATGACAGTGACTAAGCCTCTGAGCTGTAGGCCAGCCCCAGTTGAATGCTTTCCTTCAGCAGAGTTGCTGTGGCCATGGTGTCTCTTCACAGTGATAGAAACCCTATCTAAGACACATAGACAAAGTGATTCCATTTCTTTCTTTTCTTTGTTTATGTAAGACAGAAGATCTGAAACAAATGTAACAACTTTAAAAAGGAAAAGAGAAGTTGGAGCAATCTTACCGTATGATTTTAAGGCTCTCTGTGTGACCACAGGGATGGAGAAGGGCAGTCGCACAGATGAGAGAAGCAGCGCAGAGTTCGGAAGTAGACCTGGGAAAGCATAAAACAACTGACTTTTAAAAATAAAGTTGCAAGATTTGAAAAGAAAGGAACATCTTTTCAACAGATGTTAGTGGGAAAATTGGCCACACTTTGTACAAAAATTATCTTAAAGTGGGTTGTAGATCTAAATGGAAAGTGAGAACTGATTTTGGACTAAAACACAGGCGCTTGTAGTTAATTCAAGCACTTGGGAGGCAGAGGCAGGAGAATTTCTGAGTCTGAGGCCAGATTGGTCTATGTAGAGAGACAGTTTCTTGGAAACTTTTATGTATAGTTACCATACTATTTAGCAGTTACAACCCTGGGTTTTCATCCCAGATAAAAACCTGAACACAAATGTTCATGGCCCTACAGAAATATCCATTCAAAATAAAAACTGCTCACTTATAATAAAAATAAAAAACCAATCCAGGTATCCTTCAGTAATAAATGGTTAAATGCAAGAGAGAGAGAGTTTGTATACATATAGGTTTACTTTTTAAAATCTTGCGTGTGTGTGTGTGTGTATGTGTGTGTGTGTGTGTGTGCCAGAGTGTGAGTGCAGATGTGCATGTGCCGTAGTGTGTGTACCGAGGCTCAAGGACAACTTCCAGCCATCAGTTCTTGCCTTGTGCCTGCTGAGGCAGGGCCCTTCTGTACGGAGTACTCCAGGCTCTTCCAAGTGCTTCCCAGTGGTCTTCTGTTCTCATCTTGTCACAGGCGTGGTCAGGACTGCTGATGCCACTGCATGGCTCTGTAAGAATGCGGTTCTGGGAACTGACTCTGCGGGTCAGCCATCGGACTTAGGGAGCTAGTTCCTTTACACAGCTGCTGACACCTGCGTTCATTAGGATGATCCTAGGAATGGTGTGTTAAGAAACCTGAAAGGGTAATATCCTGTTTAAAATGTACAAGGCATTTTAATGACAGAATTATAGTGATGAGAATAGCCCACCAAGGGCTAGAGAAGGAGGGAAGACTGTGAGAGGTCTTGCTGTGGTGCGTGGGCCCTTGCTTATCCAGTTACGGTGTTTGCAGAGTACATCAATGGTCTGAAGCTGTGGCTCTGAATGAGGACTATATAGATTGCGTAATGATACTGTATCAAGGATAACTTTTTTAATGTTCAACTTGATTTACCATTTTACCTGTCAGTCTTCTTTTTTTCTTTTGCTCATTTTTAAATATTTGTATTGATTATTTTGGAACCTCACACAATGCATCCCAGTCACCCTTGCTTCCCAGTCCTCCCAGGTCTGCCCCTTGCCCCTGTGGCCTCTCCTCCCGACCCCTTCCCACTCCCTCCCCACCCCTACAGTAACCCTCCATTGTGCAGAGGTACACGTCAGCATTCTTACCACAATTTTTGAGTTCTCTTTGATGACTTCCCGTCTACGTTGTTGCTTTGAGTGTGTGTGTGTGGGGGGGGAGGGTTGTCACAGGAACCTTCTATGTCTGTCTTTCTCAGCTGTGAGTCTGCAGTCATTGACACCTCTGCAGAAGAAGTTTCCTGTCCTTTACTGTCAGCAGGGGCAGGGATCGTGGACTTCCACATGATATCTGGTGACAGCAGGAACCATGGACATCCACCTGGCCTCTGGCATCAGCATGTCCTATGGACCTCAGTGTGGTCTTCCATGGCAGTATAGGCCTTAGACAGCACCATGGTCCTTGGTAGCAGCCTGGACCATGGATATCAATGTAGATTCAGGAGGCAGCATAGACCACAGACATGCGTGTGGTTTTCAGTAGTAACTCGGGCCATGGACATCAACATGGTCCCCAGGTACAGCGGACCAGGGACCCACACATGTGGTCCCCGTGGCAGCCCAGCCCACAGGCATCAACTTAACTTCTGGCAGTGGCACAGGCATAGATATTCCCATGGCCTTTGGTGGTAACACAGGCCATGGACATCAAAACGGACCTTGCGTGGCAGGACCACAGACCCAGACATGGTCCTCAGTGGGAGATGGACCACTGACAGCAACACGGCTTCAGATGGCATCAACAAGGCTTCAGGTGGCAGCATAGGCTACCTATCTGCATGGCCCTAGCTGACATCACAGCCCATAGACCTCCACATGGCCTTTGGTGGTAACACGGGCCACGTGGATCATGTATACTGTAGTAGGGTCATGGACCCAGACATGGCTCCTAGTGGCAGGAGGGACCACAACATCAACATGGCCTCAGATAGCAGCTCAGGCCTTAGATGGTGATAATTCAGCCTCTCTCCACAGCATAAGCCCTGCCACATTTCTCCATCCTTCCCACCCCTCCAACACAATTTTTTTCATCACACCGACATTGGAAACTGCAAAGCGTCATTCTATTATTTATTTCTTTTTGTCCACATAGCTCTACATGCAAATTCTTGTTGCCATGAATCATTGGTCTGGCTCCAGGTCTCCAGTCTCTGAAGTACCATAAACACCAGATCATCAAGACTTCTTTGGTCACAGACATGCTTTAGGTTTTCATCTTCAGTGGTGGCAAGGATGTGTTCCCGGATCTGGTTCTGCACACCTGCTTCTCCTTGTGGTCCAGCAGCTCATAGATGGAGTAGAGGTGTTGGGGTTGACCAACGCAAAGGCGCTGGATCTGAGCCCTGGATCGCAGCCAAGCTGGTCAGGCCACCCAGGGTGGTGCACTCTTCCAGATGGTGGTCTCTTCAAGGACAGCTTTTTGAGTGTTAGATTGTCCTATGGCTTTTTTTCTTAATTAAGAGATAATAATTATGTTGTTTCTCACTTTCCTTCTCCCAAACTCTCCCATATACCTCCCTTGCTCTCTTTCAAACTGACAGCCTCTTTTATCACTAATTGTTATTGTATACATATATGTATATAAATATATTCCTATATATAACCTGCTCAGTCTGTAAAATGTTACTTGTATGTGTTTTCAGAAACGACTATTCTGTATTGGAAAACAGGCTTGTGTGCTCCTCCCTGGAGTGGTTATTTCTCTCACTCTTAGCATTTCCTAGCTGCCTGTAGTTCTTTGTTTAGGACTGGGGCCTCCTAGGCTTTCCACTGTCCAGTTTGGCATGCCTATTTGTGTGTGTGTGTGTGTGTGCTTTTTGGCTTTTTTCCCTTTTATTGAAAATAGATTATTTTCTCATACAATATATCCTGATTTTAGTTTCTCTTCCCTCTACTCCTTCCAGTTTCACCTTACCTTCCCCCGTCTCCCCTCCAGATCCATTCTCTTTCTGTCTCTCATTAGAAAAGAACAGACTGGCCTGGTGGTGGTGGTAGTGCACACCTTTAATCCCAGCACTCAGGAGTCAGAGGCAGATATATCTCTGTGATTTGGAGGCTAGCCTGGTCTACAAAGTGAGTTCTAGAGCAGCCATGAATATACAAAGAATCCCTAACTCAAAAGTAAAAAAAGTAAAAAATAAATTTAAAAAAAGAAGAAAAAATAAGAAAAGGCTTCTAAGAGATAACAACTAAACATGACAAAATAAAATATAGTAAGATGAAGCAAAAACTATCATATCGAACTTAGCAACCTAACAGAAAGAAAAGAGTCCCAAGAGTAGGCACAAGAGTCAGAGACCTGCCCGTTTTCACTGCCACATAAAAATACTAAACTGAAAGCTATAATATAAACTCAGAGGTCCCATGTAGACCCTGTTCTTGCTGCTTCAGTCTTTGTGAGTTCATATAAGCCTTTCTTAGTTGATACTGAGGGCCTTGTTTTCCTGGTGTCCTCCATCCCCGCTGGCTCTTACACTCTTTCTGCCTCCTCTTCATCAGGGTTCCCTGAGCTCTCAGGGGAGGAATTTATTGGAGATCTGCAATTAGACTCTTTCTATGCATAATGCCTGGCTGTAGGCCTCTGCATCCATTCCCATCTACTGCCAGAGGAGGCCTCTGTGATGATGACTTGATAAGCCATCATCATTTGTGAGAGAATAACATTAGAAGTCTATTTTTTCTTTTACTTTATTATTTTTATGGTTTAAATCTAGGCCTCTGGGATATCTAGTCTCTAGTTCTTGGTTACCCAATCAGTGTCAGATGTGAGTTCCTTCTCATGGCTGGCTACTCCCAAAAGTTCTGTGCCACCATTGCCCTAGCATATATGAAAGTAGGACAGACTGTAAGTGAAAGGTTTTGTGGCTGGATTAGTGTCCACATTTCTCTTTTGGTAGTCTGCAGAATACCTTTCTGCACCAAAGAGACTAGAATGTAAGAACGAGGGCTCCATGTGGGTTCCAGCTTGACCTTTCCACATTCAATGAGTTGTATGGGTGTTGTCTTCAGCAATGGGTCCCTGCTGTCAGTTTGTAGAGAGCAACCTTTTGTTTTAGCAACAGCCTGGGTTGTTTAAGGATTTCCATAAGGTCCCCTTGGCCAATAGCTCAATTGATGCAATCTTATTCCACCACTGGAAGCTTTGCTTGTCTACAAGAGTTGGCCAGTTAAGACTGTATGCAACCAGGTGTGGTGGCCCCCAGCTGTAATTCCAGCACTCAGGGAGGCAGAGGCAAGCAGATGGTTGTGAGCTTGAGGCTGGGGCCAGCATGGTTTACAAAGTGAGTCCAAGACAGCCAAAGCTTCACAGAGAAACCCTGTTCAAAAATGCAAAAAAAAATTTTTTTAAAAAGACCCTGTATTTGTATCCACCATTACTAGGGTCCTCATTAGGATCACATTGATAGATTCCAAGAAGTTTCCACTAAACTAAGTTCATACCATTCCCAAAATGCTTGCCCCCTCTATTCCAGCTGTCTCTTCCCCAACTCTCTTCTTCTACCCTATCTCTAACCCCACATGATTCTTTGCTCCCATCCCCACTCAACTTCCAGTTCACCTGTGATATCTTTTCTATTTTTCCCCTCCCAGGGAGATCCCTGTGTTCCCTGCCTGCCTCCTAGACCCTTCCTCTTAACCCAGCCTCTCTGGATCTATAGATTGTAGCTTGGTGATCCTTTATGGAATGGCTAGTAGTCCCTCCTAAAATCAGGATGATTTTTTTTCTAGTTCTATACATTTACCTGCAAATTTCATGATATCATTTTTTTAAACAGTTGAGTAGTATTCCATTGTATAACTATACCACATTTTCTTTATTCATTCTTTGGTTGGGGGACCTCTAGGTTATTTCTAGTTTCTGGCTTTTATAAATTAAGTTTATTTATTTACATGTTGAGCAAGTGTCTTTGTGGTAGGATGGAGTGTCCTTTGGTTATATGCTCAGTAGCTGTGTTTTGAGGTAGGTTGATGCCCAACTTTCTAAGGAACTGCTGTATTATTTTCTATAGTAGTTGTGTAAGTTTGTGCTTCCACTAGCAATGGAGGAGGGTCCCCCTTGTACCACATCCTCATTTGCATGAACTGGTACTTGTGTTTTTTATCTTAGCCATTCTGGCAAATATAAGATGAAATCTTAACGTCATTTTGATTTGCATTTCCCAGATGGTTAAGGATGTTGAGCATCTTTAAGTGTTTCTCAGACATTTGAGAGAATCCTCTATTTGGATCTGTTTTTCATTTTAAAATGGAATTATTTGGTTTTTTGCTATCTAGTTTCTTTTTTAAAAAAGATATTTCAGGAGGATCCAAGATGGTGGAGACTAGTGTGCACCTTATCTGAGGGGCAAAGGATCTGAAATGCCGCAATTGGTGAGTGAAAGGGCTACTGAACCCAGAACAGAGTTTTCTAGGCTTCCAGGGAGAAAGAGACTAACCATGAACTGAGTCCATCTAGAATCAGGTCACTGGCAGACTCCTCCCTGGGCACTTCCCCATATCCAACTCCTGATTTCCTCTTTGGAGGAGGCAGAGGAGGCATCTAGCAGAATCCACCACAGACCACACCACCTGTGCTCAAGCCCCAGCGACAGTGGCAGCTCCTACCAAAGAAACCCTGGCTCAGGATCTGGGACTGAGAATACCCAACGCTTCCTGGCACTCTCCTGAGACCGCTGCTGTAAGCTTGCCCTGGTGGAGGGGAAGGACAGAGAGGTGGCCCACAGATTCTGTCACAGTCCACAGAACCTGGGCTCCAGCGCAACCAGCAGCCCCTGGCAAAGAAACCCCGACTTGGGACCTGGGACTGAGGTCACTCAACCCTTCCTGGCACTCCCCCAGTACTAACCACAATAAGTTCTAGCACCAGCGGCTCCTGGCAGAGAAGCCCTGGTTCTGGATCTGAGACTGAGGACACTCAACCCTTCCTGGTACTCCCCCAGGACCATCCGCGCTAAGCTATAGCGCCAGATGGCTTCTGGCAGAGATACCCGAGCCCAGGATCTGGAACTGAGGGCATACAACTCACCCCTTTCCGGTACTCCCCCGGGACCAGCCACCATAAGCCTTCCCTGGCAGAGGGAAGGGCAGAGAGGCAGCCTGCAGATTCCACCACAGACCACAGCACCTGGACCCTGGCCTCTGGATCTGGGACAGAGGAGATTCAGTCCCCACTCCTCCACCCCACCCCCCCCCCGCCCACACCCACCCCAGCACTTCCCCGGAGCCAGCCACCAAAATCATTCCCTGATGGAAGTGAAGAATACAGAAGGGGCCTGCAGTGTCTGTAACAGACCACACTGCCCGGGCCCCAGCACGGGCTGCGCCCAGCATAGCACACAGTGCAGATGGACACCAAGACCTGCTGCTACAGCACCACGGAGCTGACTGTTAGCCTGCACCCGCATTTGCCCCAGCAGGATCAAATCAGAGAGTAGAGAGCAAGGGGAACCCTGTGCATTCCAACTGGTCCTGCAAGGGAGTGAGTGTGCCTTCAAGGAAGTGTTTGCAGAGCCCCAGATCCAAGGCCCCTCCACACAAGCAACCAGACAACAGATCCCTACCACCTACATCCCCCGTGTAGGCATCATATGGATTCTTGAGACAGTGATCCCAACACTGAAGCCTCTGCTCTGCAGGGCTACCAGTGAATCCCAGGCAAACAATTCCTGGATCCCAGTCAGAGCTGCATACCAGTGGCCTGTAGGCCACTGTGATAGTCATGGAATCCGTGCATGCACACTGTGCCCTCTAAAAAGCACCTGCTAACAGCGCCTGCAAATAGTGTCAGCATCACGTTCCTCACTTAGGTAGAGCTGAAAACACAACACACACTCCCAAACCAGTGAAACTCTCATCATCCTGATAAACAGTCCAGAAACCAGAAAAAGATGGTCCTAGCCTGAAGTACAGACTCCAGGAACAAACGGTGAGGGTTACAGATAAGCAGATGGCCAGAGGCCCACGTAAGAACACACCCAACAAAAATCAGGACATCATGGCTTCATCAGTAGCCCTCTCAAATCAATGGACACTTCAATTCACTAGGTACACAAGAAAACGACTTTAAAACTATACTTTTTCAAATATTAGAGGCTCATAAAGAGAAAATAAACAAATCTCTCAGAGAAATGGCCATACAAATTGAAGCAAACAAAGAGGAGATGAACAAAGCTCTCAAAGAAATAACCACACAAATGGAGGCAAATAAAGAAGAAATGAACAAAGCTCTCAAAGAAATACAGGCAAATACAGCCAAACAAGTAGAGGCACAATTAGCGACATATAGAGAAGAAATGAACAAAAAAATAGAAGCCATCATTAAAAAGCAGGACTCCACATTCAAACAGATGAAGGAAATGGTGCAAGACATGAAAACAGAATTAGAATGAATAAAGAATACACAAACAGAGAAAAACCTGGAGCTGGAGAACATGGAGAAAAGATCAGGAACTACAAAGGTAAGCATCACCAACAGAATACAGGAGATGGAAGAGAGAATCTCAGATACCGAAGATATGCTTGCAGAAATTGATACATCTCTCAATAAAATAAAATAAAATAAAAAAGTTCCAAACACAAAACATCCAAATAATCAAGGACATCATGAAAAGACAAAATCTAAGAATAATGGGAGTAGATGAAAAAGAAGACATCAGACTCCAAGGTCTGAAAAATATTTTCAAGAAAATCATAGAAGTAAATTTTCCCAACTTAAAGAAAGAGATGTCCATAAACATACAAGAGGCTTACAGAACAGCAAATAGACTAGATCAGAAAAGAAATTCTTCATGTCACATCATAATCAAAACACTGAACCTACAGAACAAAGAAAATAAATATTAAAAGCAGCAAGGGAAAAAGGCCAAGTAACATATGGAGGTAGACCTATCAGCATTACACCAGATTTCTCAAAAGAAACTGTGAAAGCCAGAAGGGCCTGGGCAGAAGTCATGCAGACCTTAAGGGACCACAGATACCAACCCAGACTACTATACCCAGCAAAACTTTCAATCAACATAGACGGAGAATTCAAAATATTTCATGACAAAACCAAATTTAAACAATCTCTACACAGTAACCCAACCCTCCAGAAGTTACTAGAAGGGAAATACCAACCCAACGAAAGCAACTACATCCAAGGAAACATAGGACATAGATAACTACACAACAAAAAATCGAAAGAGTAAAAGCAATGAAACACAGCAACACCACCAATCCCACATCAAAAGAACATTCGTTGGTCACTAGTATCTATCAACATCAATGGACTCAACTCTCCAATAAAAAGACACAGACTAACAGAATGGTTGTGGAAACAGGATCCAACATTCTGTTGCATCCAAGAAACACACCTATGCAACAAAGATAAACACTACCTCAGAGTAAAGGGCTGGAAAAATATTTTTCAAGCAAATAGATCCAGAAAACAAGCTGGAGTAGCTATCCTAATATCTAAAATAGACTTTCAACAAAAATTAATCATAAAAGATAAGGAGGGGCACTACATTCTCATCAAAGGAAAAATCCATCAAGAGGACATCACAATTCTGAACACATATGCCCTAAATACAAGAGTACCTACATTCGTAAATGAAGCATTATTAAAGCTTAAATCACACATTGGTCCCAATACCATAACAGTGGGAGACTTCAACACCCCACTCTCACCAAGGGACAGGTCAACTAGACAGAAACCAAATAGGGAATAAAGGCACTTACAGAGTCCCTAAATCAAATGGACCTAATAGACATCTACAGATCTTTTCACCCAAACTCAAAAGAGTATACCTTCTTTTTAGCACCTCATGGAACATTCTCCAAAATAGAGCATATAGTTGGTCACAAAGCAAGCCTCAACAGATACAAGAAGATTGAAATAATCCTCTGTATTCTATCTGACCACCATGGACTATAGCTGGACCTCAACAACAACGGAATTAGCAAAAAGCCTACATGCACATGGAAACTGAACAACATGCAACTCAATGACAGCTGAGTTAAGGAAGAAATAGAGAAAGAAATTAAAGACTTCCTAGAATTCAATGAAAATGAAGGTACAACATACCCAAATTTATGGGACACATTGAAAGTAGTGCTCAGAGGAAAATTCATAGCACTAAGTGCCTTCAAGAAGAAATTTGTAACATCACATACAAGCAATTTAATGGCCCAACTGAAAACCCTAGGAAAAAAAAAAAGCAGATACACCCAAGAGGAACAGATGATTGAAAATAATCAAACTCAGGGCTGAAATCAATTAGAAACAAAAGTATTCAAAGAATCAATGAAGCAAAAAGCTGGTTCTTTGAGAAAATCAACAAGATAGACAAACCCTTAGTCAAACTAACTAAAAGGCAGAGAGAATCCATCCAAATCAGTAAAATCAGAAATTAAAGGGGGGACATAACTATAGACACTGAGGAAATTCAAATAATCATTAGGTCTTACTACAAAAGCCTATATGCCACAAAATTGGAAAATCTAAATGAAATGGACAATTTTCTTGATAGATTCCATCTACCAAAATTAAGTCAACATCAGGTAGAGAGACTGAATAGTTCTATATTCCCCAAGGAAATTGAAGCAGTCATCAACAGTATCCCTTCCAAAAAAAGCCCTGGGCCAGATGGTTTCAGCACAGAATTCTACCAGCCTTTCAAAGAAGTGCTAACACCAATCCTTATCAAACTATTCCACTAAATAGAAGCAGAAGGAACATTATCAAACTCATTCTATGAAGCCATAGTCACCTTGATACCTAAACCACACAAAGACCCAACCAAAAAAGAGAACTTCAGACCTATCTCTCTTATGAACATTGATGCAAAAATACTCAACAAAATACTGGCAAACCGAATCCAAGAACACATCAAAGATATCATTCACCATGACCAAGTAGGCTCCATCCCAGGCATGCAAGGATGGTTCAATATACAGAAATCCATCAATGTAATCCACCATATAAACAAACTGAAGGAGAAAAACCACATGATCATCTCCTTACATGCCAAAAAAGCAGTTGACAAAATCTAACACCCATTCATGTTTAAAGTCTTGGACAGATCAGGGATAAAAGGCACATACCTAAACATAGTAAAGGCAATATACAGCAAGCCTATAGCCAACATCAAACTCAGTGGAGAGAAACTCAAACCAATCCCACCGAAATCAGAGACAAGCAAAGGCTGCCCACTCTCTCCATATCTCTTCAATTTAGTACTTGAAGTTCTAGCTAGAGCAATAAGACAACTAAAGGAGATCAAGGGAATACAAATTGGAACAGAAGAGGTCAAAGTATCCCTATTAGCATATGATATGATAGTATACATGAGCGACCCCAAAAATTCAACCAGAGAACTCCTGCTGATAAACACCTTCAGCAAAGTGGCTGGATACAAAATTAACTAAAAAAAAAATCAGAAGCCCTCCTGTATACCCAAGACAAAAGGGCCAAGAAAGAAATTAGGAAAACAACACCCTTCACAATATCCACTAATAACACAAAGTACTTTGGTGTGACTCTAACCAAGCAAGTGAAAGACCTGTTTGAAGAAAACTTCAGGTCTCTGAAGAAAGAAATTAAAGAAGATATCAGAAGATGGAAAGATCTCCCGTGCTCACGGATTGGTAGGATTAACATAGTGAAAATGGCTATTCTGCTAAAAGCAATCTACAGATTCAATGCAATTCCCATCAAAATACCAACACAATTCTTTATAAATTCTGAGAGAAAAATTCTCAACTTCATATGGAGAAACAAAAAACCCAGAATTTCCAAAACGATCCTGTACAACAACAGATCATCTGGAGGTATCTCCATCCCTGATCTCAAGCTGTACTACAGAGCAAAACTGCATGGTATTGGCAATGAAACAGAATAGTGGATCAGTGGAACTGAATAAAAGACCCAGAAAAAACCCACACACCTATGGAAACTTGATTTTTGACAAAGAAGCCAAAACCATTCAATGGAAAAAAGACAGTATTTTCAACTGGTCCAACTGGATATCTACATGCAGAAAAATGAAAATAGATCCATATTTATCACCCTGCACAAAACTAAAGTCCAAGTGGATCAAAGACCTCAACATAAAACCAGACACACTAAATCGGTTAGAAGAAAAAGTGGGGAAGAGCTCATCCACACAGGAGACTACTTCCTGAACAGAACACCAACAGCACAGGCTCTAAGATCAACAATCAATAAATGGGACCTCATGAAACTGAAAAGCTTCTGTAAAACAAAAGATACTGTTGTCAGAACAAACCGACAGCCTACCAACTGGGAAAGGATCTTCACTAACGCTATATCTGACAGAGGGCTGATA
>CM053767.1:427181-458209 GCA_028658305.1 Pachyuromys duprasi
TGAGGAATGGATACAGAAATTGTGGTACTTTTACACAATGGAATACTACTCAGCAATTAAAAACAAGGAAATCATGAAATTTGCAGGTGAATGGTGGAACCTAGAAAAGTTCATCCTGAATGAGGTATTCCGAAAGCAGAAAAACACACATGCTATATACTCACTTATATAGACCTATAAGATAGGATAAACATACTGAAATCTATATACCTAAAGAAGATAAACAAGAAAGAGGACCCGGGGTAAGATGATCAATCCTCACTTAGAAAGACAAATGGGATGGACATCGGAAGTAGGAGAAAAGAAGTAACAGGACAGGAACCTACCGCTGAGGGCCTCTGAAAGACTCTACCTAGAAGTGGATCAAAGCAGATACTGAGACTCATAACCAAACCTTCGGCAGAGTGCAGGGAATCATAAGAAAGAATGGGGAGTTAGTATGACCTGGAGAGGACAGGAGCTCCACAAGGACCAAATATATCTGGGCACAGGGGTCTTCTATGAGACTGTTTCTCCAACCAAGGACCATGTATGGATATAACCTCGAACCTCTGCTCAGATGTAGCCCATGGTAGCTCAGTGTCCAAGTGGGCACCCAGTAAGGGGAACAGGGACTATTTCTGACATGAACTCAATGGCAGGCTCTTTGACCTCCCCTCCCCTCCCTCTGAGGGAGGAGCAGCTCTGCTAGGCCACAGAGGAGGACTTTGCAACCAGTCCTGAAGATACCTGATAAACCAGGGTCAGATGGAAGGGGAGGAGGACCTCCCTCATCAGTGGACTTGGAAAGTGGCAGGGAGGAGATGAAGGAGGGAAGGTGGTGTTGGGAGGGAATCAGGGAGCGGGATACAGCTGGGATACAAAGTTAATAAATTGTAACTAATATTACAAAAATTAAATATATATATATTTCAGATATTAGTCCTCTAATGGATGTAGAGCTGCTAAAGCCCCTTTTCCCATTATATAGATTGCTCATTCGTCTTACTGACAGTGTCATTTGCTTTATAGAAACTTTTCGGTTTCATGAGGTACAGTGCATTAACTGTTGATCTTAGTGTCTGTGGTATTAGTGTTGCTAATACTTTCAATGATATTCCCCACTTTCTTTTTTATCAAGTTCAGTGTGCCTGGTTTTATGTTGAGGTCTTTGATCCACTTGGACTTGAGTTTTTGCAGGGTGATAAATATGGATCTGTTTGAATTCTTCTGCCCAAAGCTATCCTGTTTGACCAATACCATCTGTTGAAGATGCTGCCTTTTTTTTCAGTGTGTATTTGTGCCCTCATTATCAAAAGTCAGGTGTTCATAGTGTGTGAATTTATGTTTGGGTCTTCAGTTCAATTTCATTGATCAATATGTCTGTTTTTATGACAATACCATGTGTTTTTTTGTTACTGTAGCTGTGTAGTACAAATTGAAATCAGGAATGCTGGAACCTCCAGAAAATCTTTTACTGTTCAGGAATGTTTTAACTATCCTGGGGTTTTTGTTTTCCCGTATAAAGTTGAGAATTGTCCCTTCAAGATCTGTAAAGAGTTGTGTTGGAATTTTGGTGGAGATTGTATTGAATTTATAGATTGCTTTTGGTACGGTGGCCATTTTCACTATGTTAATCTTACTGATCCATGAGCATGGGAGATCTTTCCATTTTCTAATATCTTCTTCAATTTTTTTTCTTCAAAGGCTTGAGATTTTTGTCATACAAGTATTTCACTTGTTTGGCTCAAGTTAGCACAAGATGTTTTATATTTTTTGAGGCTATTGTGAATGATTGCATTTTCCTGATTTCGGGTACCAATTTTTTGAGTTAATTTTGTATTCATCCACTTTGCTGAAAGTGTTTAACAGCTATAAGACTTCCCTAGTAGAATTTTTAGGACCATTTATGTATGCAGTCATATCATTTATAAATAAAAATACTTTGAGTTCTTCATTTCCAACTGTATCCCTTTGATCTTCTTCACTTGTTTTATTGCTCTAGCTTAAACCTCAAGTGCTATACTGAATAGATTGACAGCCTTGTCTCATTTCTGATTTTAGTGGATTTGCTTTGTGTTTCTCTTCATTTAATTTTATGTTGGCTAAAAGCTTGTTGTAAATTGCCTTTATTATGTTTAAATATGTCCCTCGTATTCCTAATGTCTCCAGGACTCTTATCATGAAGGGGTGTTGGATTTTGTCAATAGCAACCATGAAGTCTCCTCCTCCCAAAAGGAAGGGGGCGGGGCCAGATGGTTATGACCAGACTTTCAGAGAAGAGTTAAAGCCAATATTCCTCAAATTATTCTACAAAATTGAAACAGAAGAAACATTGTCCAATTCATTTTATAAGGCCTCAGTTACCCTGATACTCAAACACATAAAGATATGAGAGCAAGAGAGAATTACAGAGCATTTTCTCTTATGAGCATGGATGCAAAAGTACTCAATAAATACTTACCACCTGAATCCAAGAACATGTAATAAATATCATCCAATATGATCAAGTAGGCTTCATTTCAGAGGTATAGGGATGGTTTGATATATGTAAATCAGTCAACATAATCTATCTACCATACGAACAAACTTAAAGAAAAATACATCTCATTTTATGCAGAAAATGGTTTAATTTTGTCAGTTTAGATGAATCTTGAAATTTTTTGTTTTCTTCTTGGTTTTTTCACTACATGGAGTACAGGTTTGTAAAGCCCTCCTTTGTAATATTCCAAATTTCTTTGATGTCTGATGTAATATTTCCTTGTTCATTTCTGATTTTGTTTACTTGGATACTTAATTTTTACTTTTGTGTTGTTGGGCCAAAGCTATTTTGTTTCTCTTCTCAAAGAACACATTCTTAGATTGTTAAAATTTTAAAAATCATATCTCATATTTCTACTTATTTCTTTTATTTCATTAATTTCTAGTCTGATTTATATTATTGATTGTCATTGATTGGATTTGTATTTAGTTTTTTCCACTTTTTGAGTTGCATCATTTTAAGCCACTTAATTGTGCTCTTTCTGGTTTTTCAAATATAGGTACTCAGAGCTTTAATTTCTCTTTCAATGCATTAGCGAGGTTTTGTCATGTTGTTGCTTTTACATTTACTTCAAGAAAAAAAAATTACATTTTTCTTGATTTGTTCTTGGACTTATTCATTATTTAGTAAGGAACTATTTATTCTCCATGAGTTTCTGTATTTACTAGAGATTTGTTTCATGCCAATTTACATTTTTATGGCTTTGTGATCAGTTGGGAAAAATGTAGTGCCTTCAGTGTTTCTGAATTTGTAAAGATCTGTTTTGTGTCCTAGGATATAGTTTTCTTTAGAAAAGTTTCCATTTCAAAAGTGCTGCTGAATAGAAGGTATATTATTTGATGTTTAGGTAAAATATTCTGTAGATATATTTAGTTCATTTGAAGCATGATATCAATCAGTTCTAACATGTCTCTGTTTATTTCTCTGTTTATGACCTTTGTATTAGAGAACGTGGAGAATTAAAATGATCTACTATCTATAGATTGATGTTACTCTGTGTCCTTAAATTCAGTAGAAGGTTTATTTTTTTTATTTTAATGAAGTTGGTCACCCCAGAGTTTGATGGACGTATGTTTAGGATAGTGGTGTCCTCTTGGCTAACTGCTCTCTTGGTAAGAATGAAGAATGAAGAAACTTAATCTCCTGATTAAGTTTAGTTGGAAGTCTGTTCAATCAGGTGTTAGGATAGTGATGCTTGCTTGCTTCCTGGTTCCATTTGATTGGAGTACTTTTGCTTACCTCTCCACTTTAACATGGTGCCTATTTTTTAAGCGAAGATGTGTTTCTTGCAGGCATCTTTTAGTTGGGGAATTGAGGCCATTGATATTTAAAGTTATTATTGAAATGTGTGTGTTGATTATAGTCATTTTTTGTTGCATGTTTCTTTTGGTATTTGTGTTCTCTGTGGGACTTTGTATTTTTAATAATTACGGCTTTATATTTCTTTCCACATAGTCCCCGCTATACTCATTCATCGCTTCAGCCTGAAATAATGCTTTCTGTAATTTCTTTAGGCTCCGTTTGCTTGATCTAAAAATTTTAAGTTGTTTATATTATAGAAAGTTTTTCTTTCTCCAATGACGGCAGATAGTTTTGCTGGGTGTTTAATTTTAGGATGGTCATCATAGTCTTTTTGTTTGTTTGGTTTTGTTTTTTGTTGTTGTTTTGTTTTGTTTTTTGAGACAGGGTTTATCTGTGTAGCCTTTGCTGTTCTAGAGCTTGCTCTATAGACCATACTTGCCTTGAACTCACAGAGATCTGCCTGCCTCTACCTCTTAAGTGCTGGGATTAAAGTCATGTACCTCCATCACCTGTCAAGTCATCATATTCTTTTAGGAATTGGAATGCATTGCTGCAATCTTTTCTGGCTTTCAGAGTTTCTACTGAGAAATCAGCTGTTCTTCTGTTTTTGAATAGGTAGATTTGTGGTCTTTTTTTCTTGCAGCTTTCAAAACACTTACTTTGTTGTTTATATCTAGTGTCTTAGTTAGGGTTACTACTACTATGAAGAGACATCATGACCAAGGCAAATATTATAAAGGAAATCATTTAGTTGGGGGCTTGCTTATAGTTGCAGAGGTTACCATCATGACAGACTATGGTGGCAGTCAGTCACGGTGCTGGAGAAGTAGCTGAGGTTTACATACTAATCCACAGGCCAAGATGGAGAGAGGGGTTTAGAGGAGAGACTCTAGGCTTGACATGGGTTTTTGAAACTTCTAAGCGCACCCTATTGACTCACTTCCTCCCACAACATCATGCCTCTTAATCTTTTTTATTTTTTTTAATAGTGCCTATGACTAAGCACTCAAATATATGAGCCTAAGGTGGGCATATTTATTCAACCCATCACATGTCCCTCTCTGGCCCCCATAAGCGTTAGCCATATCATAATGTGAAAATGCGTTCAGTCAAACTTCAAAGGCCCCCATAGTCTATCACAGGTTCAACACTGTTTAAAAGTCTCTACTGAGACTCATGGTAATCTCATAACTGTAACCCCTGTAAAATCTAAATAAAAAAGCAAATTAGGTATTTCCAACATACAACGTCACAGAACATACATTACCACTCCAAAAGAGGGGAAAGGGAACATAGTGAGGAAATGCTGGACCAAAGCAAAACTGAAAACCAGCAGGGCAAACTCCAAACTCTGCATCTCTATGTCTGATGTCAAAATATTCTTCAGATCTCCAACTGCTTTCAGTCTTGTTGACTTCAACACACTTCTCTCTCATGAGCTGGTTCTACAACCAATCTGCAAATTCCTTGGCATGTATTCCATGACTTTGGCTTTCCAACATCTTGGGTTCTCCAGTGAAATCCAGGATTCACCATCACAGCTTCATACAGTATCCCCTCTGGGCCTCCATGGAAGGATACCCTTGACATATGCCTGGCCTGAGTAGCTTTTCTTAGCAACAGAGGGAAATTCCACAACTCCTTTCTTGTATTCTTGACTCTAATCCACAACCATGTGATTGAAGCTGCCAAGTTCTGTTGCTTGCTGGGTCTAGAACTTGGCTCCCTCTTTCAAATACATCTGCTTCAGCATTCTGGCTTTCATGGTGGACTTCATTGCATAATCTTTTCTTTAATTTCTCTTCATAAGTTTAGCTGGGTGGGGTCTTGCTCCGAAGTCACTATTACCTTTATTACATTGAACATTAGAAACTTTATTTAAACTTACTATCTTGAACACTGGACTTGTCTATATCATTACATTTCCTGGTCTCCTTTTCTCTTCAAATTGTACATTTTATATTTTCCTTGATCTACTTGCTCTTTTCATCATAGACCTGTATAAGAGTGACCACTAATAATCATGGAACACAGTCAGTACTAGGCTAGCTTGAAATTTCCCCTGCCAACATTATTAATGTAAAACTTTACAATTTAGCCCCAGGCAGACTTTTAGCACAAGGGCAAAAAGCAGCAACATTCTTTGCCAAAATACCAGAGGAACTGTCTGTAGACCACTTGCTAATATTCTTCTCTTCTGAAATCTCTTGAATCAGCCCACCATAATTTATATTGCCACTGTCTTCCATGTTTCTACTAATGTATCCCATTATCCCCTGCTTAAAGCATTCAGAATTCCAAAGTCTATATTCTGTCAACAAGAAACACGGTCAGACTTGTCACTGCAAAAATCCTCTTTTTGGTGCCAACTTCTGTCTTAGTGTTCTATTGCTGTGAGGAGACATCACCAGCAAGGCAATTCTTATAAAATAAATCATTTCATTTAGCTTGCTTACAATTTCAGAGGTTTAGTCTATTATTGTAATGGTGGGGAGCATGCTGGCAGACAAGCATGGTGTTGGAGAAGTATCTGAGAGCTGCATCCTGATGGAACCAGAGAGAGAGAGAAAGAGTCAGAGAGTGTGTGTGTGTGTTTGGCTGTGGCATGGGCTTTTGAAACTTCAAAGCCTACCCTCAATGACATACTTCCTCCAAGAAGGCCACACCTCCTAATCCTCTTCAACTAGGGCCACTCTCTAATGACTAAGCATTAAAATATATGAGACTATAAGACTATGGGGGGCATTTTTATTCAAATCACTACATTTACTGTTTTAACTATGATATGATCTGTTTTTGTATATTTGCTGTTTTGTGTGCTTCTTGTATCTGTATTGGCATGTCTTTCCTTAATTTGGGAATATCTTCTTCTATGATCTTGTTGACTTTGGGTTCTTCTCTCTCATATATACCTATAATTCAAAGGCTTTACTTTTTATGGTATCCCACATTTCCTGAGTGTTCCTTTCTTGTATTTTTAAAATTTTTCATATTTGTTGCAATATTTGGTTTAGATCTGTAACTTTATCTTCTGCTTGATTCATTCTGCTTGAAAAGCTTTCCTTTGAGTTTTCTAGTTGAGTTGTTGGATTCTTCATTCCATCTTCATTCTAGCTTGAATCCTCTCCGCTATTTCTACCTCATTACTGAATTCTGTTTCATCTTTGATTGCCTTTGGCATCTCTATCAGCCTTATGTTTGTATTTTCTTGGGCATCACTTTGGACTTTATTCTCCTTAGGTTCTTTCTCCTCAATTTCATCGAGATATTTCTTTGTGTCTTCTTTAAACTCCTTGAATTCTTTAATGAAGTTTGTGATTGCTCTTTTAAATTCTGTATCCTGAGGTTTAGATAATTCTTATTGGAAATCATTTCTGTATGACTGATATGTTTTAGAGAGAAGATACTGGCTTGATCTGTCACATTGTTAATATTTTTGCCATGAGGTCTGAGCATGGACATTTTTTGTTAGTTCTGTGTCTGATATGGACAAAACAAGTTGAGGCAGAAGAGAAGATATGTGGGTGTTTTGGGCATAGGAGTTGGAAATAATTTGGGTAGAATGAAGTCAGGTGGACAGAAGAGATGTGCTTCCTGGTCTAAGCCTGGCGTGTGGCCCAAAGGAAAGATTGGAGGTGTTGTAGGAGGGTCCTGTGGGTTGGTAGGCAAGGCTGGTCCTGGTTGAAGCCTAGTGATTGTTTGCAGTAAAGGCAGGGAGGCCAGACTAGGCCATCACACTGCACGTGGGAGAGAAGACATGGATAAAAGGTCAGGGAGACTCACTGAGTTGGTGGTTGGAAGTCCTGCAGAGGTCTCCTGTGAGGGGCTGTGGGCATGCTCATTCTGACGGAAATTTACGTATTGGCTGCTGAGAAGGTGTGTGCAGCTAGACTAGTCCTGGGCACCAGGTGTGGGTCTAGGGTTAGATCTGGATCATTTGGAAGAGGGTGATAGGAAGGTCAGGGAGACTCACTGTGCTAGACCCTGTGGTTGTTGGAAGGGGCACACTGTCCTGTAGTTTTAAATATGCTATAGTATGGGAGATTTAGGTGAAAAATACATGGGAATTCTTGCCTATTTTTATGTCTTATAAGCCTAACATTTAAAAAAGCATAATGTAAAAGACAAGCAAAATAAAACCAAACAGGAGGCTGGAGAGGTGGCTCAGTGGTTAAGAGTGCTTGTTGCTTTTCCAGAAGGTCAGAGTTCAGTTCCCAGCACACCCCTGGGCTACTCACAACCACCTATAACTCAGCTTTAGAGGGATCTTGATGCAGCATCTCTGGCCTCTTCAGGCACTGCAGTCAAGTGCACAAAGCCACATGGGTGAGCATATGATACACAATTAAAATGAAATAAAATTTCAACAAATAACACACACACACAGAACAACTCTGACTATCCCTGTGTGCAGGCTTGCAGAGCTCCTGGTCAGGTGTGGTGGACACTGGCCCAGAAGCCCTCCCCTGCCTCACTTTGGGCCATTACATTTATCCAGTTTCTCAGCAACCATCCTGAAAGCTCTTCAAACAGACACACAAAATATCTGAAAGAAACAGAGGCTGTCCTGGGCATGATGAGTCTAACCAGGCCACTAACCCTCTTCTCTCAGGCGCCACTGGAAACCAAGGGATGGAGCTCAGTGGCTAATATTGACCTATCAGTCATGCTTACTTAGCATAGACATAATATGTGTGCATGTAGGGGCGGGGGTGGGGGGGAAAGAAACCTAATTGACTTGCTATGTTGGTATCTGTCTATATGTAGGCTCCCAAAAGTCTGAGGGCCAACCTCCACTGTCAGAATGTCGGCCAAATTATGCCTTCTGCTTCCTATTTCCCTGAATCCTCTTCTCTGGAAACTCCCACAGAGCTGTTGTGTTGTGCTGTATTCACTTGCTCCTTATTGTCTGTTCCTTGATTCTGGAAGAAAGATTCTGTCTACTTTCTGGTTTTTAGGAGAGTCATGGAGGCCACGGGTGTCATTTGTCATCAGGACGCAGGTCTGTGTCAGCCACTCTCTGCTTCCATTTCAGCTGGCAGTCATACTTTCTGACTGACCCTTGACCACTGTCTCTGAGCTTTAAGGTCTACTTTTGATGTCAGCTGGTGTAGAGTCTCTTTCCCACCTCCCTCCACTCCGCCCCCTCCATCCCTATGAGCAGCTTTCTGAGTTAGATTCCTGGTCCAGTGGGTCCTGGGAACTGGGCTATCCGATAACTCTTGAAGCCTTGACCATGCAGCGGCTACTGCTGGTCCCAGTGCGATGGGAACCTGGAGAAGGGAGGCTGCGACAGACAGCCTGATGGAGGACTCACCTCACAGCAGCTCAGCTTCCGGTGGCACTCTTTGCCAGTCAGCTGAGCATCTGCCCTGGGGATGAAAGTCCAGGAGCCCTGATTTAAAAGCAGAATTCTGCAGACCCATTCAGGATCAGCGTTTGCAGATGAAAATACCAGCTGCTGGCAGGGTAGCCAGGGAGGAAGACTGTATTTTAGCCCTTGGCTTGTATGTGGGTGGCAAAGTCTGTCCAGTTTCTTGTGAAGAAGGCAGCTTCTGCGTTCCTGCCGTGACTGGGGACTTTTCCGCGGGGTCACCTGTGCTCAGGCACTGCCTCTGGCCCTCTGCGGCACCCTTGGGTTTGCTGGGGGACACCGAGGGGTCCACAGCATCCGCACGGAGCCTTTTGTTCTCTTATTTCTCTTGAAAAGAAATGACATCTTATCTCTTCCTTTCCTTCTACCTCCTTCCAGCAGGGTGGCTCAGCTTGATAACTCACTCCTGGGGTTAGAGAGGGGAGGGGTGGGGAGGGGGAGGGACAAAGGCCTGGTAAGAGGAGGCTAGGTTGGGGGCGGTCAGCATGAATGCCAGGTTGTAGGGCCTTGCTGGTGCTAATACAACCAGGAGGCACAATAAGCTCCTCTCAGAGCTCGAGATTGGAATGTAAATTAAACCTCATTTAGCTAGACGCTCCCTTTTGATTTATCTGCAGATGCCTCTTGCTGCTTGAGCCTTGTTAAATTGCTGGCGAACACTTCACTGACCAGCTGTTCCTATTAAGCCGAAAGCACTCTGTAGAGCAGGGTCAATCCCCTTGCACTTTGGATGGTTCCTCTGTCGTCCCTGTGGCGCGGCCCCCGGGAGGATATTACCCCTGCACCCTGGGAGATGGCTGGTTAATGGCAATGAGGGATTCTTATGCCTCCGGGTGGGAATCAGTAGGCACGGGTGCCACACTGGCACTTGGGATGTCACTCTGTTCTGCTTTCAGGGTTCCTGCCCGTTACTTCAGTCTCTGAGTCCTGACACCCAGTCTTTGAGCTGATTTTAGGAGGCATTTTCCCTGTGGGGTAAGGAGCTCAACACTTGTGTAATGCTCTCCCAGCTCTTCAACTACGGCTGTGGTTTCTCTGAGACTTGAGTTGGTTCCAAGCCCAGACCTAGATGTACCTTCATCCTCCCACAGTGTCTCAAGAAAGGGTGCACATGGTCATTTTCATCAATCATCTCAACCACGCAGGTGTCCCTGTGGGGGCCTCAGAGCTGTCTACCAGTGCATTGTTGTGTAAATAGAAAAGAGTCTCTATTCACGGGCTGGACACCACCTGGTGCTGGGACCAAGGGCTCGAGACAGCCATTCCTCACATATACCTTCTCCCTCCACTCCTGGCCTCTGTGTGGGCCTCTGCTCAGCAGCCCAGCAACTGCAGACTTGCACAGGGCAGAGAATGCAATCACTGCCTGAACTACAGTAAGTTGACTGGCTGCCTCGCCTTTTCTCCCCAAAATTTGCTTTCCGCAGTCCTCATAGTGCCTGCGTTCTTCTCTATCTCCTGTACTCATTTGCTGTGTTTCCCCCAAATGAAGCCTTGTGAGGTCAAAAGTGGCCCCACCTGTGGGGGGAGTGATACAGATTGAAGTGGCCCTTAGAGGTCCTTAGAGAGGCCATCTGCAGTGGAGGCAGGGACTTGTCCACTGGATTGGGTTCATGGAGGGCTTGTGTGCTGGTTCTGGAGAGGGAGAGCTGAGTGTTTGGAGTACATGGATTCCAGTGGGAGAGACCCGGATGACTTTCTGTGCATTAGAAACTGCAGTGCCAGCTCTTAGATCTCTTTCCCCTATGGGGATGCCTTTCCAGACCACAGTGGAAGAGGATGCACTCAGTCCTGATGTGACTTGATGTGCTGGGGTGGGCTGGTGTTGGTGGTGGCTTCTTTTTTCTGAGAAGTAGGGGAAGAAGGATAGGGGGAAGAGGGAGAGAGGATGGGAGAGTGAGGAGAGGAGGGAGAGGGCTAAGATCGGGATGTAAAGTGAATAAAAGAAAGAAACTATTCAGTCCCAAATGTTCAGTGATGGCAGCAGAAGATGGATTAAAACATCTTCCATCCCGTTAGAACCTTCATCTACCCATTCATTTACTTGGCTAATATACATTGGTAGTCTGTGATTGATTCTGTGACTCAAATATCAGAGTCCTTCCGAGAGAGCGCACACTTGTCACCAGACAGGGAAAGTATCAGTACAGAGTGCCCAGTGACATGGGGAAGGTCTAAGTGCTGGCAGGGAGGGTGTCCTGACTGAATCAGGGGTGAGTGGTGGGATGAAGCTCAGACCAGAAAGGCCAGTAGAAAACATGAAGGCATGGCTTGGTGCTGAGCAGGTAAGATGGGCAGAGACGAGGCAGAAGGGCGATGGGTACCTATGCAGAAAGAACAGTGCGGCAGGCATAGGTGTGCCAAGCAGTGCACTCGGGACAGCGGCAGCATTCGCTTTGCCTGGAATGTGGAGTGCAAGTGCCTGTGGCCAGCTCCACTCAGCTGGAGGAGATGACACAAGAGGGCTCTTGGCTCCTGGGTACAGTGGCTTGAATTTTGTTTAAAGACAATCAGGGCCCACAGAGGATTTTAAGCAAGCACTGAAGAGTGTTCTGCACCGTTATGTTAAGGCACGTATTTGAGCTGCTATGCTTGTCTGCATACCACCTAGACTGTGAGCTTCCTGGGCAGAGAGTTTTTGTCTGTTTTGTTCATTGTGTTATCCCTAGTACATTTTTGGTATGAAGGTAGGGCCTTCATGTACATGTATAGATTAGTGCTTAGAAGGCTCTGCCTGAGAGATGCTGGGTGGAGCTGATAAGCAGCACTGGAAGATGCTAGAGAAAGCAGGGAGGTGTGATGAGCTGAGAGACAATAGAATGACAGCCAGCCAGCAAGTAGAGGAAGCTTCTGCAAGGCTAGGCTGTTTGGAGAGGGCTCCTGGTGCTTTTGCCTCTAGGAAAGACTCTTGCCTGCTCTGCTATGGCGGCCTGTGAGACCCACCCCACAGTCAGCGAATAGCTACTGAGCTCTGTGCAGCAGCTGAGAATGACCACACGCCAGCGTTCTGCCCTCAAGGCTTGTCTTCCAGCTGGGGGCACTGAAGCCAAGTCGGTGCCAAGGAAGTTGTGTGGTGTGTTAGTGTCTTCCTGTTTCATGTGTGCTCACCTTGGACTGGGCCAGGGGCTCATTTTTATTTTATTTTATTTTTTCTGTGGTGTTTTCTTATTTGTATGAATTTCATTGGTGCTTTACATGTAAGATAGAAAAGAATGATCCAGCTCATGCTGAGAAATGACTGAGCAGTTTTATGTTCATCTTTCTTTTTCAAATTCAATTCAGTTAAAAATTTATTCAAGCTTTTACACATGTACATATTGTATGCTGACTATATTCCTCATACCTCCCTACCCTCCCTTTTTCCTCTCCTTCTTTCTATTGACCCCTTCTGTCCCCCATGACAGTTTTGATTCTACATATATATATGATTTTTATCTATCTATATAAAATCTAATAACCACAAATGAGAGAAAACATACATTTAATTACCTTTTTGTAATTGACTTGATTTGCTTACTATCATTCTTAAAAATGCATCCACTTTCTGCATGACTTTGTTCTCTTTGTGGCTGGGAAATTTTGTGCATGCACATACACACGCAGACACACAGACACACACACACATACACAGACACACAGACACACACACACACACACGCACACACACACACTTATTCATGTCTCTGTTGCAGGAACTTACCTGTTGTGAATAGTGCTTCAGTAAACATTGATTTACAACTCTCGTCATGATTATGTTGGATTATCTTTAGGATAAATACCCTGAAGTGGTATAGCTGGGTCATATGGTGTAGGTCTGTTTTCAGTGGTTTGAGACTCTTCCATCCTGGCTGGACCAGTTTACATCCCTACGAGCCCTGTATCGGGCTCCTTTTGTCCACACCCTCACCAGCATTTGTTATTATTTGTTTTCTTTTGTTTGTTTTTATTTTTCTAGACAGGGTTTCTCTAAGTAGCCTTGATCATCCTGGATTCTTCTTTGTAGAACAGGCTGGCTTCAAACTCACAGTGACCCACCTGCCTCTGCCTCCCTAAGTGCCAGGATTAAAGGTGTGTGCCACCACACCTGGCTTATTATTTGTTTTCTTAATACTGACATTCTGAGTTGGAATCTCTAAGAAGTTTTAATTTGCATTTTCTCTGATGGTTAATATAGTTGAACATTTTTTTCATGTCTTTATTAGCCACTTGTGTTTCATCTTTTGAGAACTCTCTGCTCATTTTGTTATCCCACTTATTGAAGAATAAGGACAAAAAAATGAAGACTGAGCTGGTCTGCTAGATTGACAGTGAGTATTACACAAAG
Source organism: Pachyuromys duprasi (assembly GCA_028658305.1). Taxonomy (NCBI): domain Eukaryota; kingdom Metazoa; phylum Chordata; class Mammalia; order Rodentia; family Muridae; genus Pachyuromys; species Pachyuromys duprasi. The sequence continues at coordinate 440,703 of CM053767.1, forward strand.
GAGGAAGAGGTGTGGAGGAGGGAGAGAGAGCTGGGTGGCAAAACAGGATATGGGAAGTGGTCTGCTAGGACTCCCGCAGGGGTCTTACTCAAGGAGTTCCTCTGCTGCAGTAGTTGCCTGTGCTCTCCTCTGGGTGTGGCTTTTGGTGCTGGTTACAGATGCTAGTCTGTGGGTGGAGTCTCAGCTGCTAGGCACAGCTGCTTGTGTTCCTTCAGGGTAGCGCTGCAAATGCTGCCCTGCTTGCTCCCTGTGATCCTTTCCACTGACAAGTGCGCTGCTGTCCGTGTGCAAATCCCTGCAGATACAAAGTACCATGTGCAAGTCCCTGAAGGTACAAAGTAACAGTGGCCCTGCTGGGAAGCATTTTCCCCTCCATCCAGCTATGCTCTGCTGGCTGGACAGCACACAGTCTCACGATGCTTGCTCTGAGTTTCTTGAGATGTTACAGAGGGCTGCCAAGATGCCCACACAGCAGGGTCTTTCTAAACAGCACCTGGCTTCCGCTCCCTATAGCGCTGAGCACCCAGACTGAGGACAGCAGGCTTTCTCCTAGCACCTTCTGCTAGTGTGGCTGCCGCTCTGGCTGCAGCCTTTGTTCTACTTAGAAAGTCTGCTGTTACAAGTGCAGTGCGGCTTGTGTAAGCTCCCTGGCTCCTGCACGGGGTGCTTCCTCTCTCTGGGAGTGAGAGATTCTCAGGCAGAGCCCAGCCCTCCTGGAACCGGTTCTAGACTTTCTCTTCCACTTTGTAAAGTTCTCAGTTTTGCTTTTCTAAGCGAGACAGAAATACTAACCAGCCTTCACCCACCTCCTGGTGGTTGTTTCAGCTTTTCCCAGGAGGAACCTGGGGCAGACCATGTCAGGTGTCATCCTCCTAAATATCATTTGTTTTACATGTTCATGGTCATCGTAAAGCCGGGGAACCACGGATATGAAGGCTAGGCTGAGAAGTCTCATGAATTCAGAGAAGCTGCAGACCTAACACAGCCACAGCTGCCGCTCTTTCAGCAGCCTGAGAAGCATCCTTATCACCCCTAGCCCTAGCCCAGAGGAGCTTGTCAGGAGAGGGTGCAGGTCTTGCCTCCTCTGCCTTCTGACCTGTTTGGACCTCCTGTGGTAAGGGTCTCCCACACTGATGACGTCAATCTGTTTCACTTTGTCTGTCCTCATAGACACATTCAGAGTCAATTAAATACCTAGCACTCTGTGGCCTCGTCCATACAAACTTGTGGGGGAAATCGCAGAGCAGGGTAAGGGGATCAGGAGTGTGGGTGTAGGTTAGGGTGAGGTGGCAGTATGGCACATAGTGGTCAGGCTGGGCCTCAGCCAACAGACTGCTTTTAGCTAAGGATCTGAAGCTGGTGGAGGAGTAAGCTCAGGGGACTTTAGGGAAAGAGAAGAAGCAAGCAGAGGTGGGGGCTGGAATGAAGGGCTCAGCATGCGGCTGGAGCTAGAGAGGTGGGAAAGAATAGGGAATGCAGTTGGGGAAATGCTGATGTTATACGTATTAGTGTGCACGTGGGTGTGCTTGTGAGCCCATGTGTGTGCACCTGTATGTGCATGCATGCCCATTTGTGTGTGTGTGTGTCAGTGGAGGTATGCAGATTTTGAAGACCATTGTATGAACTTCTTTTATTGTGAGTGAAACGGAACTGTTGTAAGCTCTGCTTAATTTCTAGTCCTGGATGTTTGTGAACCCACAAAACCTTAAATCTCAGTGAAGGCTCTCTTAAAGAGTAGGTCAGTTTTGTGACTCCACTATGTGACTCTAACATAGGGAATTATGCCCTAGATAGCTGTGTGTGGACTCACTGGTGCCCGTTGTAGGAGATGGGATCACATCTTCAGCTGTGCATGGCAGAGGGGACAAACAAGAACCACTGAAACAAAAGATGCCAACTTCTGCAAGAGCATTTTTGGTGCAGAAGAAAGAGGGAAGAGGGCCCTTCTTGGATAATTATTAGAGGAATTAGCCACTGAGGATAGGGGGACATCCAGAAATCCAGGAGCAATTCTGTGTTGTTTTAAAAAACTAAAATGTACCAAATCATTCAATTTCACCAATAAAGACTCAGGAGCCACAGGCTGGGGTGAAAAGCTGCTAGCTCAGAGAGGCAGAGCAAGCACCACCTGACCTCCCTACTCAGTTCACATCCTAGAAGGAAAAAGCCAAGAAGCCAAAAGCTGAAGGCCAAAGGCTTGCTAGGTCAGCTGACAGCCAAGGAGGAAAAAGCCAAAGAGCTAAAAGCCAAAGAACAAAAACAAACAAGCTAAAAACCAAAAACCCCAACCCCCCAAAACACAAACAAACAAAACCAAAAACAAACCCAAATAGCCCTTTCTTCTTCTCCATGCTGTCTTAAATACCCTTCAACTCAAAGTCCCTCCTTATTACTTAATTCCTGTCAGCTGGTTTCTGGCTCTGCCTCTTGACCTAGGGTTAACTTTATTAAATCCCATATACAGAGAAAGGTGTGTGCTAGGGCTGAACCACACCAAACAAAAGACACATTTTTAGAGTTCATAATTTCGGGGGTCACAATGGGATATGACATCCTGCAACAGTCCTTCCTAGATTGGACCAGAAGAAATAGTCCAGGAATAAGCAACTAACAGGTCCTGTAAATCCATTTGAGACCAGAGATCTATCTCTGAACCCCACGTGGTAGATAGAACTAATTCCCATGCCTTCTGATATCCACACATGACTGTGGCTCATGTACCCCCCTCCCCCCATTGCACATGAACCCATACAAAAACCAGACAAATGTTTCAAAATGCTTGTTTCTTTAACTGAGCGAAGTGCAGTGGTGCTGTAGTCCAGCATCTGGGACGCTAAACCAGGAGGATGGTGAGTTCAAGAACAGCCTGGGCTAGGGAGTGAGGCTCTGCTTGCTCCGGCGCTGGGGCTGGGGAGATGGTTCAGGGTTAAGAGCACTTCTTGCTGGAGCAGGTCCAGTTCCCAGCTCTCAAACCCCGGTGACTCCAGCTCCAAAGCGTCTGAAGCCCCAGTTTGCCCTCCACAGGCCTCCTCACTCATGCATGCTTAACCCTACACAGACAGACACACATACACACAAAATAAACCTTTAAAAACAGAACTCCAAGGTGAATTGTAACCGTGTGACGTAATATCCCACCTCAGGCCTGGACCTGCTGATTGTCCCTGTCTCTTCTCACTTCTTGAGAATTAACAAGAACAGTATGGTTGAGATCCCTGGAATGAGGCAAGTTTATTCATCAGTGCCAGCAGCTTTGCAAAGTGAGGCAGGTGGCTACAGGGCTATCAGGCCTGCTGGGGGGTTGGGGGAGCTAAGGTGCGGCAAGCACATGGGGGAGGAGCACCTTTACTGCCCAGAGCACAGAAGAGGTATTCAAAGAGCATATGTGTGTGTGGCAGGCAGCGTCCTACTATCAGGGCTGCCGAAGCCCACGGAAACACTTTGACTGATGCCGCTGACAGTGCAGAGAGGTTCACATTTATCAAATGTTTTAAAAGACAATTTTATACCAAGAGATTATTATCAACTCTGTCCCGTTGAAGTTATCGATGCCCTGACTTCAGGGGAGACAAATGCGGTTTATGGCATCCGTCAGGCAGATGAAGTGAAAGCTATTTCTTTGCAGTAAGTAGACAGAAAGGACTCATGGAGATTAGAGGCAGCAAGGACATCACTCCCGGACTAGAGATGTCAATCAAGGGATTATCTTGTTATGAAGGGACAGAGGCATTATAGCTTGTGACCCTAAAATTGCCGCAGTCTCACTGTAAACACGTGTGTTACTGAGATTTTCCCAAGCACCTGGGAGAATGGAAACCTCTTCATCTTCAGGCCACAAGAAAGTTTTAGTTCTTTCTGATCAAAACATTTCACCTCTCTGGAAATCCCTTCTAAAGACCCCAGCATGTGGGCTCTCACTGTTCTCTTTAGTGGCACCCACCAATCAAGGTTTTGAACTTTTAAATGACGTCTTAAATAGACACACTTATTATTGGAAACATTGCATAAGTTCAGTTCAGGTCTTAAATGTCGCTGGTTGACGTTTATGATCTAATTCAATTCATAATTATTCACAGAAAGGTTAACATTTAATTAAAGCACTGCTAGAATTTGCTTAAAAAAAAAACACGCCTGGGCTTTGTGCTTTCCTTTGCCTGAAGTAGAGAAAGACAAAATACTTTTCTGTGATCTGTAGGTCACTGGCCAAATACGATCATCCCAGACCCAGGAAATAAAAGCCGAATTTGCTTCTCAGAGCTGATGTCTCCAGGTCCCTGGCGGCACCGCACCTGTTGAGAACACTCCTGGCAGGGAATGGCGCCTGGGCCAACCGCCAAATGCTGGGTTCTGTTCCTTTTGTTTTTTCTTGGAAACCAGTGAAGGTTAAGCTCTAGGCAGCTTGCTGGCTTTTCCTTGAGTTAATCACTATAAAGAGAAACACTATTAGTTATGGGGAGGAAATTTGGAAAGCTATAGGATGTGGATGGGAAATGTGGTTTGCAACTGCTCTTGTTGAAAGCATCCTGTAGTGTAAACCCCACAGTCAGTCTAACAGTCTTCGAAACTAAGTTGTTCTGTTAAACACCCAGTTGCTGTTCTATTCTAGTTAGGGAGGAGGCCTGCTTATGGCATTCTGGCTTCACAGGCAGCTTGGGAGAGGGACACAGGTGGCCCACAGCTGTCTTCTGGGCTTTGATGACTGCAGGAGGAAGAAGGCTGTGATGGAGACACCCAGCCAGGGAAACACTCAGCCACAGATCCAGTGGTCCTTGCACATGCCCCTGGCCTTCAGCAAAATTTTCATAGTAGGATTTGTGTCAATTTTTTCCCCCGATAATTATCTGTGGATATCCTACTGACCATGTCAAAGCAAATGCCTAAGACTTTTCTTAAATTTTTTTTCTTTGTTTAACAGACAAACAATGAAACAGCAGCCATCTAATTATTGCAAAACCCAATGGCCTCTGAAAGCTTGTTTTAAAATAATAAACATGTTTGTGTATATGGTGAAAAAATTATTACTGTGTGGTATATGGGGCTGGGCCTCCTCAAAGAAGAATAAAGAAGCGGCGGACATCTGTGGAGCACTGTGTGCTTGTCTGCTGGCTTGTGTGGCTCAGGGAAGATTAGTGGCCAACACTGTGGTGAGGGAGCATACCGGAGCCTTGCTGGTCATACATCTGATGGGCTGTGCTGTCCTGTGCTTCTTTTGACAGGTGCCTGATCGTGAGCTCTAGCACACGTGTTGTACCACAAACGTACCGAGGGACCACCAAGTGAATGTGGAAGAGCCTGCGCTGGATAAAGGCCCACAACTCTGTTTTTTAACATCATAACTGATTTGGAAGTCAGACTTTGAGAAAGATCATGCATACACCGAATGGTGGTGGACCCCTCACTGGTGCATTTTTGGGACTAGGAGGAGAGCCTTCTGCTCTGCTTTGTGCTTTTGATGCTAATGGAAGGCCTGCATCAGTCCACAACACAGGGATGACATTACACACCGGCCGTGTCTGCAGCGGGCACCCTCTCCTGGTTGAGTGCTCTTGGGCAACACTCTCAGCCCAGCAGCAGTTTCCACAATTGTGGGTGAATGGATCCTCTGACATTGGGGAACTTAGCTAGCACTCACCGAGCTCTGAGCCAGTGCCCAGCACCCAGCCGAATAAACATTAGCTCTTTTCACCATTTTTACCTGTCAGCATGGCCTTCAGTTGGACAGTTCAAAAATCAGTGGCCTTGGCATCAGACAGGCAAACAGGAAAGTGGTGGATGGCTGCAGCCTTCCCGAGAGTACCAGATGACAGGAAGCGGCAGCCTTGCCTGGGGCAGATCAATAGTCTGTGCTGCTGGTCTCATCCTCTATTATTAGTAAGAAGCACATTTCCTTTCGGGGTGAACATTAGGGACAAAATGAGGCTCTTCAGAGGAGCACCCTCTTATTAGTGCTATTGGTGCACTTGCTCCTGCACCGCGGCCGACTTGCAAATGTGTCTTCACAAAAGCAAACGTGGCACATTTGGAATCCTACTCATGTGAGCAGGAAAGGGAGGATTCTGGCACTCTTCTCCTTTTTCCCTTGGAGCTCGGGTCCTAGCTCTTAGAATGAAAAGGAGGAACAGCTGATGTTATTTTGAGGCTTCCAGGAAGATCACAGGTGTGTGTGTGTGTGTGACACTGCCATTTGATGCCTGCACACAGACAGATGACCTGGCCAGAGCCCGCTTCTCAGTTTCATCAGGTACAGATTGTATCTTCCAGTGACTTTCACTTTTTATTGAAACCAATGAAAGAACAAGGGAAAGAAAAAATATTCAAAGTGTTGCTTAATGGCATGATTCTCCCCAAATCCTCCAAATCAATTTTGCTTCTCCAAGCTTTCCCAAGCATTATCAAGCTTTGTGACTTCTTGTGTGATGCAGGCTCACAAAGCTGAAAAGCTTTTTCTTGAGCGGTCCAAGTTTTCTTCTGAAGAAGAGCCTGCAGCACTGCGGGTGTCAGTGAGCTTGTTTGTCCTGCCTGGCTCTGAAAGAAGAGAACAGTGGGGTGCCCTTTGGTACAAGGAGTTCTCAAGCAGCTTTGCAAATTAGGTGGAGGCAGCTGCCCTAGACTCTCTCAGATGCCCTGATGAGTGTCTGCTCGAGTTCAGGGTTTGGAGATGCAGAATATGAGTGAAAAGAAAGCACAGTCCATTTTGCCAACTGCTTTATGAGAAATGTCAGTCACTTCAAAACTCATTTATCCCAAGTTTACTAAAAGCAATTAGTTTGCCTGTAGGTAGATGCTGGCTAGGGACAAGTTCCACCATGCCCAGAGAAACTAAAAACCAACTTGCTGCCACCACCACGATTTCAGAAGCCTGGAATGAATGAGTTCGGGATCACTCAGTGTTCTGTGGTAGAATGTCGCAGGGCTCTGGCCCCTGAGCTTCTGAGAAGCACACAGGCTGCCGGGGAGATCAGAACTGAGGGCATGGTCCCAGCTTTGTCTTTTCCCAAGTTTCTCAAAATGCCAGCCAGCAAGCTTGCTTTTATAAACAGTTAAATTACTTTTAACAACAACAACAACAACAACAACAAAAAACTCCATATAACTAGAGGGCTGATTCAGGATTTAAATTATTCTGGGGAACTTTCTCAAAATTGCTTTTGCATTTATACTTTATAGAATAGAGAAGGATAATCATGGAAAAGCACAACCAACTGTGGCAGAGACGAGTGGAAAAAACCCCAAGTGGAGGCTGAGAAAGCGTTGGGGTAGAGCGCGTGAGGCCCGCCCAGACTCCCCACCCGCCTGTGCAATTATGTGTGGATGAGAAATTACAGGGGCCAATAATTACAGCAGCAATTGTCCACTTGCAGAACAATTAGCCCTTTGCTCCTTATTATGAGAAAGTGACTAATCGTACCCACAGCCAGGCAGCTATTGGGGCATTCGCTTGAAATAAAATTTTATGCTTGCCCTACCTACATAAGCAAAAGAACTAGGGTACCCTTGGACCGGGGACTTTGAAATACCTACCTTGTAGGCTAGGACAGAACTTGAGATATGTGCAGAAGAGGGGAAAATGCAAATTCTACAGCTCTCTGGACCAGGCATAGCATCTATACATTAAAAAAAAACTGATGGAAGTAAAAATAGAACCCAGATAATGATCACAATTATACTTAATGAGTACCTTTCATCAAAAATCATAAGTGTCTTCCAGTTCAATTTCATTGCCTCTGCTGAGATGTAAAGGGAAAATATTTGTAAGCTGAACTTCACTTTTTAAGTCTAAGAATCTGAAGCTCTTTTGGCAGCAGGGAATAGTTGCCACTGAAACGGGCAGAGGAGAAAGCTCGCCAACTCCTGACTTCCGCCTGCAGAAGTCCCATTCCTTCCTTTGCAGCTAAGGTAAACACATTCCCAGGGTAAGATCCTGCTTGTGCCCGTGGGCTGCGGATCAGCATGGGGGCTTCCGGCATCCCTCCCCAAACAACATTCACAATGACACTGAGGAGATATTGCCTCCCTCACGGGTAATCAAATATAGCTTTATGGGTCGTGACGCTCAGCTCAGAGAGGAATGGCCTTTCTTGGAGAGGCTTTCTGTGCAAGGCCCCTGATTTCTTATGGGAGCTTGTGTGGACTGCTGTCCATGGTTCCCACTGGTGTTTGGTTTTGTGTGGACCTGTGACTAGAGCTTATCTGTGTCAGAAGGCCCGACTGAAGTAGTCATACCTCCCACTCAAGGATCATTCACACGCATCCTAAAGGCGGTGGACCTCCTGAACAGGGACGGACTGTGGAGCTACACAGCCCTGCAGGGAGTCTGCTTCCCCCAGTTCAGATGTCTGAGGACCTGGCTACCTGTCGATCTTGACATAATGCGCTCTGGAGGGCTACTCATAAGTTTTTGTATTTTAGCGTTTGCTATTGACAGAAACAAGCACAGAGTACACAGAGCCCTGGCATGGGGGAACGGTAGGCAGGGGTGGCAGGGGGTGGTTCTCTCAGCAGGTTGAGGGTAGTGGTTTCCAAGCCCACAGCCATCTCTCCTCATTCTCTTTCCTTTTTCAGATTATTCTACTTATTCCTTGACAGGTTTACAGGTGTACACAGTATACGTTGATCATATTTTGCCCAAACTTTTCCTAGCCACTCTCCTTGGACCTTCCAACACACCTCTCTTTCTCATGTTCTCTCTCTCTCTTCCTCCTCCTTTTTTAATATAATCCATTGAGTCCAGTTAGTGCTGCCTGCATGTGTGTGGGTATGAGCCCATCTACTAGAGCATGGGCAATCTACCAGTGGTCACACCTCCAAATGACTTCCTCTTCCCTACTGCAATAAATTACCCATACTTCTTCAGGAAGGGTGAGCCTCAGGAGCCTTCTTCTGTCGGTGGTGGAATGGCGAGTGGCTTGATCTCCCTCAAGTCTTGTCATAGCTTCTATGAGTTCACGAGTGCACTGACTGTGCCATGTCCGGAAGACAGCCTGTGACAGCACCCCGGACATCCTCTCTTCTTATACTCTTTCTGCTCCCACTTCTTTAGTGGTCCCTGAGCAGAGAGGTCACTTGGTCTCAGCAATCTGACCAGTTCTGAAGTGCTGCCCACTACCAGTAGAAGCTCTCTAGCCAGCACTGAGAATGCCACTAATCTATGGATATAAGCATTAATATAACCAAAACAACCATAGCAGGTTTCCCCTGGGGGCTCTTGACTTTCCCAGTCACGGACTTTTGACCAAGTTCATAGTAGCAGGCCTGAGTTAGCTCCTGTGGAGGCCGCAAATCTAACCAGAAAGCAGTTAACTAGACCCATTAACAGTCATGCCACTATAGTTCCCATTGGCTCACTTTGCCTGGCAGGTCAGTATTGTACTATGCATGTCTACCTCTGAGTAAGCCCACTGGTGACAATCCTGTCCCCACCCCCAACTCCCTGCACTGTAGCCCATCTGCTTAGTAATAGCAGGCACTGTGAAACTACCTATGAAGGAGAAAAGGCCTTTTTTTTTCTTTCTTTTTAATACATCCTTAGTTTTGGTTATGTTACACCACCACTCCCTCCTACCTTCTTTTCTTCTGAGAGTTGTTCAGTTACTTCTCTCTCTATGCCACTGTGTTGAGGACCCCGAAAGCCTTACAGATACGGGGGTTGGGGGGACAGTCCACTCAAGGTCTATGATGGAGCTTGAGTCAGTTCCATCTTTGCAGGCACCAGGTTAAAATCTTCCAGAGACTCACCTTGTGGTTTACTTTTCTGACACATTTAAACAGGGTAGAACTTTGGGTTAAAAGTCTCCATGTGACAATTCTTGTAACAAAGCTTCAGGGTTGGCTACATCATTTGCAAAGTAGCAAAAGCACCTATGACCTTTCCAATAAGAATGAGTTCCATTGGCTGATAAACCAGTTCAGGGATAGGGCATAGAGGAAGGATCTGTGATAAGCGTAAGGATAGATTCCACTGTCTCTTTCATAGGGATGTGTTCTATTCACTGAGAGACAAAACTCAGAATTTGGGGGGGGGATTCAGGCGGAGGCTGACTCCTAATAGAATAGTAAAGGATCACCAGCATTCTGGGTGATCTGGCATCATTCATTTCCTTCCCTTGAAGAAAATAGGCCCATGTGATTGACAGTCTTGGTTTTTCTCTAATGCTTAGTGTAAAATGTGCTTCTTAGATGACTGCCTGTTTCCCTTGGCATGGATAGGTCTCAGTTGGGCATGGGCTGCTGGCTCAATCTTTTTTCATAGGGAAGTTTAATGAATGTGAGGCTTGTTCCGCTAAAGACAAAGCCTGAAGAACCCCAGCACTTTGCCTGTGCCTGCTCTGCTTCTTGTGCTAATGCTCCAAGAAGCAGTCTCTTCAGTGGGTCTTGGCTACTTTCCTTTTTCCATTTTTCTCTTCTTAAGTGTCCAAGTCTGCTCTGTGAAACAACAGCAGAATATGGGAGCCTGAGTAATTTATAAAGAATAGTTTGTAAAGTAGTTCTCATCTTAGGTTTCCACGGGTGGAAAACAAACAAACAAACAAACAAACAAACACACACACACACACACACTATGACCAAAAGAAGAAGAAAGAGTTTAGTCAGCTTACATTTCCACAGCACAGTCCATCATTGAAGGAAGGCAGGGCAGGAATTCAAGGCAGGAACCTGGAGGCAGGAACTGAGGCAGAGGCTATGGAGGAGCACTGCTTGCTGGCTTGTTCTTCATAGTTTGCTCAGCTTTCTCATACAGTTCAGGCCCACCTTCCCAGGGGTGGCACACCCAGAGCAGGGTGGGTCCTCTAACATCAACAGTTAGTAAAGAAAATGCCCTACAGACTCGGCGATGGGCCAATCTGAGGTATTTTCTCAATGAAGGTTCAGTGGGGGTTCTTCCACCATTTGTATCTAGGTTTGTGTCAAGTTGACAGAAACCAATACAGCACATTCTAATGAAAGTCTAAGGCTGAGGGGCATACATCTATTTAGTGCCTTCTTGCCGCATCAACCCACGGTGGATGGCAGAAGCAAAAGAACACATACGTGTAACAGAATGGTGAAGGAATTCCACAGTTTTATCAGGATCTAATCTTACATCTTAACCTACTCTTTTGATTACATTAGTAACCCACTCAGGGGACCACAGCCCCCATGCCTTGATCCTCTCTTAAATGTGTCATCTCTAACTCTTCAGATTAAGTTTCCAACACATTCAAACCGTAGCAGTAAAACGTTTTCTAACAAAGTCCTTCAAGCTATTTTCTTACAGTGCTCAGTGCTATGCCCTCTGCTCTCCTCATATTCTCTCTGGCTTCTACAGCAGTCATTTTCCATAGCATTTTCTGTTTGTTATGGGGGAAGTCAGGGAGGGCCATTGACTACTCACTCTCTTTAGTCTGGTTCAAACCAAGACCCTCAAGTAAAGGGAACAAACCCAAGAGACAGGAAACAAAGAAACACATACCCCCTAAAAGGAAAAAAAAAAACCTGCTTGTTTTTCTCAGCGGTCTAGCTCTGGAGGTGCAGAGCAGAACACCTGAACTTCCCTCCTGGCCTGCCTCCCACCCATCCTGGACTCTGCCAGCAGATCACGTCGGAAAGCATATAGCAAGGTGCCTGATGCTCTCCCTTTGGGTGGACTTAGCCCAGATGTCCAGGTACTCTGCAGTGCCAGGCTGCACACTGGTTTCAAGAAGTTTTAGAAAGCAGTTATTTACATTTTCACTAACATAAACATGTCACCATTTCAGAAAGCTGTAAAACCTTAGAACATACATTTTCACCCAATTTTTAGTCCCAGGACAGTTCCGCAAATCAGTCTCAAAGTCTGATCTGTGCGCCAGGGAGCTGTTCAGCACACACATAACTACAGTTAAAATTCCTAAGTAAGAATCAGTCTTCTGCTTGGCCACTTCCCCTGCCCCCTGTTCAATTAGTAAAGATGGCATCTTCAGTCTCTTGCATCCTTTTACATCCCCGGTTTAGGAGAAGTTAAGTGAGCAAGTGAATACCTCTCCTCTGTGGATTCCTTTTCACTTTCAACCACAGCAGTTCTGCTTTGTGAGACTCAAGGGGCTCCTACACGTGAGAGGCCTCAGGATGGTGGCAATGGATCTTCCCTGCTCCCAGTCTCTCTTCCCTCTTGGAGACTTCTAATGGCCCCGATGCCATGGCTCACATTACAGTTTGACTCTGAAATGTCTGCAGCATACTCCTGTGTTTGAATACTTGCTCTCTAGAGCTGTTGCTGAGGACCGTGTTGGAATCTTTGGGACAAAAGGCCTTCCTGTAGGACTATGGCTTCTAGGGTTTATAGCCTAGTCCTGCTCCTCCTGGTCCTATCTGCATCCAGGTGTGTCTAGAGGCGAAGAGCCACAGCTTCACAGTCCTGCCACTGAGAGCAGAACCACCTAGCTGCTACGATTTCCATGCCACTATATCTCCTGAGTGCGAGCCGAACAAACTTCTCCTGTTGATTTTATCAGACATTTTCTCACTATGATGTGAAAGTAACCAATACAGGTGGCACACTTAGAAGAAAACATAGAATTTGCCTTGAGACATCTTAAATAAATTGGATAAATTGGAGCTGACCCTATAAAGTAAGCTGAGGTTAAAATAAATAGTTCCCGAATTCTACTGACAAGTCTACCTCAAAGTCTTCCTCCAGTTTTGATATTCTTATGTTAGGAACTCCCTGATCTGTAGCAGGCATTGTTCTTTTAAGCCCATATTTCCTCCCTCTGACCTTGTCTAGCCCATTCTGAAGGCTGATCCTGACAGTCACACCATAGTTTTCATGGATATCACAGTTGGTGTGTAGATGGGCAGAAAGTGCCTCCTCTCCAGTAGGTACAGCCTCTGGCTACAGAGCTTCCTCATCTTAAGGCTTCAACTCCAGTGAAATTCTTTCTTCAAATAACAGAAACTGCTATTTGCTTTTTCTGTGGCTATGGGAAAATAACTTTCCCCTTCCAAAAAACAAAACAAAACAAAACAAAACAACAAAACCCCCAACAACTCAAGGGAGAAAAGATTTATTCTGGCACACAGTTCAAGGCACAGCCCATCATGGCAGCAGGGGCTTAAAGCAGCAGCGCAAATGCATCTATCCATAGGAAACAACTGCAAATATGACGTAGCTTTCTCTACGTCACATAGTTTAGGACCCCCTGTACAAAATCTTGTTTGTGTTGGTGAGGCATGCCATGGGAAGGAAGATGGCACAAGCCAGTGCTATTTCTCTGGCTCCAAAATCCCCAGTGGGGCTTGAACTCACCAGCAATAACAGAAACAGTTCTTGCCAAGGCCTTGCCCTTTGAATCTCAGGTATTATGTTAGTATTTCAGAAGACGACATTAATGACCCACAAACTTCCACTTAAGGGAATGTTTAATTGATTAGCTAATTAATTAATTGTCTTTTGAGGCAAGGCCTCATGTGTTCCAGTCTGGCCTCTGATGCACCTTATAGCTGAGAACAACCTTCTGGTCTTTCTGCCTCTGCTTCCTAAGTGCTCCGATTATAGGTGTGCAACCCCATTCCTGCCTATATAGGAAAGTTCACAAAACCCGTCAGTTTTCCTGTCCTTATGCCTGACAGCATCAAATAATTTGGAGACATCAGGAGTGGAGCACGGAAGACAAAGTTGAATCACATCTCTTCATCTAACTTTCCAATTTTCCAGAAGGTGTATGTCTTCACATTAATTATTTGTCACCTCATCTCTGCGACTCTTGGGCTTATTGACAACTGAGTGGGGCCTGCACTGTCGGTCTGCTGCAGGGACTCTCCTGTAAGGCATGCCCTGCATTAGAGGGGCTCCCTCTACCCAGTCCCAGAACAACTCCACAGGGACAGATTCAGCCAACTGTGGCTCAAAAATATCTTTGAAGAGCTTTGCATGGTGCACACTCCTAATCTTAGTATTTGGGAGGCAGAGGCAGAAAGGGCTAGAATTCAAGGCCAGCTTTAGCTATGGAGGAAGTTTGAGGACAGCCTGGGTTATTAAGAGAGACCCTAGCTTAACAAAACAAAATAAAAAACCCCAAACTGGTTTTGGGATTAGGTCTGTAATCCCAGCACTCTGGGGAGGTGGATCCCTGTGAGTTTGAGGCTAGCCTGGCCTACAAAGCAAGTTCAGAACAGCCAAGGCTACACAGAGAAACCCTGTCTTGAAAACGAACAAAACAAAATCTAAAAAACACAAAAATATTAGGGCTGGGATATAGCTTGGTTGGTAGAGTGCTTGCCTAATATGCATCAAGCCATGTGTTCAATCCTCAGTACTACATAGACTAGGCAGGGTGGTGCACACTTGTAATTCTACCACTTAGAGTTAGGAGTTCAAGATCAGCTAGCACATGGTAAGTTTGAGGCTAGCATGGGCTACAGGACCTTGTCTTTAAAAATTATGTATATATGTGTGTGTAGTTTTTGGAAAAAAAAAACTAGGTTGGCATTTTCCCTTGTCATCATTCCCTAAGCAATATGATCACTGTAGACTTAGCCATATATCATACATTAGAAATTATAAGTGACCTAGAGATGTTTTGAAGCACATTAGAAAGATGACATGATGACATTTATATTGGAAGCTTGAGCACTTATGGGTTTTGGTATCCAGGACTCTGAATTCCCTACAGTGTGTCTGTTTCACTGGCATCGGCAGCTCTGGCTTGGTAGTAACACTGTCTTTACTTCCCTTCACACTGTGGACCATGCCATTTTTCTTACCCAGAATATTTTCAGCTTTTGTGTATTATGTGTGTGTGTGTGTGTGTGTGTGTGTGTATGTGTGTGAGAGAGAGAGAGAGAGAGAAAGAAAGAGAGAGATTTAGTAGTAATTTTCCCAGCATCCACCTTGCCTTCTGGGATTTCCTTCTCAGCATGCCCCTCTTTGCTTTCCACTGAGATGCCCTACTGGAATTCATTTTATTACTCAAGGCTGTACCATGGCCACTGGGCCTGAGAAAGTGGCACTGTCTGTGGCCTGAGTGGAACCTGCTTAGAACCAGAATCATTTGCCAAAAATGGTTGCAAAGAGTTCTCCATTAGACCTAGACGCTGCTGAGAAATGAGGTTTGGCATACTGGATTGTCTGGCACAAGTCAAGTGGAGAGGATGGCCAGGGAGAGACAACAGTGGCTCTTGGCATTGAGCTCTGTATAACCTGGCCGTGAACTTTTTGCCTTATTATTATTATTATTTTAGTAAGTCAATTTATAATGGGTTATCTATTTGCGCTCCTCTATGCTGCTTATATAGAACACAGTGACAATGAGGTGGGGGAAATGCCACAGGGCCTTATATGAAGTAGTAGCTCAATAAATATTGACTGTTACAGTCACGGCAGGATGGGCTTAAATCAATATATTTCAACAATTTTAAGTGATACTCTTCCTGCCAATGAAACAGAGTCGAATTCTTGGTTTGTGCAGTAATGAGTGCTGAGGGGATGTTGGAAAGTTATGTGGGAGTAAAACCGAGGCTAGCTTTCCTTTCACTGTTTTCTAGAGGAGAAACAGTTCCTCATCTGACCTGCACAGTTTGCTTCTTCATGCTTATGTAGGTCTCTCTATCGTTTCTGGCTTCTATCGGCATTTTGTCACTCTGGTAATGGGCTGGAACAGTGTTCATGGAAGCCTTTCACTCAGCATTCTGACTTCTGAGGCTCAGGTGAGGGACAGTGGCATAGTTCAGCAGTATTAACGCGATGTTTTGCCTGACAGTCTCCAATCCAAGTTTTTAAACCACGTTTCCAGTTCCTGAGAACCTTAGAGAGGCACTGTCCTTTCCCAAGTGAATAGCTGCAAATCCAGCAGATATTCCTCAAATAGGAATTTAATCTGCTCTTTCTTTTGGAGCACTGTGTCTCAGTGGTGTTGGGGATGATTTCTGTTGCCCAGCACAAGGCTTTCTCTGACCAGTTAGTAGTACTCTCTCCATCAGAGCTCACATCTTGGATTGGCTTCTACAATTTTATCTAATAGCCTGGACTCTCAGGATGCTTAACAGTAATAGTTATAAACACAGGGAGTGAGATTTCTGCCACATGTTGGAGTACCGCATAGTGTTAATGTGAGACATTCTGAAGTAAGTGGTCATTAGCACCCTCACCCATTTGTAGCTGAAGTGGATTTAGTAATGCTGACTCTAATTTTCTTTTGGTCTGATAATTACAGGGTGTGTAATTTTGATCCAAGTAAAGGTTACAATCTGCTTTAATCTGTCTCAGTCCTTCCCCCACCCAGGGCCTTGCATCTAGAACAGAACTGTCATCACCATTCTCATGGAAGTTCTATTATGCACTATTTTCTATCACACTCATGACTAAGACTTCCCTGGTGCTTACCTTGTGAGGGAGACAGTGTTGATGAATAAGTGTGAGAAACTTACTAGTCCATCTAAGTGCTTAGCAAGGCATCCTTGGAGCTTTCCCAACAGACACTGGCTGTAAACAAAAGGAAACATCATTTTTCACATCATGTGGAAACTGCCTCTCCTCAAGGCTGTTAATGATTCTTTAAAGAAGCTTCACTACAAAGCAGAATCCTTTTCCATAATTGCTGCTCTCATTTAATATTTAAAATCTGAAATTTAGGATAAGACCCGTCCTTTTCCTTCAAACAGCAGAGTTCAAGGAAACTGAGTAAATTCAAGTGAGCTCCCAGCAGAAAAACAAAAGTGATTAATGGGATAAGGTGTTTGATATATGAAAAACAAACAAACAAACAAACAAACAAACACTCACAACAGAAAACTCACAGGTTCATCCAATAATAGTGTTGAACCCAAAGCTTCCAGAAGCTAAAATGAGAGAAGAGAGGGATTTCAGAGTTTAATATGATATTATTTATAGAAAACCTAAACCAAATACACATAAAATGCTGTCATTGTCTTGGAACACTTGTGCATGTCAACAGGGTACTGTGAAGTCTAAAGCTGTGAAGGGTAAGGACCTGGGGACATTTTCTTTCTTTTTTTTTTTTTTAATTTATTTATTTTTATCTCAGTCACAGGTTAGGTACTTTGAATCCCAGGCGTAGCCCCCTCCCTCATTCCCTCCTACCCTCCCACTCCCTCCCTCATCTCCCTCCTCCCTGCCCCCTCCAAGTCCACCAACAGGGGAGGACCTCCTTCCCTTCCATCCAACCCCAGCTTATCCTGTCTACTCAGGGCTGGCTGCAATGTCCTCCCCTGGGATCTAGCCAGTCTGTCACTCCCCAGCTTGTATGGGGGAGGGTCAAAAAGTCAGCCATCAAGATCATGACTGAAACAGTCCCTGTTTCCCTGAATAGGGTCTTCAGTCCTACACTGAGCTATCATGGGCCCCATCTGTGCGGGGGTTCCAGGCCACATCCACACATGGTTCTTGATTGTAGAAACCGTCTCATACAAGACCCCTGTGCCCTGCTCAGTTTGGTCTTTGTGGAGCTCTTGTTCTCCCCAAGTCTCACCAACCTCCCCCAGATCTATCATTACTTCTCGCCCTCTGTCAGAGGCTTGATCTCGAGTCTTAA
>CM053767.1:458709-484156 GCA_028658305.1 Pachyuromys duprasi
TTTCGTTCGGATGACAGTGTCCTTTGCTTTACAGAAGCTTTTCAGCTTCATGAGGCTGGGGACATTTTCAAATGGGACATTTGAGCATTCCTCTTAGGTGCTTCCTTCTTTCTTTCCTTCCTTCCTTCTTTCCTTTCTCCCTTCCTTCCTGCCTTCTTTCCTTCCTCATCCTCTTTTTCTTCAACTTCTCCTTCACAAGGTTTCAAAGAAATACTTCAGTGCCCTTTGTAATTATCTGTATATTTTGGTCATTGTGCATGTACAATGTACAGATGTAAGGAGAGGGTGTTGCTTGTCTGGGTGTGGAAATAAAGTAATGGCATTTATGACCTGAGAGGTCAAGGCTAATTCTAATCTGTGGCCCATGTTTTATGAATGAGAATGCCAAGCCCAAAGAAGTATGATAATTTTTAAGGCCACATAACTGGTCCCATTAAAGTTATAATTCATGTCCATACTATGGCCTCAGCTTTAACACATATCACAAGCCTGGATTGGAAGCGAAACCTTCCTAATGATGCCATATATCCTGGTCTCACTCCAAGGTAAGTGATAGAGGACTCTTCGATGGAGACATTGCAAATGTGTGAGCATTTTTTATAAAGGACAGTTTGAGCTTGAAATGAATCCAACTCACTAAACAAACTGAGTGTCTAGTAATTGCAAGAGAGTATACATTTTCCCTAGACAATGCTGTCATACATGTATTTTAACTAACTTTGTGATGGCTTTCCTTTTAATTGGCTTAATTAACTCAGGGACACAATAATGTCTTAGCTTAACCAGGCAAGGATTAGAAGCGCAGATCTAGGACCCTTCACACCTTGGCAACCTCAAGCTCTAGATATGCATCACATATTTAGAAACAAGTTGTAAAGGTGGGAACTGGCTGGACAAACAGAGGTCTCAGTTAGGTGTAGTGACAGAGTCACATAGCCAGGCTCTGGAAATAACAGGCAGAAAACCCATTCTTCCTGGATTGGTTCAACTCTCAGATGTCTGTTGTGAAACCTCAGGAAACAAGACAGATAACAGAAGTGTCAGGAACGAACACAGAGATGGGAGTGCTCCACAGAGAGTGCTCAGCCTTGGCAGAGGAAAAGCGAGCCCTGAGCTGCAGTGCAGGATAAACCTAAGGAGTTTTTGCTGCCTGGATCAGCAAACATGAAACGAGAATAATTGAAATAGCCTTTAAAACCTCTAGCTTGAGACAAATTCTAACAACATTTATTCTCATGAGTAACTCTTGAATAACTGAGCTTTGTTACTTTGGATTAGTGGACGGGATAGCTAAGTTTCTCAAGGATTCTGCCATGTCCATGATTTTAAATCTGTTCCTGTCTCCAAGGCTAAATGTGGCTTAGCCAGAGCGTTGTTCGATACTGTTTGTGAAGGGCTCTAGCCAGCCTGAGCATAGCAAACATGCTTGTGGAAGTCCTTGCCCTTCTCCCTGATTTCCTCTGCCTTGCTTAAAAAAAAAAGTTAGCTTATATTCCTGAAGCTAGCCCACAAGGTCCATTCCCTTATTTGGCTACTTCCTGTTCCTGAGGCTGTCTACCATGGTCCAGCTATGGAAGTACTGAAGTCCAGCAGTAGCTACCGAAGTATTGAAGTCCAGCAGTCAAAAGCTCTCTTTGGCTCATCTAAGTAGTATGCCCAATTAAAATTAAACACCTTATCCTAACATGGGGTTCCCTTTGTATTTTTATAAACTGCCATTTTCCTGTGGGCCACATGAGTCTCCTCTCTCTCTCTCTCTCTCTCTCTCTCTCTCTCTCTCTCTCTCTCTCTCTCTCTCTCTCTCTCTCTCTCTCTCGAAGCAGCCCTTTGTTCCCTGGGACAGATGCCCTTTTCACTTTTCCGTTAGTCCCTTCCCCTTCTTCCTCTTCCTCTGTCTCCTGTCTTTGTCTCTTATCAATGCCTTTTGTCCCTCTGGGACAAATAAATCTCCTTTGTGCTGAGAACTTGTTTTGGGGGTGTTCTGAGCTAACTCCATGGTTACCTATAATTTGTCTATTATAATTTAGATGTTTCTAGTTCCTTGATACACCTGGGTTGAGGGAGCTGGTGGTAAGGAAGGGTTTGGCAGTGAGGATGGACACCAGTTTCCCAGATCCGTTCAGGGATCACACACATGCCTGCAGAGGCCCACACTCAGCTGTCCCCGTGCAACCTCACATGGTGACAATGGCGGAATCTGAATATGAGAATAAGAGGAGGCGCTGCAGAAGCCGCAGCCGCCAGCTTCCAACTGCCCCAGCTCCAGGCCCAGTCACGGTCACCGCTACCCATTGGCTCATTGAAAGTCTGCAGGACTGGACACCTGGGGGTGAGGTGGTGACAATATGTGGACCTGGAGGAGGAAGAAAAGTGAGACATGGTGGTATTGAGGGTTGGACATTTCCAGGTTTACTTGGGATGGTCCTACAAATTAATATTTTTCCAGAAAATTATTAAAAGCACATTCCCTCCTTGCTCTCAGAGGAGTCTGCACTTGAGTGATGACTTACTTACTCACTGTAGAATGGTTACAGGGTGTAAAACAAATGTATATATTGCTCATATTAATTCAGACCAAGACAGGAACGCCAGCTCCTCAAAGTTCGGCACTTCAATGCTTGTGTTCTGACTCACAGCTGAGTAAAGGGGCAAATGTCAATGTCATCACCATTTCTTACATCCAACTGTGGAGGCTGTGAATTTAAATGGCTCCTGTCTTTGAAGCTGCAAATGAACCCTGTCAAATCCACAGGGTTGTCAGGGTTCTTGCTGAGGCATGGGCTAAGGCTGAAGGACTCAACCCAACAAAGAAATCTCCCCAGGTCTGACAGAGTCTGAATGTTATATGCAACAATTGCTCTTACACATTGTCTGAATGTGAATAGCTGAGCCACATACATTATGCAGAACTGTAGAGGAATTTTTCCATATATCCTTAGAAAAATCAAATGATGATTTTTATGATCAGCATTGGTGACGCTCAAGCTCACACAGACCAAGGAGTAAGAGATTAAACCTGAAAAGAAAAGTGGGTATTTTAAACAGATTGTATTCTTTTGCCATTGCAATCATCTTATTCATGTATTTTTTTCCTGTCTGGTAGCATTTTGGTATACAGCCCATGTTCAAGATCACAATGGAAGCAGGACACAGAAATAAAATGAAATGAACTTCAACAATAGGAGGTTTTAGATATTCTGGGCAGTCCCTGTAGGCCAAGGACTGCCTGATAATTAAATGAAGGGCTCAGGGCTCATCAGCAAATCACAGAGCAGTGAATTCTGCATTTCTTATGGAGAAAGAGGTGGAAGCACAGAGTTAGCTTGTAGGAAAGAACTTGGCAAGTGAGTTGATTAGTACTTCTGGGAGGACGGATTATGCTCCATTCACTGTCAGAATACAAAATAGAGATGTGAAGTGAACTCTGCCTAGAAAAGTCTTTCTCAGCATTGCACAGGGAGGCCAGTGGAAGCGTTCCCCATAGGGGAAAATCCTTCTCCCTTCTCGAGACTGTAGGGGAAAGAACTGGGAAACTGCTGAGGAATGATTCCTTTCCCAGGCACCCCCAGAGGTGGAAGTGTGGAGGCCCAAGTGTTCCTTGGCTTTTGAGCATGGCCTGTGCCTGATTAGGAACCTTTGGGGGGAAGAAAGGTAACAAGAGACTGGACTTGCAGGAGCTCAGTCCATGGCATCTGGCAGGAGACAGTTCGCAGGGAAAGGTCTCAACCCCTCTAGTAACTCTGTCTCCTTGCCTCAAAGCCCAGAAAGGAAAGCAAGTACTTTTGGTGGGGAGGTGTGTGGGGGAGATGCTTTCATATGAAATACTCTTCTGAGCCGTGGCTCTGCCAACATCATATCTTATGAGTGGAGACAGCGACCCAAGTTTGTGACACTATTTACAGGGTACCGGTGGCTCTTGATTCTGGGAATGGTTCACAAGCCTATTGAAACTATGATTCTTCTTGGTCTGCAGCCACAAGGGCAGATCTAGAGAAGCCACAGCCTGTGGGCAGCTGCAGTGGCGCCATCTGGGTGCTGGAAAGTGCAGATAGATGCCAGGGAGGTGCTAGAACAGAGCTACTTCCTCTGGCAAGATGGGGGGGGATTGTTTTGGTATTGCTAGATATGGGGGTTACTTCTGAAATGAGTGACACTATATGCCTCAAATAGACACAAGCAAGTCCTAATCCATGGGTACCCCCTGAACATGACCTTAGTTGGAAGGAGAGCCTTTGCGTATGTGATTAACTCGGGACGAAATTGCCTCAGATGGTGTAGGCCTTAAACCAAGTGGCAAAAGAGGAGGAGAGACACAGCGAAGGAGACCACGTGAGGAGGAAGGTAGCAGCTGGAGTCGTGTACAGACAGCCTGGAGGTTCTTGTTCTCAGGAAGATAAGTTAGGAGAGTGTGGTCTTGATGGTCTGGCTTTTGAGGTCTGACCGCTTGAACAGAGACACACTGCATCTCTGCTGTTGAGTAGCAAGTTTGGGGTCACCTGTTTCTTCACTCCAGGAAACGTATACAGACTCTGCCTTGGCATCAGTTCTTAATGGAAGACACGTGTGTGCTCCACTGTGGGAGACTCTATCCCTTCCCTTCAGATCCACCCTGTCCCGCTTTCCACATGCTCAGCTCTCCTCACAAAGGCCTTCCCTGGTGAAGACCATCTGGGAGCAAACACCCGATATGCTTAAATATGAGGTCTGCCTGCCCTTCGTGAAGCAGTGGAGACAGATCCAAGCTGGCCATCTCACCTGCAGTTGGCATTGGAGACTGGGATACATACAGGAAAAGAGGAACAGGACACGGGGGGATGCTTTCCCAGGGGTGAGAGCATTTGCGCTGTTGCCCTGGAGACAACAGCTGAAGTTGGGAAAAAATGGAAACACATGTTCTGAGCAGAGGATCTTGAGGGTGTGCCCATCGTGAACAGATCCCCAAAATGGCTAATGGTAGGTACTGGAAGGCATCGTGGGATTGTTATTACTAAGAGCTAAACTGGCCCATGAAGGAGTCTATCAAAGTTGTGTCTGTGTGTGTCCCCTCATATAGAGGCCAGAGGTCAACATCAGGTATTCTCCTCAGTGGCTCCTCCCCCACTTATTATTGTTGTTGTTGTTATTTTTAAAGACAGGTCTCTCACTGAATCTGGAGGCTGACCGCTGGTGACTGGCTGGCCAGCAAGCTCCAGAATCTCCTGATTCTGCCTTCCCAGCACTGGGATGATGGGCAGGTACTGCCACACTTGGCTTCTTGCGCTGGGGATGCTGGGATCTGAATTCAGGTCCTCATACTTGCATGCATTTCAAGCATGTTGGCAACTGAGCCATTTCTTTAGCCCTAGAAAAGTTTCTGTATACTAGAGGAATGGAGGATTAGAAAGGGTGCCTGTTTATTTATTAACCATCATCATTCTTCATATTTTTTTGATCAATCCTACAGCTTTTCACGTACTAGACAAGTATGTCAGTGATATTCAATACAAATGACTGACTTGTTTTAAAATGAACACATTTTGAATGCTGAAACCTTTATAGTCTCTGATTCTGAAAGTGTTCTTTAAATTTTAAGTCAGGTTTAAGAATTTCCACTTTCCAACCAAGGACCATGCATGGAGATAACCTCTAACCTCTGCTTGGATGTAGCCCATGGCAGCTCAGTGTCCAAGTGGGTTCCCTAGTAAGGGGAACAGGGACTATCTCTGATATGAACTCAGTGACTGGCTCTTTGACACCCCTCCCCCGTCCTTGAGGGAGGAGCAGCCTTGCTAGGCCACAGAGGAGGACATTGCAACCAGTCCTGATGAGACCTGATAAGCTAGGGTAAGGTGGAAGGGGAGGATGACCTCCCCTATCAATGGAAAGGAGAGTGGGATTGGGAGAGGATGAGGGAGGGGTCTATAGCTGGGATACAAAGTAAATAAACTGTAATTAATATATAAAAATAAAAAATAACAACAACAAAAAGAATTTGTGCTTAACCATGTAGGCATTCTGTTTTTTAATGTGCTTGGTTTTAAAACATTGGACGTCAGTGATTGCTCCAAATGTTCTAGCTTAAGCTAACGGAGGTTTACCTGGATAGCATAAGGCCACCGATGTCCTGGTGACCTGCATTCTCCAATATTCATGCGTTGGCAACTTGATCCCTAATGTGAGAATATTGAGAAGGGACCCACGGAAAGGCATGGCTCCGCCCTCACAAACAGATGAGCATCATAATTGTGAAAGCGGATTAGTCATTGTGAGACTGGACTTGTTACAGAAGTTTTAATTTCTGTCTTACCCATGCTTGCTGTGACTCTGCCATGTTATGATGGAGCGCCAGCCTCCATCAGACACGGGCGCCATGCTTTTGGTCTTCTCTGCCTCCACAACTATGAGCCAAATAACCTTTTCTGTTTCTAATCATCCAGTGTGTCATATTTCATCACAGCACCAGAATACTGACTAAGACAGTAGGTCAGGATGAATGAAGCAAGTTATTAGGTTCCAAAAGAGGCACCTGTTTGAAAGTGCTGTCAAATCCTTGGTGTACAAAGTTCAAGTCCAGACTTTCTTCTTGTGCCTTCAGTATTGTGTCTCAACTTTTTCTATCAGTAGCAGCTTCATTTGTTGTAAAACTCATTCAAATGACTGCGTATGTGTGCTGTGCCCTGCGCCACAGAATCAAGCCTCCATTAAAAGTCATCTGCGGTTATGACTGTGATGCTTCACTGTCAAGCAAGTGGGTGATGCCAAGCGTTCAGCATAGTGCTCTCACTTCACAAGTGTCCAACCATCTCGATGCCCTCTCCCTTGAGGGCACTTCCCAATTGACCGGGATTTTGAGGGAAGGACTCAAGTCACGTGGTATCTGTGAATCCAGAATAGATATAGGCCGGCAACTTGGCCAGGAATAGAGAGAAGGCTCTTGGGATGGCAAACGCTTGAGTGCATCACTAGGCGTAAGCTGGCTCACTTGTTTTTAGATATGAAAGGGAGTGAAGGACACTGATGTCTTGTTGGGAAAAAACCACACCTGCTGAATCACAACCTTTTGGTGCTGGGCTAGAATAAGAGAAGAAATGAGTTAAGTGAGGCAGCTTAGTGTTAGAAGGACTGTCCATATCAGAGGATCATTTGAGAGGAAAGACAGCATTCCAGTTGGGGGAATTTGAGATGGTCAGATGAAAGCCAACAGTTTGTGCCTGTCGGTTTCACATTCCGTATCTTCATCTGGCTCTCTCCATCTACATTTATTTGGTCTTTGTTTAATACTCAATGCCATTTTAGTAAACTAGCTTGCACCTACCACCTGTGCACGAGAGTGTGTATGTGTGTGTGTGCAAGTATGTATGTGTGTATGAGTGTGAATGTGTGTGTATGTGAGAGTGTGTGTGTGAGTGTGTGTGTGTGTGTGTGTGTGTGAGAATGTGTGTGAGTGTGTGTGTCTCACAGTCTGGCTTGGTGTACAGGCTTCCTGTGCCTGAGCATCTGGAGAGCAGGATTAACCTATGCTGTTTGTTGTCATGTCCCTGCTTCTACTCTTCAGTCAACTTTTAGCTGAAATCCCTTCATCTCTCTGCTCCTCACTTTTTTTCCCCCAGGGCCAATCTATTAACACGAGAATTTAATCTTTATTATGGTGTGCTTACATACAGCAATGACAAAATAATGCTCAATAAGTTACATAGATATTTTAAAAATATTGTAAAATGGATAAAGGACAAGGAATGATAGCATGAATTTATTACTGATACTTGAATATAGTCATCTATTAAATACATTTGAATTGATGATTTCTACATAAACAAAACAATTTTAACACAGAAATCATTTTTCCAATAATGCAATGGATGCTATCTAAAAGCTTGATTTTAATGAGCATATTTGGTTTAGGTTTATTTGATCAGATGTCATGCAAAAAAATAAACTGAGTATAAAGTTCATTAAAGAAGGCAGGATATTGTTTTGTACTACAAAAATCTGTTATGTGGTGACATTTCACAGGTAAATTTCAGGAAATTTTACTCAACTATAGCATAAAATCACTAATTTCTGTTTCATCAGACATTCAGAACTTACGAATTAATCCACGGACACGGAAGATTCTAGCACCAGAACGAGTTAGAAGAATAATTTAAATGTTCAGGTTGGCATCTTGGTCATAGCAGTTGTCCCCACCAAAGAAATGTACATAGTTAACCTTTTTTTTTCTCCTAGAAAAGATATCCCTAATATATCTCCCTTTAAAGTGGGAAAACCTAAAATCAGTATGGTTTTACACATTATTCTAGCAGTGACATACAAATAAAATGTTGATCTATTACCTCATGCTAACTGAGAAGAGTCTGAAATGTATTTTTTATTACTTTTTTCTTTTTTTATTAATTTATTTTTTTGTTATCAATCACAGGTTAGGTACTTTGCATCCCAAGCATAGCCCCCTCCCTCATTCCCTCCCACCCTCCCCATGAAATGTATTTTTTTAAGTCTAAAGTTTGAGTGTTTTTTTTTTTTTTTACCATCTAAAAACAGAGGAAAATGGTTTGATTTTGATGCCTAGGAATTTCTTATCAAACTTACATAATAAAGGAAACTCACTCAAGCCCACACTTAAACTTTTGTTTTTATATTGAAGTTTTCCAAAGCACATTTGCAGGAATTTTAAATTGTGAAGCTACTGTAATAACAACAGTTTTCAGATTATCTCAGGAAACAGTACAAATAAACAAGAATGTTTACAGAACAACTCAACTACTTAATGTTTTGGCACAGTGAATTCGAAAGTTAAAAGAGAGAATTTTTATCTAGATATTGGTTTACACGGTACCTCTAGCACCAATTTTCCCCTGGATTTTCCATATTTAAAATGATAAAATTTTGATGATGTGCCAATTAAGTGAATGTTTGTGACATAAACAAATATACATCTATATTTAAGGTTGTTTAGTGTTTTAAAGATTATTTGATGACTACCCAATTAGGTGGTAAAGGATTTGCTCACTGTTATCTGCTCCTCACTTTTTTTGCTCCTACAGTTTCTACTCACTTCGTTCTACTTTCTCTCTCTCTATGAACTCAGTACTAGTCACTAGTCTTTCTCTGGTTTTTCTTCTTTCTGGTCACACCCTTGTAACTAGTATATTAGCCCAGGAAGTACTTTACTCCCTAAAACAAGCAGCACTTACGGAGCAGTTGGTTTAAACTGACTATTTTTTTGTTTTTCCTAGTGAGTCCACCTGTGGATAGACTGTTGCTGCAAACAATATTCTGCTCGCACGGGAAGGCTGAGGACAGAGCTTAGTGTCCCAAATGCCATTCTAACAGAAGAAAATGATACTTCTGCCCCATTGCAACCCAGTCCCTTCCAACACTGCAAACACTCTTACTGAAAGAAGAAAGATCACATAAGTAAAGAAAAAACAAACTCTACAATCTCCATTTTCTGCATGTGGCTTCCCGCTTTTGTGAACCGTGAGCCAAAATAGACTCTTTCTTTCATAAAGCACCTTTGACTTTGTGGTAATTTATCACAGCAACAGCAAAATGACGAATGCAGCGGGCAAACGCTCTGCCAACTGAGCCACATCTCCACCCAGGGAGTCAAGTACGTAGAGAGCCCACAAAACTAGAAAAGGGCCAAGGAGGGGGGGGAGTAACAAAGTGAAATCCAAACAAATAAATAAGCAAAAATCCAATAAGAACAAACAAACAAATTGAAACCCAAAAGTGCACAAAAACCCATGGAGTTGTTAGCCAACTGCTCTGGGCACAGAGCTTGCCATCGGGTGTGTGGTTTATATACTCAGGGACAGTCCGTGGAGAAAACCTCATAGGTATCAATTGCAAGTAATTGCTTAGTGCTGGGAATTTTTTCTTATAATGAATCTGTACAGGTCTTATGCCTGTGGTTAAAGTCTTTGTGAGTTCATATGTGTATCAGCCCTTTTGTGTTTGGAAAGCACTATTTTCTTGTAGTAATCTACCATCTCTGGCACTTACAATATTTCCACCTCCTTTTCCACATAGTTCCTTGAACCTTGAGGGAGGGGGGTTGATAAACACTTCCTATTAAGACTGAGTGCTCCAAAGTCTCTTGCTCTCTGCATATTTTCAGTTGTGGGTCTTCACACTCATTGCCATCTATTGCAAGAAGAAGGATGAGGATTATATTATGCACTGATCTATGGGTGCAGCAGTATGTCATTGGAAGTAATTTCATTGCTATGTTTCTTTAGCAGAGTAATAGCAGTAGGTCCATGACCTATACAGTCTCATGCTTTCAGTCACTTTAACAGAGTATGGAATTGTTGGTTACTTCTCTAGCATGTGTGCCACTATTTCACCAGTATATCTTGCAGGCAGGTCATTGTTGTAGGTCGCAAGGTTTGTGGCTGGGTGGTTTTGATGAATTTTCTCTTATTGTAGTGTACAAGGTACTTTTCAGCTCCACAGACAGAAGCCTGTTCATACAGGCTTCTAGCTTCTAGCTAGAAGCTTCTAGCTGGGCAGCAGCTTGCTGTCTCCATGTTTAATGACATAATTAAGTGTGTCTTCAGTATCAGGTTGTAGAGAGCAATAGACTGTAAATATCCTGTGATTTCTGTAGGACCCCTTTGGTCAATGACTCAAGAAGACATACCCCATTCCTGATACTAGAGGGGGAAATCTTTTAAGGGGCAGTAGAAAGTGAAAGTGGAAGGAAGACTCAAGGAGGTGGAAATATTCAAGTAGGGCAGAAGGGAATTAGGGAGGTTCAATAAAAAGGAATAGAGCATGAAAAAGAGCATAAGCAAGCCTGATATTTGCTAAGGTGACTGAGGTGGTCTGAGTAAAAATGCCCCCATTGGCCCATAGGGAGTGGCACTATTAGGAGGTGTGGCCTCGTTGGAATAGGTGTGGCATTGTTGGAGGAAGTGTTTTAGTAGGGGCAGGTGTTGAGGTTTCAGAAGCTCAATCCAGGCCCAGTGTCTCATGCTCTCTTCCCGCTGTCTCCTTATCCAGATGTAGAGCTTGGAGCTACTCTCTAGCACCATGTCTGCCTGCATGCCACCATGCTTCCTGCTTTGACGATAATGGACTAAACCTCTGAATCTGTAAATCCCAATTAAATGTTTTCCTTTATTAGAGTTGCTAAGGTCATTCTGTCCCTCCACAGCAACAGAAAGCCTGATAAAACAGTGAGGAAAACCTGAAACTTGTATTAACATTTTTCTTACATTGTATTCACTTGTTTATTTATTTATTTACTGTTTATGTGCATGTACTTGCTCATGCATGTGTCATGGTATGCATGTGGAAGTCAGTTCTTTCTTTGTACTCTGTGGATCCTGGGGACCAAATTCAGGTCATCAAATTTGATAACAAGTGTCTTAGTCTGTTGAGTCATATCACTGATTCCTCCTAACACCTCAAAATCCCCGGTCTGAAAGCCACTCTCAGAGTCTACAGGTCATTAATTAAAAACAAACAAAAACAAACAAACAGCAAAACCCAAGTGTCAAATGTGGCCTAGCTTCCCATAAGTTGTTGGCCAGGCAGGTTCCAGAACCCGTCCCCCCTTCTGTAGGTTGCCAACCAGAACTAGATGGTAATACCCTATTGCTGAAAATGCCACACACTTTGGTCATAGGACATAGAGAAATCAAGCTGGAAGCTTCCTCCCCGATGAGTACCCACCATGTTGCTGGAAGGCTCTGTGCAGGCTGTTGGTGAGAATTATCAACAGTCTTTACTCAATTGTGGAACTTGTGTATAACAATACAGACCACCCAGGTGAGATGAGCCCACTGGTACAATTATGGCCAATCTGCTACAGGGATAACCAACCACATCATGATTGGATTTGTTGCCTCCTCCTCAGGAGACAATGCACATATGGTACCGAAAACGCAGTCAAAAGCGGATGGGAGTCACAGTACCTGGTGGAGAAGCTGCTGCTGTTGCTTCACTAAATGGACATGATCTCTTAGTCAAAATTTTTCTGTGCTTATGCCTGTAGGGTAACGCTGTTGTTGGCTTGGTCAGAGAAGCCTCTTGGGCAGGGGTTAGCAGTGTCTGTACAAATTCAAAACTGGTCAGAGTACTGAGAGCAATTTGCTATTGAATGCTCAGTCATAAACAGAATGTCTCTATCACCTCCAAGGCTTAGGGAGCATTGTGGGAAGAGAACAGTAGCGTGAGAGAAAGCGGGGTAGGGGGCAGTGTGGGAATCTGACTTCTGGGCATGGCATGGCTGTTGCCCTCTTGAACTGTGCAGGCTGTGATTCTCCAAACAAACTCTGCACAAGTTTAGGGCTGTTGTTATTGTGCTGTGAGAAGGGTAGGGGTTCCTGGAGCCCCACTACTCCTTGAAAACTTATTTTCTTTAGTGATTGATAGGGAGAGGAGAAACATTTTCTTCAGTAGGTGTAACTACTGGTAAGGTACCGAGATAAACAAACCTTTGCCTGTGTCTGATGAAACTCGATTGGAACACACACACACACACACACACACACGCACACGCACGGGCGCGCGTGCGCGCGCATCGTGGTAGGAAATAGGAACGGGTTTGGCATGGGGGTAGACGGGAGGCTAACTGTGTGGTGAGTTTTTGTCAACTTGACGCCAGCTAAAGTCATCTGAGAAGAGGGGCCTTACCTGAGAAAGAACCCCCGTCAGATTGGCCTATGGGAAAACCTGTAGGACATTTTTTTTTGGTTGATGATTTATGTGGAAGGGTCCAGGTCAGCCTGGGCAGGTGTTTCAGGGGTGTCTAAGAAAGCAGGATGAACTAGCTAGGAGGAGCCAGCCTGTGAGCAGGATTCCTACATAGCTTTTGCTTTAGTTTCTGCTTCCAGACAAATGCTTTACCGCTGTGCTCTATCCCTCTCCCTTCCGCACTGTTATCTGTGGACACTGCCATTGGCATCTGCTAAGGAGGTGCCAGTGGTTAACAGTGAAAAGTGGGCTGTGTCAGCAGCGTGCAGGCCAGCTCAGCAGAAGCCACCAGAAGAAAGAGGAGACTGCCATGATGCTCTGGCTTAGGAGGCACGTGGGATCTGATGGGTGTCATCACCTTGTTTCTATAGAGGAACAGAGGGTCAGAGAGAACAGGGAGCTGTCAGGCAGAGCTGAGACTCAAACCCAGGTCAGTTCAGTCCTCTGCCCCGCCTTATGCCTCCAGCTCTGACGCTCTGAGACCCTCTAAGAATGAACCCACTGCTTCCTCAGTAAGAGACTTCTCTTTGAAATTTTATTTTAAAGAGAAAAGGCAATATTGTTTTTGTTCAGTTGAATATAAGCCTTTATTTTTTATTTTTATTTTTTGCCCAAAGGAATACATACAAAACTCAGGGAACAAGCACACTGAACATAAAACCTTTTTAATTTACTGAAACTACAATAATCTCATAAAGAATTTACCCAGCTTTCTTGCAAAAGAAGAACACATTGGGAAGTTTTGTTTGTTTGTTTGTTTTTTGTTTTGTTGCTGTTGTTGTTAATGTGAAACAAATTGAAACTAGGCTGTCACTATCAAAATTACCGACAAGGAAAAATACTTTCCGGGAAAGGACTTTTAAATCGTCTTAGATAGTCAGCTTTGAGCATTCAGGAAAAACAACTTACATCCAAAGAGGGTAAGAGGAACCTGGCATGTTCCCGAGGCGTGGTCCGTGCAGCCCAGGGTACCTGGCAGTGCCTTTCATTTCTACCTTCCACACGCCAGCCACTGTCCCCGAGCATGATGGCAACAATGTCTTCAAACGTTGCCAAGAGTCCTCTGGGGCAAAATTGCACCCGCTGAAGAAGCGCTGAGCTGGATGGAAAAAATATTATCATCAATTAATATCTGTGCATATCCTAATGGTTTGTGGCGCTGTCCCAATGCACATCTGCTTCCTGGCTGCTCCCTCGGGGGACAAGCAGAGCAGAGAGGCCTTTCAGATGGGTTCATATTAGGATTCCGTTCTTAAGCTTCATAATGTTAAGATACAGCTCCCTTATCATAAACTCCTCTTTTTTTTACAGCAGACCTCTTTGTGGTTGCAGACTATCCAGAGTCATGCCAACATTACTACTTAATTTTTAGGACATTTTTGCTATCTACAGAAAAATCTCTCACCCTTGAGCAGTTAAAATTCCATTGCCATTTCTTCCCACCCCAGTAAATGTATACTAGTTGCATATACTCCGTTCTCAAATGTGAGCTCTTTGGTTGGGACTCTAGCTAATGATACAGCAGGGTCCCTTCCCTTAACCCAACAGCTCTGCTTCTGCCGAGTTTTCAAACCTGCTTTAGTATGCAGTCGACGGTTCCTGTCCCAGGACATGGTCCCTGGCTTCTGCTCAGGTCCAGCAGTCTAATTGTCTCTCTTGGCTGTGGAACCCATTACAGCTGCTGAGCAGGTGTGCTCTGCACAGGCAGAGCCTCTCTGGCTACGTGATCCAAGCTCCACTGCAATCATGCGAGGGGCAGGAGGGTCTAAGGGTCCTTATGTGACTCTGCAGGTCTCCAAAGGTGCTTTGCTCACATTTAAAGAGCAGCTGCTGCAGCAGCAAAGGGGGCCGGTGAGTAAGAGGGGAGATGCGGTTAAGCGTACGGCCAGTCAGCATGCTGGGGCATCAGCGATGTCCATCTTGTCACGCACACACATGGCTTGGCAACAACACTAGACTGCAGCGTGCTAGCACCTAACTGCTTGTGGAGTGGCTTGAGGCATGGGGGCGCTGAGCAGGATGCAGTTCTGGGTCTGGGGGCAGCCTCTGCTATACTGTAAGCTCTGGGAGCCAAGCCCGGGGCTCTGTGAGAGGGAAGTTAGAAAGGGAGAAAAATAACTCTAGAGTGTCTTTCATGTCTGTCCAGGCCTGAAGATGATACCCGAGAATACTGCTAACAAATGCCTAAGTCAGCAATGAGTGCTGACATTCACATTTCAAAACAGTGCAAGGGGCTGGGCATAATCACTCTACCCATTTCAGAGAAAGAGAAACTGAGATCCAGAGAAATGCATGAATGGGTAGGGTCGTGAGCACTGCTTCCTGAAGGAATGTAGCTGACTTGACAGACAGACTCCCCTTTTCTTCTGCATGGTAGCTGTCTCCACTCACTGTCTGGTGGAGGAACTCACTTCAGAAAGATAAATAGTCATGAGTATAAGTGGCAGGGTTGTGGTGTGAACCCCAGCTAACATTTGTCCCTCTCACAGCAAGGTTGCCAAGAGCAGGACTGGCCCTGGGACCAGAGCCACCAGGAACTAAAGCTTATTTCATGGAAGGAAGCTGGTGATTGTTGTGGGAAAATTGCTTCATTGCTTTCAGAACTCCAAACAGAGGTGAGAAATAGGCAGAGGAAGGTAGATATAGAAAATCGTGCTCTGCTTAGGATCCTGAGAATCCTAGAAGTAAGGGCCCAGCTGTTCACATTCCTGGAGACTCTGCCTGACTCAAGGATGGGCAACCGGTGAGCATCCTGGGTCAGGATGCTGTTGCCCGGGTCTGCTCAAAGGCTCACCTGTGCTGCGTGCCTGTCTGAGAGAGAAGCAAGCCTTGAGCCGATAAATATAGATCGGCTCATCTTGAACCTACACGGAAGCTCATCAAAGAGAGCTAATTACTGTGCTAGTTATTTACATAATTTAGGTGACAATCTTGCAAACACAGTTAAATTTCAGAGATCCGTGACATTAATCAGGTTACAGGTAATAAGAATAACAGCGATCAAGTTAGTCTCAAGTATCAGGTCAGTGCCTGTATGTGGTACAGAGTGCCAGCTTGGCAAGTGATCTTGGCATCACTCTGCAAAGCAGGGCGATGGATCAGAGCAATAGTCTGAAAAACAGAAATTGATCAGGGAAGTTGTAGAACCTGGTGAATCTGTAACTCTGTTACCCAAAGCATGTATTGGAAGCATAAAAGACCTCATAGGTTAGGGTCAGAGGGAAGGGGAGGAGGACCTCCCCTAGCAGTGGACTGGGAGAGGGGCATGGGAGGAGATGACGGAGGGAGGGTGGGATGGGGAGGGAATAAGGGAGGGGACAGCAGCTGGGATACAAAATGAATAAACTGTAATTAATATATAAAAATAAATTTTAATTAATAATTAAAATAAAACAACAGCAAAAAAGAATGCATGTTAGTAAAAGCTTATTGGACAGGAATATGGTATAAGTGGAATGATTTTATTACTACAAAACCATAAAACTCAATTTAAATGCAAAAATAAAAATTATAGGCAATGCAGCATTTGGAGTATTCCACAAATGCAGTCAATCACCTTTCAGGCTGTCTCTAAGTGATCGCTTTCCCAATGTGCCTTGTCTTCCCTGAGGCTCAGACATGCTTTACCTCCTCCTGTCAGCCAGTAAGCTCAGACTTGCCTGACCAGGTGGCATTTAAGGCTATCTGGTAGCATAGAAATAAGATGACTCCGGGTTTGGAGTTCCAGTTTAACCACCAACTCACTGGCTGGTGTCCAGGCGTTTGCTTTTCCCCTCCCCTGTACCCACCCATATTCAACAGGCAATGTGCCGCTCCTCCCTCCCCTCGAAGCTCTTCTGTTGCATTGCTTCCTATAGAACCATCCTGGCATTCACCAGCCTCTTGGCTTTGCTGTTCGTGTGACATTTGTCTTGCAGTCAGAAGTCATGAGATCAAATTGTAGAGCTGTCACTTACCAGCAATGCTTCATTTTCCTTATCTTTGCTGATAAGGCGTGCCAACCTTCAGACTGACAGCTGGCTCTCTGCCTGTCTAGAGCCAATAGAAAATGAGAGAATGTGGTGGGGACCACTTACAGCAGGAGGCCTTGGGAAAAAACCATATGTGCTTCCTCTGTCCCCAAGAAATAAAGTCTGTTGAGAATAGCAGAGCCGAGGATGGGCCATCTTTCACCCCTAAATCATCACAGGAAGAGCCTAACCCTCCACCCCAATTAGAGGTATCTATTTTGCCCGTCAAGGGAGTGAGATATAAACATCTAATTTCCTCAGCCACTGTCAGCTGCTATGTGTCATAGCATCTATCATTAACAAACGCATCTGTGGAATTCTGGGGAATTCTTGGGGAAGATTGGCCCTAGACAATGTCTAATGGGCCAGTGGATTGTTGAACTCTCCAAAAGAGAAAATAGAATTAGTATCTTTAATTATTTCCCCTATGCCAAGAGAATTTTACATTTTTTTCCCCTGTCAAGTTAGATACAAGTAATTGGTCTTCCTCACAGGTTTTTAAGGATTGCATTCTCTTGTGGCTAAATCAGTAATAACTTGTAGTCGGATTTCTCACATATTTCCAGAGTGTTGGTGCTGAGTACAGGTCTCAGTAAGTGGGCCACAAACACAGCCTCTCATTGCACAGAAGAGAAAAGCAAAGCTGGGGAGGGTAATCACCCTTGGGCAATCAAGAGCAGGGAAGCCTTTTAATTCTTTTCACCACTGGAAGAGATAGTTTCTGATTATAAAACATACAAATGATTGTGATTGAGAATTGGGAAACTAGAAAAGTTTTATCTGATGGAGAAAATTAGAATGTGTATAGACTGGTTATGTTTCTAATCTCTCTCTTGGCTTTCCCCCACCTCTCTCCTTGGATCTTAGGCAGAACTGGTAGAGACCAGGGAACAAGTCTGTTGCTGTTTTGATAAAGTGATATATCACAGGGTGACCAGATTTTCACTCCTGCTTGGAGAGGGCTGGGAGTTGGAACCTCAGGTTCTGGGTTAAGCCAATGGGATGTTTTTTCCTGTTCCCTCCCTGGTGGCCGTCTTGTTGCCTCAGTGGCCCCTATGCATGTGGCTTTCAGAGATGGGAAGCAGAGCTGTGGTCTCATGGGTGGAAGCTTTTCTCACCTCCTTCCAGAGCAGCTGTCAACAGTTTTTTTTTTCTTTCCTGCCAAGTGACATTGCATATCTTAGTAATTCAATAAGCCCCAAGGGAGGCTTGTTCTTTCATGGATTCCTGTTAGCCCCCAAGATGGTCGATGCTTCCACGTGTATTACTGAGGGAAAGAGCAAAGGGAGTGCCTGGTCCTCAGGTGAGAGTAGCCTCATCAGGAGCAGCGTTTGGTGGTTCCCGTGCCACAGCAGGAAGCAGTAACTGATCCTGAGCAGCAAGGAGGCTGCCTCATCAAGAGGCAGCTTTTAGCCCTGGGTCTACTGGGTCCTGGACTGTCAAGACTTGTCATTGATGAATGTGTTAGAGCCTTTCCTGAGGCTGCAACGAAGTATTTGAGAGGGACAACTTAAGACAAGAAAGACGTATGCTGTGCCATGGCGTCAGAGGGTTAGACCAGGGTCACTTGCCAGGTGGTTATGAATATCTTGAAGGAAGTGTGGCCTGTTCTGTGAGTGACCAAGTAGGAAGAGAAAGACAGAACCTCTAAAGGCCTGTCCCCAGTGATCCGGTTTTTCTAGTCTACAGCCTCCCCAAGAAGGAGCTCCAGCTGGGTATCAACATGCCAACACAGGAGCCTGTGGGAGGTATTTCATATGCAAATCATAACACACAGAGCTCAGGATTCAAGGACCAGCTAGTGCAGAGGTCCTCAACCTTTCCAGTGCTGTGACTTTTTATACATTCCTCATGTTTTAGTGACCCCCCAACCATAAGATTACTTTCATTACTACTTCATGACTATAATTTTGCTACTGTTCTGAATCGTAATGTAAATACTGTGTTTTCCAATGGTCCCAGGCTACCCTTGAGAAAGGGTTTTTTGACCTTCAAAGGGCTCACAGCCCACAGGTTGAAAACCAATAGTCTAGTGGAAATTGAACTTGTTTCTTTACACTATCCTTAGAATTGCTTATATATATACAATTATATAATTGTTTATGTATACATATACAATTGTGATATATATATATATATATATATATATACACACACACACTAACACTCTCTCCCTGTTCTCTTGCCAGCTCGTCCTCACAGCTGGTGTCCCCAACAATGTCACATGTGTCTGTAATCCATATTAGAATGAGCTGGCCTGGCCTTTCTTCAGTTTGAAGTCACATTCAAACTACAACCTACTTGAATCTTCAAGGGACTTCACTGTAGTGAACTGAAAGGATGCAGAAGGCAGGTCACTGTCCTAAACATGGGAAATGTCAAGAAATTCTCTTCCTTCCCAGACATCCAGCCCTCTCCTGTCCTGCCAGTCCTTCTCCTCAGCAGTCCTTTGCTCTTCAGCAGCAGACTCAGCCAGGCTCCCAGGTCCTCTTTGCACGGTTCTGCTATGCACAGAGCTTGCAAGAAGTCCCAGCTGTGAATATTTGTCTTAGTTCTGTGTCTCTTAGCTTGAATCCTTCCCTTCGGTTTTAGTCCTGCTTTGTGCAACATAGCTTTATTTCCACGACAGATGCGTTTGCAGGGAGTATGCTTAGATATGGACTGAGGCCGCATTAGAGCTGAACCAGCTCGCAGGACTGAATAAACAAAGCAACCAAGTTCACTGCCACCAAAACAAAAAAGCCCACAGCAGTCTGCAGGAGCAGAGAGTCCTTCTGCAATCTGCAAGCCTGCGGCAACAGCTTCCTCTGCCTGAAGAGCCCTTTGTCCTTTTGGTCTCTTCTTCATTTTTTTCTTCCCCAGTTTTCACTTTCCCTCACCAGCTGTGAGCAACAGCTCCCGCACACTCTGCCTACTACAGAAATGTTCTGACTTCTGGTGTGAAGGAAATGAGAAATGGAAGAGGAGGACCCATGTGGCAGGGGTAGTGAGTATAGGCAGATACTGAATTCCATAGATATTGGAAAGGAAAACCACACTGGTCTACTGAAATGCAAAGTTAACACTTTCAGCCAAAGACCAATGTGAAAAAGAAGCTTTCACAGGCTGGCAGGCAGAGAAATTGAGGGATCATCCTTGGAATTGGCAGTGCGGCCCAGCGCTGCAGGCCCGGAAGAAAAGGAGGGCAGGGGTAGAGGAGGAGGACCCCCAATAAGATAAACCGCACAGAGAGATTTGGTGAGAAAATTATGACGACAGCTGACATGATCGATTTCTCAGTGCAGGAGGGGTCACACTAGTTAGAGAGCGTCTGTGAGGTGAGGTGGCAGCGGTGCGCTGTTCCAGGCATATCTGATGTGAGGCCAGGACTGACTGAGGCACGCCCTGGTATGCAGGGGGGCTGGGGCCTCTGATTTGAGCACAGCCTCTGCCTGGTTATTCCTGGCTCTGATTGACTGATAATTAATTAAACATACTTACTACGCTATTTCAGGGAACTTGGGCAAAGAAAGTGACATCACAGGGATAGCTGGACGTGAAGAATAGCAGGTCTGAAAGGGACAAAGTCCCTGTCCTGGAAATGCATCTCTGCCCTGTCAATGAAGTCGCATAACCCCATGCAAAAGGAGGCCCCTCTGCTGTCTGTGGAGCTGAGTGCCATAGTCCCCATTTCCCTAAGCTCTGCTGACCGGATTCTTGTCCATGACAATGACAGACACAGGCTCTTGGTGCAGGGCTGCCCCCACAGCTCTTTCCCCCACATATAGAATGAAGCTCTCTGCCATACTGGCTTTCGCAGAAAATCTGGCTGCTATGCGAAGTCATGTTTGACTGACTCAATAACTCAGCTCTTCCGGTTCGACTGTCTCCAGTTTCATTTTGACACTCACCTTCTTAGCCAAAATGCACTGTGTGCCAATTATGTGCCAACTGGTATAGATGCTGAGGCTGGAAAAGATGAGCACCACCCTTCACCAGCTCAGTGTCTAGCCAGAAACACAAATTATTCCCTGTGTGACCTGCCTTACCGTCCTGGGGCTCAGGAGTGAAAAGGAGACAGGCGTTCGGAAAGATGGTATCTTTTCTCCCTCTTCAGTTCTGTTGGCTTCATTTTAGTTAGTCTTGTCACTCTTAACTTTGACCCTGTCTTAAAGTAGGACCCTTCTTGCCATTGCTCTCACCAGTCACAAGAACTGCAGGCCTAGTCTGAGCCATGTTTTCAGCTGTCAGTCACAGTCTCCCTTCCCCCATGGTCTTGATAGCTGTCATGGTCAAGTGGCCAACTGGTCCTCTTGGGCTTGGGCTCTTCATCTCCAGTCCTTCTACCATTCTTCCAACACAGTCACTTTCCTGAAATAGAAATCAGTTTGCATCGCTCCTTATTTAGAACTGTCAACTTACTAAGCTTTCGTTGTGACTGGGCTTCACACCATCTGCAGACACTTGGCTTAGAAAGAAATGTCACTGAAAGCAAGATGACTCAACCAGGGGCTATGAATGGTTGACACTGGGCTCTCGTCAGACCTGCCCCTTGCCACCCTGAGATCTCACGTGACCCACAGATGCCAGGTCTATCCTTCCAGCTCAGACCATTGACTCTGAATCTGGGGTGAAGTCTGAGAGGCCATAGTGAATACAGCTCCCATGGATGACTAGGCTGGAGGACTCACCAGGACTTGGATTGAGTTGGATTGTGGGGGGAAAAAGGTAGTTCATATCGGCTCTACCACATAGAAAGGGAACAACGGTGATTGTCTCTTCCAAGCTCCTTAGGCTTGAGGCTCCAAACAAAACCCTGAGCAATTGGGCCATGTAGCCGGACAGCTTAATCTTCTCTGCACATCCTCAAGCTCCGCCTAACCTAAGTTTTCCGAAAGCCATGCTGTTTTATAGATAACACAACACAGGGGTCAATTCCTTGTCTAGGAATATCCGCTCTCCATATAACTGTAAGCTAGAGTGCTCTGATTCTCCCTTTACAGCAGTATTGCAGGCTTTCTTAGGAAGCACCTGTGAGCCACGCAGAGTCCTTCTGCTTCAGGCTTGATTTTGAAAATGTGCTGATGTCCCGAGTTTGCCATTCTGCAGTAGTCTTAGAAAATGTGTCATAGATTCATTTCTAGTTCACTAAGCGCTGTGTTTTGGGGGGCTATCTTGTTGGCCTTTAAGCTTATGGAAAGCAGGTACTGGTTTTTCTGTTTCGGAGCTCAGCAAACACCCTTGTGTTTGGCCTGAGGCCTGGAGTTTTAATTCACTTATCAGGAGCGCACATTTCCTTCAGCGGGGGCCAGAGGTGCCACAGTGAAACCACTCCTTGGTCACAGACAATTGCACTGTGAAAGGATCTCAGTTTTGTTTTGTTTTTGTTTTTTTGTGGCAACTAGAGTAGTTGAAGACTTCTTGTCGTTGTTCTTACATACGTCTCTGCCACTGGCCTCAGGCTTGTCCAAACAGTCTCATTTTTCACATCAGGGCTGGCCCGGCTTTAGGCAA
This sequence comes from Pachyuromys duprasi, assembly GCA_028658305.1. Lineage (NCBI taxonomy): Eukaryota > Metazoa > Chordata > Mammalia > Rodentia > Muridae > Pachyuromys > Pachyuromys duprasi. The sequence goes on from CM053767.1 coordinate 480,900, forward strand.
AGCTGCTTGAACGAAAGTCTTGCGCTCCTCTCCTGCAGCTCTCCATTCCTTGTGCCTCCTCCCTTCTTCTCGAGTCTAAGAATGCTCCGTTTGTCTGTGTACTGTCCTTTCTGCTGGCCTTGTCTAATGCATGCCTTTCATTTTGTCTCAGTGGTAACTGTCTTCTCCCACTTGTTTTTTCCACCCAATAATTATAAAGAAAACATTAACAACAAGACTTTCCCTCCCCATGCCTCTTTATCTACTTAAATATCCTTGGCTGCAAGACACTGAGTACAGCACATTCATTAATTTTTAATGTCTCTTCTTGTGGTTACTGTCTTCCAGGGTCTGAAGGACCATGAACAATAGTCTCCTAAACCTTTGGATAGAGCCTTTTTTTGTTGTTGTTGTAGGCAGGGTAGAGATGAGGGGATAATGGAGTCTGATCAAATAAATACCTCCTTTCTGAAATAGCTCATTCAAGGTGAATATGGATTTTTATCACATTAAACCCAAGCTGGGTGAGCCAGAGGTTTTGTTCCTGGATATTATTAGCAAACAGCAAAATAATTCTAAGAGCTGGCAGACTGAAAGAATTATTCCTCATAGGAATGTGGGGCCAGGCTGCTGTGGGTCTGCGGGCAACCTCATTGTCATTGGAAAGTTTTGCAAACCAGGAAGGGCCTTAAGTTCTGATTTGCTGTTGGTATTCCTCAGAGGCCAACTTCTGCTTCTGAGGTGAATTTCCTTGTGGTGTGTGTGTGGCGGGGGAGGCATCAGTTACTCTTGCAGCCTGACACCTTCCATCTGTGAGCCCCATCATCCTTGTATTTCAGATGTGTTGTATTCCCCTAAGCTTCAGAACCATGTAGATGGGCATCTCCTGGTATCAGCAGTTCTCTTCTGGATATTTCCTGTATTACCCCAAGCATGCTCCTTGTACGGTGGGTGATTCTATTGCCTCTCACACTCTGCCAATCTCAGAGACCTTCTGAAGTTTTTTTTTTTTCTCTATTGTTCTCCAACTGCCCAGTTGTGAGTCCAGCTGAATCTCTTTTGTCTTAGTTTTGTTCACTTGCCACCACTTGCTTGGGAGGGCAAGGCCTTGAGTACCATTCATGCTGCCTGTACATGGTCTTTGCTGGCCTGCCTTCCATACCATCATAAGAACCATACTTCCTCACATAGATCTGATAACTCACCACCAAAATTTCCATGGGCTTTAAGAATCATGTAGAAGATCCAAACTCTTTATGCTTCTGGTACTTTTTTGATATTTAGATTCAGTTCATCTTGTTAGCCTCAGCTTCCAGGTCAATCAGATGTACATTCTGGCCACTAAACCACTAAAGTCCAACTGCTCCCCAAATCCCAGTCTTTGAAACCTGTCATTTGAATTATTACAATGCTTCTGCCATTGCCTGGTGCTTTCTGCCATTGTCTGGTGAATTCACAGACAAGAAAGGCAAAGCTCATAGTGCGTATACCACTCAAACAACGATAATTGCACGAAACAAGGAAAGAGAGCACACTCTGTAGGACTTCAGAGAGGAAAGGTCTTAATACTTGCTTAAAGAGAGAAAAGCTGTTAAGTTAGGAGTTAGAGACAAGTTCAAATGGAGGAACATGGAATCTTAGTTATTTTTCAACTGCTGTGAAGAAACACCATGACCAAGGAACCTTAGAAATGGAAGCATTTAATTTGGGACATACAGTTTCAAAGTCCGTGACCCTTATGTAGAGAGCATGGCAACAGGCAGATAGGCATGGTACTGGACCAGTAGCTGAGAGCTTACATCTGATCCACAGAGAGAGAACCCTAACTTGGAATTGTGTGGGCTTTTGAAACCCTCAAAGTCCTATAATGACACACCTCCTCCAACAAGACCACTTCTCCAAATCCTTCCTAAACAGTTCCAACAACTGGAGACTAAGCATTCAAAAATATGAACCTATTGGGACCATTCTCATTCAAACAGCCACAATGGCTGACCATGTCTCTGGGAAGATGAACAAACCTACATAGTCATGTGGTCTAGAATAAAATTCTTGACCTTACCATGTAGCCAAGGGTAGGCTTGACTCCTGATCTTTCTGATTCTATCTATGTCCTGAATCAACATATTATTTGTGGGACAGAGCACAATTCAATAAATACTCAGCTATGGGAATGTTTGAACAAGGTGTGTCAGCTCCACTAAACAGATATTTAAGTGATGTTTTCTCATGCTGTGTGCTATATGATTAGTCTGTAGTGATGACAGTCACAGAGACTGGATGCAGGATAAACATATCCACACTCATAATCCATATTATTAAAGGTTCTTGCAGAAAAAACCCAAAAAACATCTTGACCAGGAGACACTTATACCAACATGATAACAGAAGCAATGTGATCTTGTGGATGCTTGTTATTTGAATAATGTTATTTTATTTTTTTAATTTTATTTTTATTATTAGTTACATTTTATTAACTCTGTATCCCAGGTAAATCCCATTCCCTCATTCCTTCCCAATCCCACCCTCCCTTGTCTACTCCCTGCCCATTTCCAAGTCCACTGATAGGGGAGAACCTCTTCCCTTTTCATCTGACCCTGGTTTATCAGGTATCTTCAGGACTGGCTGCAAAGTCCTCCTCTGTGACCTAGGAGGGCTGCTCCTCTCTTGCAGGGTGGGGAGATCAAAGAGTCCGCCATTGAGTTCATGTCAGAAATAGTCCCTATTTCCCTTACTAGGGTACCCACTTGGATACTGAGCTACCATGGGCCACAGGCAAGCAGAGGTTCTAGGTTCTATCCACACATGGTCCTTGGTTGGAGAATAATTTTATTAATCAACAAATATTTTTAAGTGTCTGCTGCTGTCTAGAATGACCGTAGCCTATATTGTTCAAGATAGTTCTGCTTTATACCTAGTCCTAATATCTTACTCAGTTAGCTCCTCCTCTCAACCTAAGTTTCCTTGTTTGAAGGACACATGTACATGTTCACAGTGAGTGTGTGTATGTATAGGTGTGTGTGTGTAGGTGTGTGTGTGAGTGTGTATGTGTGTGTGTATGTGTAGGTGTGTGTGTGTCTGTAAGTGTGTGTGTGTGTAGGAGTGTGTGTAGGTGTATGTTTGTGTGTAGGAGTGTGTGTGTAGGTGTGTGTGTGTGTATGTGTGTGTGTGTATGTGTAGGTGTGTGTGTGTAGGTGTGTGTGTGTCTGTAAGTGTGTGTGTGTGTAGGAGTGTGTGTGTAGGTGTGTGTGTAGGTGTGTGTAGGTGTGTGTGTGTGT
>CM053767.1:484656-495322 GCA_028658305.1 Pachyuromys duprasi
GTGTGTGTGTGTGTGTGTAGGTGTGTGTGTGTAGGTGTGTGTTTTCTAGAAGGGGCAGGAGAGACAGCCCCACGGTAGATTTTATGGTAGCCAGCTCTGTTCATTGTTTCTCTTCACTGTCAGCTTGACTGGATTTGGAATCACCTGGCGGATGCACTTATGGGTGTGTCTTTCATGAACATTTTCAGGAAGGATGAACTGAGCTTGTGTATGTGAGTAGCAGCCTCCCATGGGTTAAAGTCTTTGATGAAACGAAAAGAAATGAAGTAAGCAGGGGATTACCTTCAGTCTTCTTCCCATAGGTCAAGCTGCTCCCACGACCCTTCCCCCCAGTGAGGGACTGTTTTCCTTTGAACTGTGAGCACCAACATTTTTTTTTAAAGTTGCTTTATTTATTTATTTTTTGGTCAGGCTTTCTGTTGAGTGATGAGAAAAGTAATCTGTCCTTGCCCTTGAAGGCTCTTAGTTCTTGGCAAGAGGGAAGTAAAGAAGCATTAAAACTTAGCATAAGTGTTGGCCTTAGCGGGAACACAATGTCACCAAAGTACATAGGGATTTGAATTGGAGGATTCTTGTCAAATTAATGAAAATCAGCTGGAGAAAAGACCAGGCACAGATTTCTTCTGACAGGGTTGGGAATGAAGGCCTGTGTACCATCTCTCTGACTGTGTGCCTTAGTTACTTACTTTTCTAATGATTGTGATAAAAATGCCTGACAGAAGCAGCATAAAGGAGGAGAGATTTATTTTCGTAATGATTTCAGAGATGTCTGTTTAGCACTGTGAAATGGAAAGAGCACTTCACCCCCACGGCAGGCCCCAAAGCAGAGGAAAGTGGGTGTTGGAACACAGAGCCTTTCTGCTTCTTCTCATTTTATTTTATCTGGGCTAGATTGGTGTATCCTATCTGGAATTCTTGTCTGCTTGAGGCCCCCAGGGGTATGGATTGCTGCTGGGATTGTGGCTCAGAAGAAATAAAATGATGTGGAATGTGTATGTCCAGCTGCCTGTGGCCCACTGGCTGGGAGGTTTCTTAGTTGGATGAATTCTCAGACTCTGTTGCAGGGGATTGGATATCTGAACCCTGAAGAGGAGATAGCTTGTGTTTCCCTGGGACCTTAGTGTCCTTGTACCATGCAAAGAGGTTCAGATTTAATTGGTTGGGGGCAGCCTGCTGGTAGGGTTATAAGCATCTCTAAGTGTGCTTCCTACCTGCGTGCGGCAGGGACTAAGAACAGGTGCATGGTTTTGGATGGGTACCTGTCTGTGCTTCTCAGTCTTAAGTGTGCTGCTGAAGCCACATTGTTCCTGCCCCTATGTGAAGTGTTTGGGAGAACCGGAAGCTTGAGCTGGCGATTTCAACCCAGAGGCAGCGCAGTGCTGTCTGTGCTGCCAGGAAGCCTGAGGACTGGAGAGAGAGAGCACAGCGACCAGCATGCCCGAGCCAGGGTGTGCTTCTCCCTGCAGCAGAGTCCTGAGACAATCTTTCCTGGTATGGAACAACATGCTTGCTTTGATAAACATGGCTTTTGCAAGCAAGTGGAAAGCAGAGCCTAACAACAAGCAGAGAATGGTGTGGAGACTTCAGCACCAATCTCCATCCCTCCATTTTCTCAGCTTGCTGCTGCTTGTTTGTGACACCCTCTGTGATTTGTCTAGGGGTAATTGCTGCCTGAATCCCTGAGGCACCCTTCCCCAAGCACTGGGCTGCCATGCAGCACTGGCTGGGGCCTAGGAGACTACAGCAAAGGTTTTCCCAAAGGAGAGGTCAGCAAGTCATGGCTGGCTTTCAGAGTGGAAGGGGGAAAACCTTCTTCCTCCCTTTTCTTCCTTATGCCTTTCTCCATTCATCTCTCCCTGTCAGCCTTCATGCTTTCCTTGCCTGTAGCCTTCCTTCTTTTGGTTCTGAGCAAGAGAAAAGGGTCTCTCTCTAGATGCAAGCCATTGCTCCCTTTTGCAGCTCTTAAGGCTTGTTTCAGAATGGGGAGGATGAGAACATTTCTTTTCGAATCTCCTTTCTGCCTTGGGTACCCTGCTTGCCCATTATAAAACTCTTAGAGGAAACTGCCAAGAGGGTAGGTCCATGGTTTTCCTCTCTCTCCATTGCTTGCTGGATGGTTTCTTAGAAAGGAGGATTGATGTGAGCAAGCAGAGCCTCACAAACGATAGGGCAAGAAACGACCCAAAGGAAGGCACTTGACCTTAGGCAGAGACCACACAATTGTTAATCTCTTCAAATCAACTTTGCATGGCGCTTCCATGAGAGCCTCCCTTTTTAACGGGAGAAACTTTCTGGTGAAGCTCCGGATGCTGTAAGAGAGCATTCAGGATTGCTGTTTGATTGTTGTTTGCAGTGTAACAAGTCCAGGACAGGGCCCCAAGTATACACAGCAAATGCTCTACTGTTGGGCTATATCCCTAAGCCCTATCTCAGGCATGTACACACACACACTCATACACACAGGCACACACAGGGTCAGAACTGAGCCTAGGGCCTTGTACTTGCTAGGCAAATGCTCTGTGACTGAGAAGAGAGCATAGTAGTCTGGCCTCATTGAAGGCAGCAAACAACATTAATTGCATTGCTGGTTCGTCCTGCTTGCAACAGTTAAAATGGCAGCTTAGTTTGGGCTGCAGCTCCAGACTGTCTGTCTGCCTCTATGACTTAAATCCCTGGGATGGAATTCAGATACACCAGCAGTACCAGCAGGAGCCTCAGAGAGGAGTCTTTAAAAAGCCTTGCAGAGAGCAAGATGCTGTGTGCAGAGCAACACTTCACAACAAAGAAACAAAGAACAAAGGCTTCTTTGTTTTTGTTTTCAAGTGCTTCCTTCTTGCCCTGCTTTCTTTTCCTTAGATCTGCTGCTTCTTGCCAGTCTTGTCTCTGGATGTCTCTGCGGGGCCAGCTTACTTTTAGGCAGGTGTAGCATTCAGGGCTACTCACAGGAGAGAACGTTAGCTTGCGAGGAGGGTGGATTCCACTCAGCCACTCATTCAAATCAGTTATTCATCCTGATAAAGCCTGCTCCTTCGGCGCATTCTATGTGCAAGGTGAGGCTGGAACCTGGATCCTGATCGCAGTGCTCTGTGGGCGACTTCAAAGACTCACCCCTTAAGACGGTGGTGAAAGCCTCAAGGAGCTGAGATACAGCAGTGTGGGAGAGCTACTTCCAGGTAGCTGCCTTGGCCACAGGTGGCCACGCCCGTGCTGCTGCTCAGTTTCAGCCCTGAATGTTAATAGGGTATCACTGTTCTAGCAACAAGTTCAGTGCCTGCTGGAGTCAGTGAACTGTCCAAAGGAATCAGAAGTCCAGGAACATGTCCATCAAAGTAGAGGGTCCTGTCAGCAGCAGCAACAGCACAGGTTTGGAAGGAACCAATGTCATGAGTCCCCTCCAACACCGAGTTATCTGTTTCCCAGTCTCCTCTTCAACTCGGGGCTGAGAAATGGATGTAGCCATGACTCAGTCTCCTTCAATCATGTGAACCTGACACTGGGGGTGGCAGTTACAGGACGGAGAACCGAGGCTCCCAAATGAGTGAAGCAGGGCCTAATGGCAGTGTAGGCAGCCTGCCTGTTCTATGCCAGAGAGTGCGTTTCTCTCTCCCCAGAGTTCTCCATTTGGAATTTGACTGGCCTATCTAATCTCTGGCATAGCTGAGAGAAGCCAGGGCCAGAGCTTATAGAGGGACAGAAATCCTGTCTGAAAGAGGGAGGGACCAGGCAGAACCTAGGCTTGTATCTCCTCTCTCTTTCATAAAACATTATATTCTCTCAGTTATCCATCATGTGAAGGTGTGCTGGCATGGGGCGTAAGGCACACAGAGGATTTGGATTGCACATCTCACTGTAAGAAGTTGGGGGTGGGGCTTCTCATTCCATAGCTAATTTTTTTTGAGATGTTCCGTTCTCTACATATTTTGCTTTTAGTTTCTGGAGCCTGAATGTTTTTGATATTTGGGAGCATATTTGTAAGGAGGTACATCTGTCTGGAGGTAATACATAATGGATCTACAGGTCACATGCTAGCTTGGGTCCGAGGTACCTGCTTACCCACAAAAATCTCCTAACCCATTTCCCCATGAACACAGTAGTAACAGACTCCCTCTGAGAACCACTGGTCTGCTCACCGCCCCCCCCCCCCGCGCTTCCTGGTTCTAAAACACTGAGCACAGATCTCTTGCCTGCTCCTTTCCTGCCAGCCTATGCTGACTTGGGCCCAAGAGAATTTTCCAGTATCTCCCCATTGCCAGCTTAAACTGGCCCCACATTCAAGTCAAGCTTCCGCCCTCCCTCCCCTTCTTGTCAGTCCCCCAGAGGGCGCCCTGCTATCCTCTTACCAGCAGACAGAGCCATGTTTAAATGCCAAGCCCAGTGCTGCTACTCTTTGTTTCATGGATCTTTCAGTGCGGGAGGGATGTTTTTTCAGCTCCTCAGAGTCAAAGCAGAATCTGGACAAGGGCTCCATGTGGCCTGACACTCCTCCGCATTATCCTGACCTCCTCTCCCATCCCTCCCCTCTTCCTCTGCCCACTGAACACTGAATACCAAGCACACCCTGCCTCAGAGCCTTAGCCTCACTGTGCTGCCTGGAACAGCTTTCCTCTCTGGATAACCACATTTCAGCCCCTTCCCCCCACTTCTTGTAGCTCTCCATTCAAATCTCATCTTTGGGCTGGAACGTAGCTCAGTAGGAGAGCACTTATTTAGATCTTCAAGGTCCTGGGCTCAGTCCCCAGCATCATAAACAATCAAAGCAAAACAAACAAATAAACAAACAAAACAAAACAAAAGAAACCAAACCTAATAGGTTATCTTTCCAGGGAGGCCTTCCTTGACCATTCTGTTGAAACTGTCACTCTCCAGAAAGCCACACCCTGTCCTTGCCTATCACTGTCATCTTCTGAGAGATACTATTTGCCCATTGTCAGCTTTTGTCTGCAGCCCTAGCTGGGGTTAGGTGCCCCAAGAGTGCCCCTTGGTCTGTTTAGCTCAGTGTGGAAATCACAGTGCCTAGAATAGGCCAGCTACAGAGGATGATCGGTCAATGGGCACAGAAATTGATAGGAAAGAAATACAAAACAGAACTCGGGGTGATAGCACTACAGAAAAAATTAAGCCAAACTGAAAACAAAACAAACACACAAACAAAAACCAAGTACAGAACATTGGGTAGAGCTGTCTTTGTTGGCTAAAGTCTCAGAGAAAGTGGTATTTTAGCAAACATTTGAAAAGAGTTTTTAATAAATTCCCTCACTTATATCCTACCTTGTGTTACCTTTGGTTAACTGAAAATCACTCTCTTACTCATGTCCTTGTGTAGAAACCCACTTCAAGCACACAGAATGCTAGGCCTCAGACATCCCTCTCCATCTGGCTCAAGGACAAACAAGCAGAGTAGAGGGACTTTGTTTGGCTGCTGTTTGAACTACACTGACAGTCACTAAGAAGGCCACAGCCCTTCTTAGTCACCAGGGAACCCCAACTATGTGAGTTTCTATGAGGCTGCCTGTGTCATCACTCTGTCAAGGCTGAAGCCATGAGATTTGCTTGAAAATGAAGCAAATCGTCCTACAGGATGTTGAAAATGAAGCTCCTCTTCTCTGTGAGTCCCATGCTGGGATTCTGTGGATTTCTTCCCTTCCACCTTGGAATTTGTTCTCACTTTTGGTCTTTTGGCCAAGATTAAGAATAAAACAAGTACACTCTCTTCTAACAGCAGAACTATTGAGAAGACAGTGTTTGGGGCTTAGAACAGAAATTCTACTGCTTTAATTTTCTTAGTGTCTTCAAGGATCAGGCTTCCCATTAAAACTTAGTGGGGAGATGATCCCCGGAGACCACAGGCCTAGATGGAAGCTGGCTAGGATGGAAGAGAGCTTTGTTAAACCACTAGCAGAAAGAAAGCTTTGCATCTGTGGAAGGGCTGTCCATCTCTTGACAACCTTCACTCTTGTCTCTTTGTTTCCCCAACATTTGTGAGATATATTTTTGCAAATTTAAATGATGAAGTAGTGATTGTAAAACTTTCTTATAGCTTCCAAATATTATAGAAATGGAGTAACTTTTGCTTTGGATGAGAAACTCAACCACAGGCTTGCTTTTGCCACTTTCCCTTTGGCTGTTTGAAAATTATATTATATTAGCATTCCATTCCATTAGGGTTTTATAAGAATATTATTTCTTTATACAAAGTATTTTTATTTAAAGGATTGTAAATTATGTTGACATGTTTGAGTGTAAATTTCTAAACGCACATATTCCTATCACTTTATTTTCTGTGTGAATTATGAAGCTATGCTCTTTTGAGATTGGTATCCAGAGGCTTCTTGGAGGATCAGTAATGTCGGAATTTTCTTTTGTCTCATTATATAATTTTTAGGAAGCTGTATTTTAATGGCTAGGAAATAGCACTTCAAGTAGTAAGTACTTGTTTTTTTGTTTGTTTGTTTGTTTGAACAGTATTTTAATTCAGTCAAAGATCCATATGTCAAGTGAGCAAATCTTGGCTAATGTTCACAGTGTAGAGTGAACAAAATTTCTTGCATTTTGTTTTTATTTATATGATCAAAGCGTATTTATCCATGGTGTCTCTGCTGATCAAAGGCATGACGAATTCAAAGAGTAACTAATAAGGTCAAATTCATAACCTCTAGAGAAACCTGTTTGTGAAAAGTTAAATGGCTCTCATTTACTAAGGTCAGCATTAGAGCACAGACAGTGACACCGACCACTCACTAGGTGACGCCGACCACTCACTAGGTGACGCTGACCACTCACGAGGTGGCACCGACCACTCACGAGGTGCTTACCCTACAACAGCTGGGGTAGTAAGTGCTTTCCATAGATTGTCCACCCTCCTGTTAGCTGGATTATCTCACAATCCCCATTCTGCAGTGTAGGGACTTGAGCTGCAGCTTGTGCCCCTACTACTCAGGAAGCTGCGGAAGTGGGGTAGAAGGTTCCTTAGCTTACTTAGCAAGAGCATATTTCCTTTATTTCCCCATTAATTAATTAATTTATTCACTTTACATTCCAATAACAGTCCCCTCTCTCCCAACCTCTCACCCTATTCTCCCTTTCCCCCATCCCCTTTTTCTCAGGAAAGAGGAGCCCCCAACCCTCACAGCACATCAGGTCTCATCAGGAGACTAAGAGCATCCACTTCTGAGGCCAGACAAGGCAGCCCCACTAGGGAGGAAGTAAGTCCACTCAGAGACAGGCCCTGCTTCAATAGCTAACATAATCACCCTCTGAGAGGCTCCACCCCACAGCTGATTGGGCTTACATGAAGCTAAGGGAGTCTTGTGGAAGAGTTGGGGGAAGGATAAAGGGACCTGGTGGGGACAAAAATTCCACAAGAAGACCAACAAAGTCAACTAACCTAGATCCATGAAGGCTAACAGAGACTGAAGCACCAACCAAAGAGCAAGCATGGGCTGGACCTAGGTCCCCTACACATATGTAGCTGATGGGCAACTTGGTCTTCATGAGGGTCTCTTAGCAAGACCTTATTTCCAAATGAAAAATAAAACAGTTGGGGATGAATATAAGTTAGGGGTAGAGTTTATGAGATCAGTTCCAAACACTGAAGAAGGAGTGAGGGAAGAAAAGGAGGGAGGGAGACAGACAGGAGAGGGAGGGAAGGAGAGAGGGATGGAGGGAAACAGACAGACACACAGAGAAAACAGAAAAAGAGAGCAAATCCCAACAAAACTAGAGGCTGGGGGCTGGAGAGATGGCTCAGCAGATACGAGCACTTTCTGCTCTTCCAAAGGACCCAGGTTCAATTCCCAGCACCCACATGGCAATTCACAACTGTCTATAACTCCTATTCTAGGGGATCCGACCCCTTCACACATGCACACCAATGTACATAAAATAAAAATAAATATTAAAAGAAAACCTAGAAGTTGGACCAGAGAGGGAGCTTAAGTTCATGCTACAGTGTCAGCTAGAACAACAGAACTCTATACAGCAACACAGCCGTTATTTAAAATAACACAAATTTTAGTCACACTCCTGCCTCTGTATACAGGACATTCTACTTCCAGGACTTTCAAATTTTCTCTGGTCTTTCCAAGTCTCAATGCTTAACTGTTCTATTGAGTGGTCAACATTTTAGCATCTTGATCCAACACAACTGACATTTATAATTCAAATTATGCTTAATGATAACAGAAGAAAAAAAATCCTCCTGAAGTAGCAGAGAAGTCCTATCATATGGAAAACTGATTGATGACATTCAAGGCTCTGTTGTAAGTTCTGAAAAGCCCAGGCAGCTGTTTACCAAAACGTTCACTGAGAGGATGTCCATGCAAGAGGAAGAATTTGTGAATAACCAGAGGAGGAGAATTTAGGGTTAAGCAGACCGGGCATGTGATTATTCTGATAGTACAACTCCTGCTTGCACAGTATGATGCTTTTCAGACCATAGGTGCTCAGTATATTCTTACTGAGCAAGTAGACCAGAAAACTTAGACTGAAGGATTCTTTTAAATCTCACGGGAGGCAGTTGGTGCCACTTGGCAAATTCTTGTCCCTGAATGAACATGCTTACTGTCTGCTTCTGAGTTGATAGGAAGGACGCAGAAAAGACTTCTAACGATGCTGAGAGTGACTTTGTTGACCCGAAGTTTCAGAGAATAAAGGGCTTGTTGTGGAAAATCTGAAAGCGAAGAGAAGTGAGGTTATTCTCATCTCTATTATGACTGGGTAGGCAGATGTATTCCTTTGAAGTAGTAGATGTTTTCCAGGGCTAGAGAAGCCCAGATGTGCTGTTACAGTGTTGCATCTGGTACACTCATTACCAAAATACCAATAAAGGAAAAGTTAGAATAAGAGTTTCTTCCAAGGGCAAGATTAATGTTGTAAACTGGAATTGATATGTTGGTCACGCCATTCTCAATGCTTTTCCCAAGAAAAAGATTACAATATGTTTTTAATGTGCAAAACACCAAAGGAGCTGCAGAACAAAGCTTTCATAGTACCTACTTCCTTTGCTTTATCAATTAAAAAATCCTCATCTTCTATGTGAGACAGGAGTATTGGAAGATTTCAGGAAAGGACAGATCTTGTCAGCTAGCTCTTTTGATCTGTATGAATGCCTGCTTTCTCTTCCTGTGGGTTTGCACTGTGTACATCTTTGCTTTGCTAATATAATGATTCTCACTTGAGCACACATCTGTTTTGCTCTTCATTACATAGTGTGTTAATATACACTGCTTTTGTGGTGGGCTAAGCTCCCTTTACAACTCAGAGCTTCACAATAGCAAACATTAGTTATTATGATTCTATGCGTCTGTCTGGGTTATCTTAGCTGACCTCTGTTAAGTTTAACATATGTATCTCAGTTCAGTGAGATTGGGAATGTTCTATTGAAAGGGCATGGCTGTAGGGAGTGAGAAATTTGTGGTCATATTTTAAACCTGTACGTCTTTGCAATATGAAATGGCCTGCCAGAGCATGAGAGATGGATGAAGAGCTAGGGTAACTGAAGGGGCAGACTATACAGGTATCAAATAAAAACGAAGTTATGAGATCACTAGCTACTCAGCCAACACAGAACACCAGAAGCCAATACATGGCTACTGTCATGAGCTACTGCATTTTGGGGTGGTTTATTGAGCAAGTATGGTAGGTTGTCATGTAATTGTGCTATGATGATATATATATATATACATATATATATAATATCACTCTCACACACACATAAGGAAGATTTTAGTGAACACAATAGATTGGGAATAATTTGGGGACTAGGTCTGCAAGAGAGAACTTCTCTAGCCCTCAAAACCATTTACTTCTGCTTTAAGGAAATAAAGTCTTCTTACCGAGATACAGTAGTTATGATGGTAACTACAGAAAATTTGTCCAGAGACAAGGCCACAAAATAGGCTCAAAATTCTAGAACGTCTGTTGCTGACAAGAATACCAAAGGGCCCAACATGAAATGACGTTTCTTCTGCACCGCAGTTCTGAAAAATAATGTATCCAGACTTTCCCATTCTATCCCAAATTACATCCTGCCCTTCCACTCCCCTAACCTTGGCTACAAAACCCCAGCTCAGACCCACACTGTGCAATCTCCTGTGTACCCTGGTCAAGCACTCAGCTCTTGATGCCTCTTTCAGACTCACAAGTCTACTCTTGCTGTTGAAGTCTCTCCGTGTTTCCATTCTTTCAATTCTCCTTGCAAATTCATCTATCATTGTAACCCCACTTCTCTTTGCTTGCAGATTTTTCCACATCAAGTTCTCCTTTTTCTGAAACCAAAGGTTGCCAAGGTCACTCTTACCATACTTAGAAGAAACAGGGTTGGGCAGAGGGAAAATGTAAATTTCAACATAATTCTGAGTGTCCTTAGCTAACTTTGTGAGAACACTGTACCTGGAAGAAAACTGAGGTGTCCTTCTTGGAGGTAATGAGTCTGAGTGACAGGATTGCAGTGGTCCCCAAGGGAGAGGATGAACTTAGGTTTCATGAAGTCAGGGTTTAGTGATTGTACTCAGCTTCAGGGATTTCCTTTGAGTTGCTTACTTACTGAGCTTAAACAGTTCCCCTGCAGGATGAAATGCTTCACTGCCCTCTAGAGCATCCTGTGACTCAAGGAGCTTCCATCCAAGATGGAGGTTTTTTTTCCCCCCTTGTTGTTGTTGTTGTTGTT
>CM053767.1:510309-547847 GCA_028658305.1 Pachyuromys duprasi
TGAGGATTAATCCTCTTACCCCAGGTCCTCTTTCAACCCAGATGTCCCTCAGTTGAGGAATGGATACAGAAATTGTGGTACTTTTACACAATGGAATACTACTCAGCAATTAAGAAGGAGGAAACCATAAAATTTGCAGGCAAATGGTGGGACCTGGAAACAATCATCCTGAGTGAGGTATCCCAAAAGCAGAAAGATACACATGGTATATACTCACTTATATAGACCTATAAGATAGGATAAACATACTGAAGTCTATACACCTAAAGAAGATAAACAAGATTGAGCTCACTTCTAAATATACCAAAACATACAGTAAGAGAGCAACGAAGAGAAACATCACTCCCAGGGGGGTTTCTCTTTTTTGTTTAGTTTTTTGTTTTTTTTCTATACTATGCTATTAATTTTTTTCAATAATGCTCCTTGATTGCAATATATTACATTACAAAAAGACATAGAAAGTCTCTCTCCAGAGCCAGCTCCATCCAGCAAGGTGCTCTGTACTCACACCTCATCTCACAGTCTTGGTTTTGTTTGGGATGTTAAACCCTGCCCGGTTGCTGCTATTTTTGCCTAAGATGCTTGTCTCCCAGATTTTGCGCAGGTCCTGTTTTTTTGTTTGTTTGGTTGGTTTTTTTATCCTCCTTTCAGATCTTGATTCACTCTTGGTATAGAAGCAAGTCTTCCTCAGCTACCTTCCTTCCAATTTCCACCCTTGTACCCCTGTGTGTCTGCTCGCCTATCTCCCCCTGCTTTAACTAACCACTAGTGAGGTGCTCACTGGCTTCATTTTTCTTCCCAAGGTATTAGTTGCACAGGAGCAAGGATTTTTGCCTGTCTTGTGCCCTCGTCACCAAAAGCATTTGGAACACGTGGTATAAAGGGCTTAAAAGGAATTATGGAACAAAGAAGGGAAAATTGTGATGGGGAAGAGGAGGACAGGGCAGAAGAAGGAAACTGGTAAGGATAAATAACACTGAAAACTTTTCCAAAACGTCACATGGAAATGTTACTGTAGAAGCTTCCTAAGTCTGTGTGCATACAGAAAAGAGTTAAAATGGACTTTCCTATAATGGAGCAGCAATGCCCCTCCTACAAATAAAAACATACTTCCATGAATGGATTACTTCTTTTGGAATTGTTGGCCAGTGAGGTACCAAAGACCCCAAGTATTACAGGCTATTGTCAATGCTCTTGGTTACCCTTCAGAACTTGACAGTAGGACTCTGTGACTGAAAATATCACACATATGAGTCCAGAACATGGAAAAAGCAAGCTGCTCCCCACCAGGAAGCTTCATCCCCACTGCCTCGCTTTCATAGCACTTGAAGGTGCTACGTACACTACCAAGGAGAGAAGTCATCATCAATCTTGCTCATATGTGCATCCTGGGCACTGTAAATAATGACTGATTTGACCAGACACACCCATACTGCAAGAGTGGTATGAATGCTGCAGGAATAACCAAATACTTTCTGATTATATTTAAGGCATGCTCTACAAGATAAAATCCGTACTTGGGGCCATTATTAGGACAAGAACCCATGGCTAGACAAATCATGGATCTTAGAAGAAAATGTGCTGCTTTTATTCTTCTAAATGGACATATATTAAGCCAGCTCCTAATAACTTATCATTATACCCATAGATCAATGCATCTCTTAACTCTCATTTGTAGTAGATGATAATAAGCACAGAGACCTGTGAGTAGCCAAGGTGCAGAGAATAAGAGACTGCAGAATATTCACCCCTAAACTGAACATATATACCACATTCCTCCCAAAGTCCTAAGGATCATTTCAGAAGTGAGCGCAGAAAGAATATAAGAGCCTGAGGCTGGGGGTGGGGGGCTACAAGGAAACAGTGTCTTCTGAACACAGCAGGGCAGCTATGTAGGCTTAGAATTGTCACCAACCTACTTTATTAGGGTTCTTAAGCACTTTTACCTTCCTTCCAATCCCACACAACCTTATGTAAGACATTAATAAGGAAAAGGGCTGTAGACCTCTTTTATCTACTTCCTGCTGATTAGGGTCGATGGGTCATTAGGGGATTACCAGACTCAGTCCTCAGAAAAGCAGCAGTTCAGTCCAAAGGCCAACACCAAGCACCAACATGAAGTCAGTGAAAGCCACAAGACCTAGTTGGACTGGCCAGAGAAGCTCTCTGGAATGTTTTTCTCTGCAAAGCCAAGTGTCTAAGCACGAAAATCAGTGTAGTGATGTCGATCCAAAAAACAATGTCTCACTGTGCAAGGGCCTCTATATATGTCCTCTCCTTAAAGTTTACCAATGGATGTTCTCAGCTGACCAAAGTCAAGCCCCTTGAAGGAGAGAGCAAACCATCATGTGCTCCCTCACAAGCCAACCTGGGCAAATCATCACATACCCAGCTTGTAGCAAAACATCACATGACCAAACTGAATTCAGCAACTTCCACTTCACAGCTGTGCATCTGAACTCACAGTGGTTGTGACAAAATGCACAAGACCTGCCTAAGTCTAAACCAGATCAATTCCCATCAGGGAGAGTGGAGTTGGGCATGAAGTTATAACCTCACCAAAGGAGCTATTGGCAATTCTTAGCTGCTGGAAGAAGGAGAGTCTGTTTTCTCGAAGAGTGTAGCCCCTGATAAGCTGATCATGCTCCAGTGGAAGGCATTTCTGGAGGAAAGACCTTGGAAGTGAGAAATAGCTCGTTTTAAAAATTAAAACATTTTATTACATTTATTTATTTTGTGTGCACGTGTGTAGGTGCACGCCACAACCCATGTGTTGAGGTCAGAGAGCAACTTGCAGGAGTGGGCCCTTTTATTGTGGGTTAAATCTGACAGACTCAAACTCAGGTTGTCAGGCCTGGTAGCAAGTGGCTTTACCCACTGAACTATCTCACTGGCCCAAATTTGATTTCTATTAGTATGTATACACATGCTGTGTGCTTATACGTATGTGTGTGTGTGTATGTCATAGTATGTGTATGGAGTTCAGATGATAAACTGGTATAAATATTTCCTTTCTTCCACCTTTTTACATGGTACCAAACTCAGGTCTCTAGGCTTGTATAACGAATGCCTTTAGCTATCTCTCTGGCCCTAGATAATTGATGGGAACTGAGCCATTCCGTCAAACAACAGAAGAAAGATGTATTTGTACAAGTTGATTTAGATCTTGACAGTATTGACATTCTGGACTATATTTGTGCTGCTTCTAGCATCCCTGCTCTCTACCTAAGATGTGATCCTCAGATGTCTATAGACATAGCCAGACATCTGCTGAGGGTCAACACATCCCTTGGCTGAGTCCTCAGTCCATATATTTATACTAGAAAGGAGAGCACTTCAATAATTGCTTTTATTCTGTCAGCCGACAATAAGATAAAGTAATCAAGTGGGAGTCTGAGGGACAAGGAGTCAAAATTTTGAAGAACGAGAAGGCCTTGGTGGTCTCTGAGTCAGAAGCAGCAATGGCAAATCAACAAGGCTTACCTTTGCCCTTGTCCTGAGAAACATGATGTGTGGAAGGGAAAGCAGCTTATTTGTTAGAGGGGCATGAGGGGAGGCCTTCCCTGTGAACAACTATTCAGAGATTAGGTTTTCTGATCTCAGATTAAGTGTGTAAGGAGCTCAATGAAAGGGAGGAGAGGTGGGCAGCTGGACATATTTAGACCGTGTTCAGTGCAGTCTGAATTGCCCCACATACTGCTAACAGGAACCATACAGAAAAGGGACATGGGACAGCCTAGACCTGAGAGTCCAGGGAACAGTGGGAGCTGTCAGATTTATGACTATTGGAGAAGAGGCTCCTCTTTATCCCCTTGCATTTTTATAGCATGATGAATGGAGCTACTCTATATTTTGAGTAAAATATTTTGAGTATAAAGGACTGCCTTCCAGGCTTGTGTATTATTCAACCTCATTGACTGATCTCTTTATTTATTTGAAAACATTTGACAGTTTCTTATTTTTCAGTTATGTAAATACCGCTTGTACCTAAGTTTCATACTTTCCACATAGCTAGTGCCAACTGAGGCTTCCTGTGCGAGATGCATTCCTTTGACCCAGAGGAGGCTTACCGCTGAGGAGCAGATCTTGTATTAATTCTCTGCTGCTCTGTGTGATGTCTGTCAACTGAGCAAACTCTCCTCCTGATAAAAGGAAAACAAATCTAGTAAGGTCAAGAAAACGTAGAAGCCACCAACTAGCTGAGAGCATAGACCCACAGATTGCCTCTATCCAAGCAGCCAAAATGGCCACTGGTTTGTGTGCATTTCCTCAGAGAATCTCTTAAAGCTAAGACAATTTAAGTGGGGGAAAATTGTCATGTATCTCCAACTCCTGCCTTTTAGGGCCTTAATTCATTCCAGATCTTTGAGATTACTTCCTCTTGCCCCAATTTAAAGTGAACTTAATATTATTCTCTGTCATTTATCCTCCACTTAATAGTTTGATCCAAAGAAGACTAGCACATGTGAAAACAAGTCACGCCACCAAATTCTTTTATACTCCTGTCCTGAGAAACATCATGTAAGGATATACTGAATTATTTTGCTCCTGTATTCACCAGCCTTGCTCTGAAGCGCATAACCACACAGGGAGCCAACATAGACAATATCCTATTTGATTCTTTTGAGCAAAGGCAGACTGCCTATCAACATATAAAATTTATGTTATATGAATAAAATAGGTATTAGTAAATTTTATTTACACATACAATTGCACTTTGGGTACTATGAAAAAGCACAGAAATGAGGTCTAGAAAGATGGCACTGTGGTTAAGAGCACTGCCCGCTATTCCGGGGTCCCAGGTTTGATTCCTAACACCCGTGTGGTAGTTTAACAATTCTTTGTAACTTCAGTTACAGGGGATCCAGTACCCTTTTCTTGCTTTCACAGGCACTGCATGCCTGTGGTCCACAGACATACCTGCAGTCAAAACACCTACCTATATAGAATAAAATAAATAAACTTATTCTGTATTGAAAGTGATCAAACTTTCTGCGAGAGTCTGGAATAACTGGAATAACATACAGCATAACACACACACACACATGGCTTTGATGGCAGCACAGTCTCTGTAACAAGTACTCAATATTTTTGGTGTATTAGGGAAGAAGTTCTACATAGTAACATAAGTTCACGGATAGAGCTGTGACTCATTAATACTTTATTCACAGAAATATGTGGTGGGCTAGCTTGGGTATGTGAGCAGCAGATTTCCAACCTCACCTAAAGTGTAAAGATTCTCAAACAAGGTCAGAGAACAGATAGACCCCAATAATGCCAGAAACTTCACCAGGGCACATCAGGTCTCCTAGAGGGGCTATCTGTGGAGGTAGTCCATATTTTGTCTCAGAGAAGGGACTTTAAATATGGAACTAAAACCTAAGAGCATGAGACAGGCAGGGGCAGGTTGCAGGGCTCAGGCCAAGAGTGACAGCTGACGATTAGTAAAAAAATGCATTGTCTCAATATTTCCCAAGAGAATGTTCCCAGCAGAATTTGAATATGACAGATTCTTTTCATACACCATTGCCTGGGGGCCTAGGAGTTACCTGCTCCCAGTCACTGCTAGCTGTCCTTCACAGTGACAGAGCCACATGAGGCTTTGCCCGTCTTCTTCAGGTCACAGGAAAAGGGAAACACTGTCACCTTCTGACATGGAAAGTATCTCAGAGCACAGAGAGGCGGTCGAGCCACGGGAAGATGTCCTGCAGAGCTCTCTGGCATAACAGGACATAACAAGGACTACTTAACTTCTTCACGTTCACAATACCAGGCCCTTTGTCCTAAAGGCTGACATGGGCTAAAACCATTTATGGAATGACTGAGCCAGTCTTTGTTGGGTAAAGACAAGAACTGCTTGGATTCTACCTTTTCTCTTAAGCTATGCAGAGCAGAGTGGGGAAGGAGTCAGTGAGGTTATTTGTCATGTAGAAACTCATTCTCAAGGAATTTTGGTGTCCAGGTCAAATCCCTCTGCTAACATATGTCCCCATGCCCCTCTTTCCATTAAGAACCCTCTGTTCCAAGTCACTAATTGTTGCTGATAACCCTGCTGCCATTTGTACGCTGTGCAAATGTTTAGCTTAGCTTTTTTTTTTTTTAAACTAGTCGGGCCTGGGGAGCACAAAATTGATAAACTCAGACTTTATCTGTAAAGACTTCATGCTTTTGCCTACATTTGTTTTTCCTTCTAAGCTGACAATAGCCCCTTTGGCATCAGAGATTTCTTTCATCCTTCCTTTGAACCTATACCTATACCTATACTGTAGGGCTGAGGGTTTAGTTCAGGGAATCATTGCTAAGTCAGCCACATATGTGGTTAACAAACTCCCTCCCAGGCGTAGTCCTGAGCTGGAGGGACTGTCTGACCCAGTGAAGTCCCCACGGGCACACTCCACTCCCACTGTACTTTCAGCCACCTTCCAGCTCAAAGGCTCTCAGTGCTTTCTGCTCCTCTGTATCTTACAGGATGTGAGGACTGTGACATATAGTTTTATACTCTGAAATTCTTATATGAAAGACTATGAGCACATTTGTATTTGAGTGCTTTAAGCTTTTATCTCAGAGACTTCATAGTTTAGGCCTTCCCCTGGAAAATACACCCACCATAGGACAGAGAACCGTGAGCTCTCAGTAAGTCCAAGAATAAGAAAGCTTTCCTTCCATGGCCTCCCTGTCATTACTGAGAAGAGGAGGGCAGCACATCTGCCTCCTTGGGCAGATCAGAGCCCAGCAGTCCCTGCCTCCCACCCAGTCCTTAACCCTACAATAAGCTCCAAATTATGTACAGGAAGGTGGCAGGTAACCCCATGTGCTTACTGCCAAAGACCCCATTGAAACAGCCACCCCTGCATGAGGGGAAAATTGTTCCTTAGAGTCTGTAATGCCTTACCTCTTATTTTACAATTTACTTAAGACTTTTTTATTGTTATGTCATTTGAAAAGCATGGTGTTATTCTCCTTTTACCTTTACTTTGAGAATGCCCAGTTGCAAGCACAAGAGAATAGCAGAACCCTGGGCCAGTGTCCGGGCAGTGGTGAAGATGCCCCTCCACTGTCTGTATATAAACACAACCTCAGCTGTGGCGAGCCTCCTCTCACTCTCCTTTGGATAAGCTTCTGGAAATAGAATCCCCCCCCCTCACATACACACAAAAGCTATGTTTTCCAGGAGAGATTTCCAAGCCAGGTCAACCAGATGTACTGTTCTGTGAACATATTCTTTTTCCGTCCCCTTTCCTTGGCTGATATAGGGTGCTCCCTCTTCAGCACTGTCCTCCCACCAATCAGAGTCAGACAAAGCTGCCAGTGCTGGTTCCCAGCACTTCCTGTGCCACCCATCTCTTTCACCAGCAAGCCATGTCATGGAAACATGTTGCCAGTTAACTGTTCCGCAGAGAGTTTACAATTCTCTGTTCTCATTGCAGTTCTAGTCACAATCCCAACAGGAATTTATGCTTTTGCATGAGGTAGCAAACACCTTGACTTTTAAGTTTAAAGTATAAACTGAACATGAGGCCATTCTGAAGGAAACTGTGTTTTGTACATGTGCTTCATTTTATTTTTCATTAATAATAAGACAATTATTTAATTTATGACATTTCTGTTATGAATCACAGTGTAAACATTGGGATATACAGGATATCAGATAGGCGACAACCCAGTTGAGATCTGCTGCTCTTTATACTAATTCTCAGACAGATGTATAGGTACCGAAGATTTTTTGGTGTCTGTGGGGTCTCTTTGCTTGCTGAACTGTTGCTTTGCTCCAGAAAAGTTGATACTTTCCCAAGGCCTCTCTGTTAATTGTGTTCATCTCCTGAGCCGCTGAAGTTCTCTTCAGAAGGTCCTAGCCTATGCCCGTTTCTCCTCTCTCTGACCACTTAGGTCTTAGATTAAAGAGTTTAATAAATTTTGAGTTTCTTTGGTAGACAGAGAGAGATAAAAGGACCTAGTATCTGTTTTCTGACTGTGGGGTCCAGTTTTCCCAGCATCATTTGACGAAGAGGTTATCTTTTCTCCAATTTTTGGCACCTTTGTTAAAATCAAATGGTGGGCCAAGCCTTTAAAACTAACACTCAGAGAGCATAGGGAGATTTGAGACCAGCCTGGTCTACATTGCAAGTTTCGGGCCAGCCAGTGATACATAGTGAGACCATGATTGAAAAGTTCAGTAAGTAAGTAAATAAATTACAGGTGGCTGTAGCTGTGTAGGCTTATGATCCTCTACTATACGGTATGATGTATGTGCCATATTCCACTGCTTTTGAAACACTGTAGCACTACAGTATAACTTGGAATCAGGTTTTCTGATCCATCCAGTACAGCCAATATTATTACTTTTGCTCAAGGCCTCTTTGGCTACTTGTTTATTTGTTTATTTATTCATTTGTGTTTGCACATGAATTTTATTTTTTAGTGTTCTGAAGAATGGCATTGGAATTTTGATGGGAATTACATTATAGATTGACTTTGGGAATGGATTTTAAAATATTAATTATTCTAAGAACAGGAAGTCCTTTCATCTTGCAGTGTCTCCAATTTTCTTCTTTAGTGTTTTAAAGTTTTTATTTCATAAAGTCCTTCACCTCCTTGGTAAGTTATTCTAAAGGCAATTTTGAATAATTTTATTTCCTTGATTTCTTCCCTAGCATGTTTATTATTTTATGCACTATTATAATTTCCATTAATTGTATAGACGTACTCTATATTGAATATGCTGGTATAAGCATAATTTCTTCATGTTAATATTATATCTTATCCCTTTGCTAAAAGTGTTACCATATTTGATATTTTCTCTGGTAGACTTTAGGGTCTGTTATCTATAGAATCATGTAATTTGCAAATACGGATATTTTGACTTCTTGTCTTTTATTTCCTTCTCTTGTCTTATTGCTTTAGTAAGACTTTAAGTAGCATCTTGAATAACACTGAAGAAAATGGACACTCTTATTTCTGATTTTAGTGAAAATGCTATGGACTTCCCCTCTTTAGTATATGTTCTCTATAAACTTTATTATGTTGAAAAATCCTCATGAAATAAGTTTAAAATATTAACAAAATGGTAAGCTATCTATAAAAATCAAACTATATAGTGGCTGAAATAAAATTGGGAAGGCACTATCATGAAGTTATAGACAAATATATCACTGGAATAAAATAACAAATATTCAAACAGATCCAATTTTATTTATATACATTTAATAGATAATTTGCTGACTAGTTTTATGTGAATGTGGCATAAGCTAGAGTCATTAGGGAAGAGGGAACCTCAGCTAAAAAAACAAGCCTGCCAGGTTGGTACATGGGCATGCCTGTAGTGCATTTTCTTGACTGGTGATTGATGTGAGAGGACCCAGCTCACTATGGCAGGTGCCACCCCTGGGCTGACAGTCCTGGGTACTGTAAGAAAGCAGGCTGAATGAGGCACAGGATGCAAGCCAGTAAACATCACTCCTCCATGACCTCTGCGTTAGTTCCTGTCTCCGGTTTCCTGTCCTAAATTCCTTGGATGATGGACTAAAAGGTGTAAGCTGAAATAACTTCTTTCTACCCCAAGCTGATTTTGGTAACAGAAATCCTAAATAAGACAGTAGCAAAGGTAAAATTTCATCTCAGTGAAAAATTCAAAGACAATATTTCATGATAGGTACTGAAAAACTGGCTGTTCATTTTTTTAAAAGAACATAACATTTTTATTAAATATTTGGGAATTTTGTATGGTGCTTCCTGATCATATTCACATCCCAATCCTTCCATGTCTCCCCCACCCCAGCCTTGTGCTCTCTTCCTCTTGCTCTGAAAAAGCAAAAATAAAAACAAGAATAATAAAAAAAATGTCTAATTCGTGTTATCCATATACTCACTGGAGCATGGCCAAACTCTCACTCCTGCCAGAGGCCATCAACTGTGGAGAACTCCATTCAGCATCTCCATAACACTTTTAAAGAGTTCTCTTCAGTGGCTTCCTGTCTAGGCTGTGACTTTTTATGGGGCAGGGGAGTTGGGATAAGGGTAGGGGTTGTCACAAAAACCTTCCATGTCCCTCCCTCTCAATCATGCATCTGTAGTCATCAATATAACAGTAAAATCAGCCTCCTAATTCTTCACAGTCAGTGGGAGCATGAGTCACTGGCTTCCACATGGTTTCTGGTGACAGCTCAGACCACAGCTAACATGGCTCTCACCAGCAGTGGGACCACAGACACAGAAAAGGCCCTTGGAGGCAGCTTGGACCATGGATATCAACATGGCTTCGAGTGGCAGTGCAGGCCACTCAGATCAGTATGGTCCCTGGAGGCAGCATGGTCTATGGTTACCAATATGGCTTCAGGCAGCAGCATAGACCATGGACGTTTACATGACTTTTGGTGACAACATGAGCCAAGGACATGGACACAGACCCCAGCTGCAGCAGGACCACAGACTCAGACACTGATCTTGGTGGAAATCTGCATCACACTCTGTGATAACATGGGCCACAAACATCAGCATGGCTCCCAAAGAGGGGCAAGCTCAGCAGAGGCTCTGGACTTTGGCCATGCTGCTGGTCAAGTAAGGGGTAGGCGTGGCCTGGTGGGGTGGTTTAGTGCTCTTGGCTGTTCATTTAAATAAGAGGATTTGATGTTTATCTGTCTATATTTTTCAAAAGTTCATTTTGTTTATATGCATGTATGTATGTGTACCTCAGGTGTGCAGTATTCATGGAGGCCAGAAGAGGGCATCCGATCCCTGGAACTGACGTTACATACAGTTGCGAGCTACTGTGTGTGTGCTGGGAACTAAGCCTGGGTCATCTGCAAGAAAACTTAAGCCTAAGTGCTCTTGCCCACTGAGCCATCTCTTCAGCACCATTTACCTTTATGTTTGACATCCGTGGTGCACCTCATATGAGGTGTGTGTGTGTATATAGGTGTAGATATAAATTACCATTTGGAATACTTTTTATCCTGCCAGAAGAACTTCTAATATTTTTAAAGATCTAGTAATGATAAACTTGTACTTCATTTGTTTTCCTGAAAAAAATTTGTTATTTCAACCTACTTTTGACATGACAATTAAACTAGGTGTTCATATAATCAGCCTACTGTTTTGAGTTTCCAGGTCATAGCACAGGCAATGTAACTCAAACAGAGCCCACAAGTGTTCTTGAGTTGAAGCCAAGAGGGATCAGAGTGTCTGGAGCACTTAAGCAAAGTCTGAGGAATAAGTGTTATGAACAGATTCTGAAGGAACAGACAGGATCTCTGGAGTCTTCATCAGGACACTGACCAGCATGTGCACTTGAAGAAACAACTAAAGAATTAAAGTTCATAGTAATTGCGGGAACACTTTACTGTGTCTATAAACCAGATTAGAAAATTTTGCAGTTCACTGGGCATTGGGAAAGGTCTTCAGATGACCTAGCTACATCCATGAAATTTTATTCACTCTAGACTAAATGCTGCTCAGGATCTACTTAACAAGTCTTAAAGGCAAGAGCCAAAACGTTGATATACTTTTCATGGAACAATAGTATTTGTAAGAATAGAAAAACATCAGTATTCAACAAGTATAATTCACATTTTGGGCACCTAATTAATTATTAGATAATCTTATACATATATAAGATTGTCAGAGAGCTATAGGACAGTACCAAACAGCCAAATGTATGTGTAAGTAGAGTGTTGGAGGAGGGTTGAAAATGGAAAACATTTGAATAAATCATGGCTGAATAGCTTTCAGATTTGAAAACTGTAAACCTGTAAATCTGAACAAGCAAACTGAGCATGTAAAATATGAAAAAAATGTAACTAAGGTAATGACATTTTAAATGTTCAGAACCAGTCATAAAGAAAATGTTAAAAGTAGATAGAAAAGAAAATGTGTCAGATACCAAAGGAAAAACAATAGCAGCATCTTCTCTCCAGAAACAAAATGATGGAGAGACACTGCTGAAGAACTCACAGAACACATCATGTTAAGTGAGAACCCACCCTGATGTGTGGTGGGTTATTTGGCAATCAGCAAATTACACATGAGCTTGATTTTGAGAATACATGAGCAACTTTAAAACAGCAAGGATCAATTTTCCCTTCTTCATTTTCTCCTAAATTTGGAAACAATTGAGAAATAAACTGAGAAACAGAGATCAATGTTGGGTTTACTATTGACTATGTTGATTAGAGAATTGGAAACCCACTGATTAAAGTGGATTGAGAGTAACCATGCATCTCTGAGTGAGACAGTCTACTTGAACAGTAACAAATATACCTCACCTGCTATATTCAAGAAATTTCATAGCAGTTTTGTTGTCTATAACTGAGAATCTAATGGTAAGCCCTTACCTCCTCCCAGGGTTAGCAGAATGTTTAACTTCGTTCCTTATCAGTGGTCTTGTCTGCGGTTAGTTGGGCAATGGTTCCCAAAGATTCTTGCTAAGCAGATGGACTGGAGCGCCCTGGCCATCCTTCTATCATTGTTTCAATTGGAAGGATTTTTTAATGTCTGGAAACTTAGCTGTGACTGGGAGCATAACAGCCAAGGCTTTGTCTCTTCAGGTACACTTTGATTTCCTCTTCCTCAGCTTTACTCAGGGCACTAGGTGGTCAGTTGTTAGAACCTGGAGAACTTTCACCCCCTCTACTTCTGAAAAGATTTCTATTGACTCCCCACTATCCTTAATCCTAACAGCATGCCTTCTGGTAGACCAGGTTTTCATAAACGAAAGCCAAGAATAGCTGACTTAGTCTCTACTTCCAAAGTCTTCTGAAGGGAAGGCTAATAAAAGGCTATATACTCTTTCAGCTTGGAGACAGAAGAAAAAAAAATATCAAGAGAACAAAACATAAATTAACTCAACAAAATTCTTCAGTGAAATCAGAAAGAAGCAAAAACATTTTAGTTTTGTGTTATATACATTCTTCATGTTACTGTTCATGCCTTCTCACCGTCAGAATGTCATTCTTGTGCTGAGCAAGCCACAAAGGGTGCAAGTTGCATAATACCTGGTGTCTAGGCAAAGGTGACTATGCTGCCATGTAAATAGAACCTTGCTAAGAATCAAGGTATTCCTACATAATTAAAAAGTCAGGACTTGAATTAATTTAACCAAAGGTCACTGAAGAGCAAGCTCATTAGCTAGAGTACAAGGTTCCTGGTTATAAAATCGATCTCCAGCTTCTATTTCTTCTTTTAAAAAATATACATACTACAAGACTGATCCTTTGAAGATACAATTGCATAGGTTGAAATACAGGTTTTCTAATTGAGAGTCAATGCATTCATATAATCACAAGATGTTCCTTCTACAATATTTTGGAAACAAAATTATTCTATCATCCATATTCTTCATGTTGACAGTTGTTGAACACACTTGATTATTCCTAGCCACCAAAGCCTGGTGACCACTAAGACATTGTACCTTTTTGTAGCATCAAATAGCACCTGGCCTTTTGAGATGGTCTCTTAGTCAGTACACTTAGAGATACATCTCTACTCTATGCACCAAATAGATTACTCCTTTCTCGTGGCTGAGAAATTCTTTGTGGGAGAAGCACACGGTGCCTACTCATTTACCCACTGAAGGGTGCTTGAGTTGTTTGCAAGTTTTGGAAATTGAAGAAGGGTCACAACATTTGTACAAATGCACTTTCATTTCTCTGAGATAGATATCTTGATTTATGATTGCTGGGTCATGTAGTAAGGGCCTATTTAATCTTCATATACAACCAGAAAACTGTTTTCCAGTGTGGCCACTTCATTTTATATCACCAAACACTGTGATCCCAGTTTCTTCACATCTTCCCCAACAATAATGCCAGGCTGTTGAGTTACTCTAAGAGGTTCATGGTGACATCTCACATGTTTTCATTCTGTTTCTCTGTCACTAATGTTACCACCTGCCTGACTGTTTATTTTACTCCCTGTTTTTTTTTGTTTTTTTGTTTTTTTTTTTGGTTTTCAGAAGCTTTAAGATGATAACTCTAGATGTGTGTATGTACCTTGTGAGTGTTTGTATTTGTTTTGCTGGATGTTTTCTGTGATTTTGATTTGTGATTAGTGAATATTATTAATTTTAGAAAATTCATAGTTACTATTCTTTGAAAAATTTCATCTGTCCTGTTCTGTTCTCTAATTTGATGAAGTCAAAATTCGTTGCTGGTGATCATTTTTGTCTTCTCAGAATGTATTCATCCTT
This sequence comes from Pachyuromys duprasi, assembly GCA_028658305.1. Classification (NCBI taxonomy): domain Eukaryota; kingdom Metazoa; phylum Chordata; class Mammalia; order Rodentia; family Muridae; genus Pachyuromys; species Pachyuromys duprasi. Next base: position 524,489 of record CM053767.1, read on the forward strand.
ATCTTTTGCCATAGATTAAGTGTGAATATGTGTGTGCTTGAGTGTGTGTCTGAATATTTTGAAAACAAAAGATACTTAAACAATGCTTTTAATTCTTGAAGACTGCTCTCTCTCCCCCTCTTTCTCTGTCTATCTGTCTCTCTCTTCTCCTTTCTCTCTCTCTCTCCTCCAGGCTTGAGTGTTGAGTACTACAGGTCCAGGCAGGAAGTAGGTTGAATGATGTCTCTAGTCATCTTGGATAACTCAAAGTGAACCATAGGCTTTGGGTCTCTTTAGTGGTTCCTTACTTGGAGGATGTGGTTACTACTCTAATAGAGCATTTCTGTTCTTCCTCCTGTGGGACTAGAACAGGAATGATATACCTTGCAAGTTAATTTTTCCAAAACAGGAAAAATATCCTTGAAGTTTAAGGTTTCTGTGTGCAGTTAACACAGTTAAGAATAAGTTCACCAACCAAGGACCCTCTGCTCAGATGCAGCAGATTGGAACTCCAGCCTCCAGCTGCTATCCTAGGCCTAGAATGTTTCAGCCTTTGAGAGTTACTACTGAATAATCTCACCCTTTCTAGTTCTTTCTGAACTCTGGCTGGCTGGTTCAACTCAGCTGTTGTTGGCTCAAATCCTCTCCAAGCTGACTGATTCAATCTGGCTTCTCTTACTTCTCATTGAATTGCTTCTTCTTGGCCTCAAACTAACCCTTGACACTTTGTTCTAACCTCCCGGCTTTTTCTTATTTTCTGGTGTTAGTTGCCCCTGCTGACCTGCACTGAACTACATGAACTCAACTCCACTGCACTGCCTCTCAGCTGACTCCCAACGATTGACTCTCAAATACTCAACTCTGCTGTTCTGTCTTCTCTACTGAAATTTCTACTGTGCTCAACTCTATTCCTTTCTCTATTGTACTGTTGCCTCTGCTGTACTCTGTACTCTCTACTGTATTGTCTTCTCTACTCTCTCTACTGTACCCTACTGTCTCAACTCTACTGTACTGCTCTTAAGTTGCCTCTCTTTCCTGTCTCTTCCTGTGAGATTTGGGCATTCTGTCACATCTTTTTCTGATTTGTCATTCGTCTGCCCCTCAGTTAGACATCACTTTAAAACATGGGTGTTTCCTTTTACAACAGTCTCCTTCACTGTTTGGGATTAATGGCGAGTCTGTATTCTAGCTAGATCACACAGACCTAGAAGGTCTTTGGATGTAATCATGTTGCTGGATTAAAATCCCCCTATAATTTCTTCTATTTTGCTTTAACCTTTTAGACTTTGTGCATGTATGTGCTCTACATTGATCATACCAACCCTGTTTCCTCTCTGTCACCTTTCATACTTCTTCCCATATTCCCCTCTCAACCTCATGTCTTCTTTCATAGTCTACTGACATGGTCTGTTACTGTGTGGGTATTGGGGGTGCTGCTCTCAGATGTTCTAATTAGTTTCAGTCTTTTTAGTTTTCTTTTTAAGAGATGAGTGCTCTGTTTGTAACAGAGGAGGGCATCAGATCCCATTATAGATAGTTGTGAACCACCATGTGGGTGCCGGGATTTGAACTCAGGACCTCTGGAAAAACAGCCAGTGCTCTTAACCTCTGAGCCATCTCTCCAGCCATCTTAGTTTCTGTTCTAAGCAGGCCTTGGAAGCCGGCATCTTGGGCCTGTGGCTCTCCCAGTATTTCTGCTTTCAGGAGTATTGCTTGCGATTGAGCATGATCCCACCTTTCCCTGTGGGTAGAGAGTTCCCAAATTCTGCTACACTGCTTTTTCACTGCTACAACAGATCTTTCCCAGTGATCTAAGGGACTGCCCTGGGAAGAGAACCCCTCCCCATGGAATGCCAAAAGATGGGTATGGTGTACCTTCAGTAAAGTCTCTGCCGTTTCATGGACTAAAGAGTTCTCAGGATTTTTCCCCCTGATTTCTCCAATAAGTATCTGGTGGGGTTTATAGAATGAAACCCTCAGAAGGGTTAGACTCTTGCCCTCATGTCTGTGGGAAGCAGGAGCTTCACAATGTAATGAGCCCTGCCGGCCTTTAACTCTTTAAAACTGTAGTGAAATCTTAGCACTGGATTTGTATTTGGCACTATTTGCCAGGTGATGAGTGCGGCTGTCCTACCCTACCATATGTGGCTTCCTCCTTTTCATTTTTGGTCAGGTGTCTGGATTCAAGTTCAGAAAATGTCGCTAACCTGTATTTTGTTGCAGGTTTTTCTGTTATATGTGTGGCCACAGGGCTTTCTCCTTTAGAGGTAGGACAGGAATACTCCTTCTTATTTGACAGTTTATGCTTCTAAACTTGGATTTTCTCTATCACTTTTTCCTTGTCTCAGCTCACATTTCTTAGTGTCAGGGGACCTTTAACTACTTCCATTCTCCTAGTTGCGTAAGTAACTCCCAAAGGTCCCAATGTTGGAGGTTACATCCTTAGGTGCTAGGACCTATAGAGGGAGGGCCTTGTGGGAGGTCATTAGGTCATTGAGAAAACTGCAGACAGGACTAGGGCAGTTCTTCCTGGACTCTGATTCGTGCTTACGCTGGCTCCACCCAGCCTCTCTTGCTTCTTGCCCAGCTAATCTTTAATTAAATAATCAATTAAAACTGTAGTTTCCCCTCCCTCCTTTCCTCCTAGTCCCACCCCTCCCTTCTCCCTAGATCCACATCTCCTGTCTCCTCCATTTCCCTTTCAGAGAAGGGCAGCCCTCCCAGGGATATCAACCAAACATGGCATAGCAAGTTACAATAAGATCAAGTACCTCCTCTCATACCAAGGCTGGACCAGGTAACCCAGTAGGAAAAGTGTTCCAAAAGCAGGCAAAAGAGTCATCTACTGTTAGGAGTCCTATGTGAAGATCAAGCTACACAATTGTAATGTATATGCAGAGGGCCTAGGTCAGACCCATGCAAGTTCCCTGATTCAGTCTCTGTGAGCCCTATGAGCCCTGATTAGTGGATTCTGTGGGTTTTCTTGTGGTGTCCTTGGACCCTCTGGCTCTTACAATCCTTCCTCCCCTTCTTCTGCAGGGCTTCCTGAGCTCTGCCTTGAGTTTGTTTGTGGATCTCTGCATCTGCTCCCATCAGTTGCTGCATGAAGACTCTCTGATGGTCATTAGGCTAGGGTTCATCTATGAATAACAGAGAAATATAAAGGAACATTTCATTGACTTTTTCCCCCGATTATATGTGGTTCTGTCTAGAAACAACCTAGATGTCCCTCAACTAAAGAATGAACAACAACAAAAAGTGATACATTTGTACAATGGAGTAATACTCAGCTGTTAAAAAATAACACCATGAAATTTCCAGGCAAATGGATGGAACTGGAAAATATCAGAGTGAGGTAACCCAGACCCAGAAAGACAAACATGCTGTGTACTCACTTGTAAGTGGATATTAGCTGTAAAGAATAATCATGCTACAATCTACAGACCCAGAGAGCCTAAGTAACAAGTGGGGGGCAGGGGAGCACATGAATCTCCCTGGAAAGGGAAAATGGAACAGATATCCTGGAAAGGGAAAACGGAACAGATATTTTGAGTGGACTGGGGTTGGATGAGGACAGAAACAGGAGGAATCAGGTGAGAGAAAGATGGAGGGAGAGAGCACTGGGAGAGATGGCTGGAACTGGGGGGTATTTGGGACTGAGGTAGATATAGAATGCAATGGACACTCCCAGGAACCCATGAGGGTGACCCTAGCTAAGACGCCTGGCAACGGGGGATATGGAGCCTGAACCAACCATCTCCTGTAACCAGGCAACACTTCTAGTAGAGGGACTGGAACACCAACCCAGCCACAAAAACCCTTGATCTACATTTTATCCCACCTGCATGATTTGCTGGGGTGAAGGTGGCACAGAAACCGTGGGAGGGGCCAACTAATGACTGCTCCAATTTGAGATCCATGTCATGAGAGGGAGCCCATGCCTGATGCTGCCTGGATGGCCAGGGACCAGGCGCTGGATAGCCCAGAGACCTAGCTAAGAATTCTTCTTCCTCACGTATTCCTATGTTTATGCCACCATCCACTGTGAAGTATTTGACAGAGGTAAATATCCTGAATTGAGAAGATACGAGGTTAGAAGGTTAGCTTACTTCAGGTATTTTGTCGATATAATGTACAGCAGAATTGGCGCCCCTGCTTCCTCCTTGCTAGTATTCCTTTGCTGTCTTGTTTAATTGCCCACATGTGTTCATTCGCTTGGTTAACCGGCTGTGCTCGCATGGCCCTGCCAGTTATAGGATTCCCACCACCCAAGCACCGTGCAGCAGCTTTTCCATGAAGACCAAGGGGAGTCTAGTTCCGGTGACAGACAAGTCCCTGCCACTCTGCTAGCTGTGAGAGGAGAAAGAGGTGTTGCCTATTTGTCTGCACAGTCAGGAGAATGCAGATGGCACCTTCACTTAGCAGGAGGTTGCAGATGGAAGGCAACCCCCCTAGTCAGCACACTCCTCAGGGGCACGCGCATGCTTCCCTGTTATTAGATGTTCAAGTGTGTGCACACCCTCCCAGACACGCCTGTCTTTCCAGACACTGCATTTCCCTGGCAAAGTAAGAAGTAAAAAGGAACTCTTTCTCCTCCCTTTTAAAACAGAGAATATCCACATTGATTTCCTCTAACTGCACTATATATGTGTGTGTATACATATATAGATACACACACATTCATGCATATAGGATCACGGCAGAAAAAAATCCAACAGAACAAAAATGTAATAAAAGTCTGCTTGCTTTCTCCCCCTCTTCCAGATCAGAGCACTACAGTACAGATTTTGTTGTAAATCCCCCAGTAGTTTTCTATTTGTATGCAAAAGGGTATGTGTCTTCATTTTGAAAATGTCAGGCTAAGACACTTGACTAGTGTGAAGACACGGTTAATGGAGGTTGCTTACTTCCTCTTGGCAGCTCCAGGCTTGCTGCTGTGATGGGTGACGTGAGAAGCAGCTAGCTGGAGGAGCTGCAGCAGCTTTAAACAACAGTGTCTGTGAAAGCCACAAAGATGAACTGTGAAATGTCTGGGGGAGGGGCGTAGGTGTGCACTCTTGTGCTTACAAACTGTGTGCATTCATGGCTCAAGCCTGTCAGCAGGTGGCAGGGTCAGGAGGCGAGGCCAGAGCATGTAGGAAGAGGAGCATCCCTTTGTCTGCAAGCCTGCCCTTCACGCCTCACAAGAGCCACAGCTCTTTCTAGCTGCCTCCTAGCTAAAAGGTCATTTTGCTCTTGTGTCTCTCACGGTGGTTCTTGTTCCCCTGATGTGAGGATTGCTGGCCTCAGCTTTGATCTGTAAGCCTCCTCAGGGAGCTCAGACATCAGTAGTAAATGTGTACTTGTGTCGTGCCTGCCTGGGTAAGGAGGGTGCTGGCAGGGCGGATGACGTCAGCACTCCGCCGAAGATTGCTGGGGGAGTGGGCTCCAATTCTGTGCAGTTCCCAAACATTCTTCACTGGCAGCCAATGTCTGGGTGAGGGTGAGAGCCTACAACAATTCAAAGCTGAGATCTGACTGCTCTTTAAGTCAGTCTAACCTAACATTAGCTGCAGGAACCAGGAACCTGTCTGACTAATTGCAGACCTTGATGATGCCTCACATTTAGCCAAACAAAGCTCTGACTTATCTACAAGAGAAAGATGGATTCTGTTGGATTCACCTATGAGAGGAAAACAGAGCATCTCAGATTCCTCTGTTAGGTCAGCTCAGAGATGATTCCCTATAGATGGCCTCTCTGCTCATTTATGCTGACTCTTAATGTGACTAATAATTAAGAGTGTGGATTCTGTGTGGGGTGGCGCCTGGATCCCAGCCTTCCCTCCATCTGTTAAGCTTTTCTCTGAGCCCAAGCTCCTGCTGACTGTGGAAAGAAAGAAACCTCATGAGTGTGGGTTAATCCTCCCCTCTGCCTGAGCAAGGCCTTGGACCCCACAGGGATTGGTGTTAGCATACAGGAGGTCCCACTAGCTTGCCTTTCAGGGCCATATCAACCCCATCACCTGCTGCCTGCAAGGCGTGTGCCTGATAAGAGGCTTCTGCCAGTGTCCCCAGCTCTCCTCTTACACTCTGTCTCTTATACCCTCTTTCTGTCTCTCTGCCTCTCTCTGTCATTGGCGCCCCCTCCCCCAGGCTTTCCCATAATAAACCTCCTTTAAACAGATCTGTTGTGTGGCACCTTAATCTACATTATTCATTATTATAACAATAGGCTCAGCCTGTGGTTGGCCAAAGGACAGAGAAGAAAGAAATCACATTGCCCATATTTGGGCCGCCACTAGCCATAAGCTCAAGGCCACGTACACCCTCATCTAGACATGGAGGAGTGTTTTCTGCACTATAACCAACCCAGTTGGGATGTGCACACAGTTTGTTCTGAGGAGTGGTGGAGGTGATGGGTGGAGGTGACATAGAGGTGCAGCTGAGGGGTCCCCAAGCCTATCGTGGGAAGAGGCCTCTGGGTTCAGAATTATATTCAGCAAGTGGGAATGAACACTTAGCCAGACAGTACAAGTGAGGCCAGGCCTTTGAGGAATCATTCATTTTGCTTACTATTTCCTGATCTATTTAACAAATATTACAGAATGGAAATTTCATCTTTTCTGAGTGCTGGGGCAGAATGGTGTCCTTCTCTTCAACCAAGTTCTGTGTCTACTTCTTAATCTGCAGCACCTGGAAAGAGCTTCTCATGTGACCAAAGGATGTGACTAAGTTACTTCACAGGATGAGTTTATCTGGTGGACCCTAAATTTGATGGTATGCACCCAAGAGAGGCAGAGAGAGCTTTGTGACGGGCATGTGGAGGAGGCGGCGATGTGAAGACGGAGGCAGACTGCATCTCGGGCAAATGCTCTCTTTGCATTGTTGTGACTGTCACCTCATATCTATGGGTGGGTGGCTTAGACTTGTGAGAATAAGGAGACTCTCTCAGTTTGGATTGAGAAGAGAAGGCAGAGTTTTAGGGTGTGTTCTAGTTTGCTTTCCGTTGCTATGATGAATTGCTGACCAAAAGCCACCTGGGGAGGAAGGTGTTTATTTGGCTGACGTATCCTGCTTCCGGTCTGTTGTTGAGAGAAGTCACAGTAGGAGCTGTAGTAGAACCAGAGGCAGAGAACATGGAAGATCACTGGCTTGCTTCCCTCTTGTTCAGATTCTTTATGCAGCCCAGGCTCACCTCCCCCAGTGATGGCACCATCCCACAGCGGGCTGGGCCCTCTTGTATCAATTAGCAACTAAGAAAATACCCCCATAGACATGCCTACAGGCCAATCTGACAGAGTCAGTCCCTCCATTGAGGTTATCTCCTCCCAAGTGTGAGAGGTTGACAACTGGGGTTAGTTATGACCAGAGCCTCAGGAGAGGCTAAATAACCCCAAACTTGAAGGGGTTGTTTCTTGCACATATGACTTATCCACTGTGAGCTGGGGTGGTGGTGGTTAGTGGGGTTCTGCTTGACATTTTTACTACTTATCCACAGTGAACTTGGGGGTGGGTAGTGGAGTTCTGCTTGTCATTTGTCACCCTGGCTTTGGAAGGTTGGAATGAGCCTGGGTGACATTGAGAAAATGAGGTCCATCAGAACTTGCTACTGACTACCCAGTGACACGCAACATCTCCTCACAGTCCACCAGAACACTGGTGACAGAGCTGGGCTTCCTAGAAATGGCTGAGAAGTATAGAAGAGCAAACGGAATATTTGGTGACCATTGTTGACTTTACAGCAGACAAGAGAACTTGGCTGTGACTGGCAACTGTGCCTTGTATCTGTGGCAGGGAGTGAAGCTCTCTCTGGGACTGTGACAAGGTCCTGTGGTCCACATGTCTACTTCCTTCTTCTTGTGCCACCTCCCACTCCTGGGTCCCCTCAGGGATTCAGGAAGAGGCACAGAGGTTGATGTGACCTGTGCTGTGCATAGGACAAGAACAATTTGAAGGTCCTCTGCATAAGGACTGACCACACATGGCTGTGTTGAGCAGAGGCTTAGGAGAGGCTGAGGTCACCCAGAGAATAATACTACAAGATCATGGCCGGGAGCAGAGGCTCTGATCCTCTCTCAGACCAGAGAACCAGCCAAGGTTCTGTAGACAGTTAGTGACAGAGCTGGCTCTCCTGTGCATCTCCTCCTGTGACTCCTCACACTGTCCCAGAAGCCCTGCTCCCTGATCGTGGGCTCACAGCAGCCACCTGGGATATTTTTCTTTGCTCTGTGTGTCCAAGCCTAGGACCAAAACATACCTCATTCATGACAGCCAGCTCCAGCAGGGCTGGGGTACAAAAGCCGCTTAGCTGGGTTTGCACTTCCAGTGATTCCAGAATAGAAACGCCACGAAGCCTGCAGCATGGAACTATGCTGGCCTAAATCGTCAGAGCTTTGCTGGGAGCAGAGAGCCTTGCAGCTTGGCACCCTTGAAACTCAAGTAGCCCAAGCACGTGCGTGGCCTCTTGCTTCAGCTGCCGCTGTGCTGTGTCCACAGATGTGTGAGCTACAGTCCCCTAGGCTGCTACCTGCTTTCCCTGCTGGGTACAGCATCAGATCATTCCTCTTCCACATTGCCTTTGAGCCCAGTCCCTTCGGCCTGGCGATTGGCACCTGTCTTGTCTTTCCTCATTTGCTCCAAGTGCTGTCTGCCATGGCTGGGGGTGCATGGGAGGGTGGGGAGTAAGTGAGGGTCAGGGAAGCCTGCACATAAAGAATATGTTTGGGGTGACTCTCACTATCCCAACAATGTTCCTGAACCTCAGAGGAAATATTTAAGTTTCGGTAATGTGTGAAAACTCCCAAACAAGTATGCATGTGAAATCACTCACATCCGAATTTCACACCAGTCATGGTCATCCTGAGAGAAATCAGCACAAAAATCCCTGGCAGGCTCCTCCCCCCCCCCCTACGCCACCACCCACGAAAAACTGAGTCTGACCAAACTCAGTTTACCCACAGCTAGCGGTTCTTGTCCCCACTCATTTTCCCTTCAGTCTATTGGTACGGTACCCGCTTCCTCTAGGAGGCAAGCAGCGGCTGTCTAGATGTGCAAGCCAGGGCTGTCCCTGGTCTCAGGTACTGGGCTGGGGGTTCGGGGGGAGGGTGGGAGAAGCTTGGTGCTGCTTGTCCAGGTAAGCTGGGACCTATTTCCATAACTGAGTAGGAAGGCTCCGGTTACCCGTGGCTGTTTTAGTTTCTGGAGTCTAGAGCACAGTCTTTGTGTCTCACCAGGCCCGCGGACTAGGATCGTCCTTCCTTTCTCAGCAGGAGAGCAGCGAGCCTTGGCGGACCGAGTTTCTGCTCATTTGCATCTTTACAGTTTTGTTTCCTAGGTGACCCGGGAAACCGAGGTCCCAACATGAATGAGCTTTAGGAGGGGAATCGGAAAAGAGTCGCTAGTTAGGACTCCGCCCCGGTTTTCCCGCAGCTTCACCCAGCCAATGAGTACGAGCCCAAGTCTTTCCCCAACTGGCCTGCCCTCAGTCTGTGAAGCTAGACAAATTCTCCAATACTGCTTCAGGTAAAGTATGACTACCCCCTCCCCCTTCACTTTTCTTTGAACCACACTTGGTAGGAGAGTTCCAGAGTGATAGCACCAAGCGTTGAAGAAATTTTTTTTTCCTGGAGCTAAGAAATTAGGAGAAAGGCCGTTAATAAAACTCATAGTTAATTTGCCTTTGTTTCTTTAGTATTCTGGTACAGATTGCTGGGTTTATAATCAGTGAAAACCAGAAGAGAAAAAAAAAAAAAAAGAAAAGAAAAGAAACCAGCAATCCTAGGCCTTTGCTTGACGTAATCCCCCAGGTCACTTCTGTAAAAATCTACTGTTGGTAACAGTAAGACGCCAACTTGTTGACCTGGATTCTAATTGTAATGACACATCCCTGGTGGCAAGGACTGCCGGGCCGAATTCCAAAGCCTCAGAGCTAGAAGATACCCTTGAGTGCTCACGTGCCCGGGAGAGGAGCTTGCGCAATGGACTGAGGCAAATTTAAATAGTTTTCCGAAGGGGATTAAAACGGCTTTCAGAGCTCAGGCAAACAGCCACTCTCCCAGACCTATGGGGGAATTCAGAGATTTGGGATTAAGCTTTAGCCTCGCTTCCAGGAGTGCCTTTCTGCTTTGGGGCTTTGATTCCATTCAGGGCTCTGTGGTGAATACGCACTTCTGCTTCTGCTGGAGGTTCTGTGCTCCTCTTAGGACCCATGCCGGGCTCTGCACATGAAAGGAACTTCTGGAATTCTCAGACTTCTAAAGGCTCCAGTAAAAAACTAGAGGACCACATTTATCCCACCTCTAATTAGGCCCCTACTCCTGAGACTTAGGGAGCGTCACCCATACTATGAGTTTTATCATTAACATAGAACAGACCCTTGTGCTTCAGGAGACCAGGTGATTTACTACTGTAAAGCAGTTTGTAAGGGTGGAACCATTACAGAAAACAAATCTATGGGGCTGCTGGCCCATGCTCAGTGTCTGCCAGGCCAAAGCACCATTTGCTTTAAGCTTCTTCAAAAGCTGAGATCAGAATGAGAACAGAGATGAAGAGGGATATAAAGTTAGGCTGGCAATTCAATGAGAGATAATACAGCTCATCTTCAGCGGGGACAAATATGGGGGGTGAGGGCAAAGTTTGGGACATGACAGTTTCATGCGTTTGACAAAAATCCACTCAAAGTGATCTTCTTGGTGTTTGTTGCAATTTTGATAAAATGACTTGTCGTGTAGCTAAATTTTCCATTGCCCGTTCTTTGTGACAGCACTGTGTGCCCAGGCCTGTACCAGTGTTCTTGGTACAGCCTTACTGAAGGTCAAATTGTAAAGGGCTTCCTGGAAAGTAGCCATTTTTCCTGTGAGTTTCTGGTACCGTTAACTGTGCCACACCCCCGGGGGTAGGATGACCGGAGCGTGTGTGAGGTTGAATCCAACTGTTCTCCTCCACACAGTAGTCAAATTTCATACCTCTCTTTTCAAAAGTATATTTGACAGGCACATTTTGATTCATGGCCCCCCGACAGCATTCCGCATTTCTGGGTCCTTCACAAGCTCATAGCATAGAGAGGGCTATGGTCATGGTGAATAACTTTTAAAGCAGGTTGGTGCCGCCTCCCCCTTCTGTGCCAAGTTACAGACTCCCAGGGTCACAGCACAGGTCAGCGGACTGCAGGAACACAGTTCTGATTGTAGCCCAGGCTGTGAGCTCTCGTTCTAAGTCTCATTGCTTCCGAAGGCAGCGAGAAAGGTGAGAGCACCCACAATTATAAGTAGATGTTTCTAAATAAAAATATACAACTAACTCTAAATTGATTTTCTCTCTTCTTTATGCCCCTACTCACATGGTCCTGCTTTCTATAACAGAGCTGCATTCACTTTTAGAGTCAGTGCTTTCACATAAAGGTTATTGAAAGATTTACCTAGGGTCTGGAGAGATGGCTCAGTGACTAAGAGAACTGGCTGCTCCCACACACGACCCAGGTTCAGTTCCCAGCACTGACATGGCAGCTCACAACCACCTGTAACTCCAGTTCTAAGGGATCTGGCACTTCATTCTGACCTCCATAGGCACCAGGCACCCCTGTGATACACACACACACACACACACACACACCACAGGCGAAGCACCCATACATGTAGAATAAAAATTAAAAAAAAAAACTAAAACAAAAACCCCAAAGGCTTATTTAAAGCCTTGGCTTTCATTTCCTTCCATTTTTAAAAACTTACTTTTCTGTGTGATTTTAATATTTCTGTATTTTAGCTTTTGGCTGAAGAAACCTTATCAACTGACAAAATTATTTTAGGTATCAGTTATGTCTTTAGTCACAGTAACACACTGTATGCTGTGAACTCCACATTAGCCCCACATATAGACATGTTAAAAATATTTTCTGGACTCCAAATTCACAGCCTTTTCTGCTTCTCTCTCAGAGTTCTTAAGGGGCTTTGGAACTAGAAGATGCAGCCTCTTCAGGACCAGGACTGCCGTGTTATTCCACTAGGCATCCAGAAGGAAGCAATGGGGAGGAATTTGTTATTTTAAAGGAAAAGGAAATTTGATTCTGCCAAGAAACAACTGCTAAATGAATTGTGATTTAAGTGGCAGAGGCATTTTTCACTGAATAACAGAATAACAGAAACTGAAAGACCAAAAAAGACCAGTGCTCTTGTTTTCTTCAGAGTATAATTACATCATTTCCCCATTTCTCTTCCTGCCCCACCCATGTCCTGCCCCCTTTCTTTCTTCCAAATTCATAGCCCTTTTATTGTTGTCACATGTTTAGGCATATAAATACAACTTAGTCTATATAATGTTACTTGTATGTATACAAGTAATCATTCAGTGTTGGATAGCCAATTGGTGTGATCTTCCCTAGGGAAGACTGCCCTCAGCATTCCTTAGTTGTCTGTAGATCTCTGTTGAGGGCTGAGGCCTGTGACCATTCTCTTTTCCATGTTAGTACGTCTTGATTTCAGGTAATGTTTAGGCAGACATGTTTTTGAGAATATTGTCTAATACTTCTAAGAGACATTCACTCACAGCAAACTCCCTGTTCCTTGGGCTCTTACAATCTTCATGCCCCCTTGTCCACAATGATCCCCAAATTAGGTCCAGGAGTTGTGTTTTAAACGTATTAGTTAACATGGCTCCAAACCTCTGCATTTTGATCAGGTGTGGCTTCCTGTAATGGTCTCTATTGTTAGGAGAAGTTTTCTTGATTAAGGGTGAGAAGTATACTTATCTATGGGTACAGGGACACATATAGAATGTGGCTAAAGATTATTCTAGTTTAATAAGGTGGTGGTTGTAGGTTGTAGGATCTCCTCTAAGGTCTGTGACTTCACTAGCCCCGGTTAGTTGGCTAGGTTTCCAGTACTAGGCATGATGTTCCCCTTGTTGAATGGCATTTAAGTTCAATTAGTGAGATTATGGTTACTGCCAATGTGCGTACCACTACTGTGTCATCAGGGTTATCATGCTGTGCTGGTCATTGTTGTGGTTCGTAGGTGTCAGCCATAGCTAGGTAGGAAGGTAGGACTGTTGGTTGTTTCCCATGCTTTGGAAGCTTGCCCGGCAGCACTCCTATTTCATACTATTTCTCTTAAAACTTCCTCAAATAACCATTATGAGAATTTTTTTGGCAAATTTTAAGAGAAGGAGAGTAGAACCCAAGATTTAAAGCTTCAGGATAAGAGAACCCCAAGACAGGAGAGGTGGAAGCATAGGCTGCAAGCTGACCTGGAATCAATGAGGCAGTCCCATTCCTCTGATCCGGAGTACTTTGTGAGGACAAATGAAGATGAAGAGGAAGGAACAGGGTTCTCTTCTCATATTATGCCTTTTACCTCAAAGTGATGCTTCATTCACTTACTGGAATACCAGGATCATCCAGGTGAGGGATCCAAAAATACAAACAAAATTAGCGAGTTTCAGAAAGCCAGAACCTGAGGGAGTATGAAATAATTAACTGCTTCAAAACCTAGTTAGAACAACAAAGGGGCAAAACCAAACACAAGTGAAAGCATTCAAAGAATTGTTTGTTACAAAAAAAGAAAGGTTGATTTATTAAACATAGTCAATCATATGTGAGTACCCGTGGCTTGTTAAGGTAGCCAGATTTTCTCCACAGTGAGAACTAAGGACAAGGACTAAACTGTAACCAGCAGGGTCCAGGCATGGTTCAGCAGGGTCCAGTCTATGACAGACTGGGTACTGGGTACTGGGGTATCATGGGGATTTTCCAAGTTGGGAGAGGAGGGCAAAAGAGATAAAGGAAGGCAGAATTTCATTGAGCACACACACACACACACACACACACACACACACACACACACATCAGAGTATTAAAATGATCAAACAAACAAACCCCTCAGAGTACAAGACAAAGGACTCTGCCCTTCACAAAGGAATTCATAAACCCAGGCCTCCCCTCAGGGAACCAGCTCTTTTGGAGAGATTTAGAGAGGGCTGTGTGTGCTTCTGGGTGTGTAGATCAGAATGCCAGGTTCCTTCTGGAGCTGACAAAAGCAGAGGAAGAGGAGTGATGTGTAAAAAAAGGAATGGCTGTGACAAAGAGAACAGCCATGCACAGAGAGCCATGTGCACTGAGGGCTGGAGCACGGAGCAGAGATTACAAAGGTGAGTCACTCCATCAGCTGTGGTCTCACTCCAAGGCAGGAAGCTCTAAGCCCTGTGTGGAGGAAGGGCTAGTAGGTTTTTCTGTTCATTCCCACACAAAGGGCAGATGCTGGCAGGATAAATGCACAAATGCACATATGGGAAAGGCTTCTGCCTCTTACCGCCCCACCCTCCCAGGGCTGTCAGACTGGTGGACACATAGAGGCAAATGCAAGATCTTTAGGACTTAAATTTTCCTTTTAAAAAGAAATTATTTTCATTGTGGATATGGATTATACATGGCACAGTTACACAAAGACATTCTCATACAAGTATATATTGAATATTGAGCATACCCTACACCTCTTTTTTATTCTTTTCTTCCTCCTCCCAATGGTGCCTTTTGTCACCCTAAACAGTTTCATTTCTGCTTTCATATTGGATTTTAGATATCTACCTACACGCTTTAAAATGTTCTAGAGAACATACTAAAAAGGAAAAAGAAACAAACATAACTTTAACACCTGAATATCTTAGAAACACCATTTTAACATATGGCCAATATCTCTTAGACAGGTTTCTATTAGTGTGAAAAACAAACAAACATACAACATTGCCAAGGTTACTTATACAAGAAAGAGTTGAATTGGATTTATGATGCCAGAGGGTGAGGGTATGGTGACAGAAGGAAGGCAGGGCAACAGATGGCTGGAGAAGTAGCTGAGAGCTCACATCTTGATCCGCAAGCAAGAGCGTCTTAGTTAATTTTACATTGCTATGTGAAAACACATGACCAAGACAACATATGAAATAAAGCATTTAACTGGACTTATGGTTCCAGAAGGCTGGAGTCAGTAGAGGTGGAGCAAGTACGGCAGCAGGGACAACTGGGAACCACATCCTGGTCTTCAAGCCAGAGCCAAAGAGAAAGCTAACTGGAAATGGTGTAGGCTTTTGAAATTTCAAAGCCCAACCTCATTGACACATCTTCTCCACTAAGGCCATATTTTATAATCATTGCCAAATAGTTTCACTGACTGGAGATCAAGTATTCAAATGTATGCACCTATGGGAACCATTCTTTTTTTTCTTATTTATTTATCTTTTTTAAAAACATTTTTATTTTATATTAATCACAGGTTATGTACTTTGTATCCCAGCCATTGCCCCCTCCCGCATTCCCTCCCTATCCTTCCCCCTTCCCTCATCTCCTCCCTGCTCCTTTCCAAGTCCACTGATAGGGGAGGACCTCCTCCCCTTCCATCTAACTCTAGCTTATCAGGTCTCTTCAGGAATGGCTGCCAATGTCCTCTTCTGTGGCCTAGCAAGGCTGCTCCTCCCTCGGGGGACAAAGGGGTTGAAGAGCCAGCCATTGAGTTCATGTCAGAAATGAACATGAACCCTGTTCCCCTTACTAGGGTACCCACTTGGATATTGAGCTACCATTTGCTTCATTCAAGCAGGGGTTCTAGGTTATACCCATACATGGTCCTTGGTTAGAGAAACAGTATCATAAAAGACCCCTGTGCCCTGATATATTTTGTTCTTGCGGAGCTCCTGTCCTCTCCAGGTCATACTAACTCCCCCTTCTTTCATATGATTCCCTGCACTCTGCCAAACGGTTGGTTATGTTTCTTAATATTTGCTTTGATACACTTCTAGGTAGAGTCTTTCCGAGGTCCTCTGTGGTATGCTCTTGTCCTGCTACTTGTTTTCTCCTACATCCAATGTCCATCCCATTTGTCTTTCTAAGTGAACCATTCTTATTCAAACCATCACACAATATGAAGTCATTAGTGAGA
The DNA here is from genome assembly GCA_028658305.1 of Pachyuromys duprasi. Lineage (NCBI taxonomy): Eukaryota > Metazoa > Chordata > Mammalia > Rodentia > Muridae > Pachyuromys > Pachyuromys duprasi. Next base: position 540,367 of record CM053767.1, read on the forward strand.
GAATAACATTTTTTTCATAACAAACCTTTAAAATACATTATGAATTTTGTAACTATGTCACTTCTCAGTTCACATGACTCTAACATCTAGCAGCTGGTGTACTAGACAGTATAGCTATATGTATATTTTAATTTGTTGAAGTCTGTTAAACTAAAATTAAAATTATAATATAAGATAGTTAACACTCATTTAAGAAATAAATATCCCAGTCAGGTCTCAGATCTAGTGCCTTGTTTTAGTCTGGACAACCCTCACTGGAGAACAGCTAACCTCTAGCTTCCATCCTTCCTGCTACCACACACAGGTCCCCACTTCTTGACAACCAACCTGTCTTCCCTTAGCTAGAACTAAGGTTCTAGCTTAGTGAGTCTCTCTGATACACATCCCGCTGGGTTTAGCTTGGCCCTACACCATCCCTGGCCAAGACTGCAAACAACCAGCAAGCTTTGGAGAGGACTCTCCCCACCTGTATATCACCTAACCTATAGGCTCCTCCCATGCCATATTTAACCTTTGCACCCAGTTAGATCTACCAATCTTGGACCAGAAAGCACATCCTGCACAGCAGCCCAGTCCCCTCTGTCCATCTGACTTCCTTCAAACCAAGCCATTTTCAAGTTCTAGGACCTACCCGCTTACATGTCTCCTCTTCTGCCCTAACCGGCTATGTCAATGTCAGACGTAGAACTAACAAAAACAGTTCACATAGCCAAATATCACCACAAAACACAAACAATGTGAAAGATCAAGCCACTGTGTTCTCTCCAAAACTTCCCAGTCCTGTAGAAATGTTTGCAAAGAAGAATCACATAGCTGAATCCCAGTACACAGAATTTAAAAGAACAAAAATATCATCAAGAAACTCAAGGTGTTTTTAAGAAGACATGGAGAAATAGCTCAATGAAATTGAGGAGAAGGAACACCATCCTGAGTGATGCCCAAGAAAGCACAAACATAATGCTGAAAACAACCCAGGACTTGGGAAGAGAATTCATCCAGGGGATAGAAACACTGAAGCAGATTCCAGCTTAAAAGAAGATGGAACTGAAAAATCCAATAATTAGACTAGGGAACTCAAAGGAAAGACTACAAACAGGACAAATCAAGCAGAAGACAGACTACCAGAACTTGAAAATAAAATTGAGTAGCTAGACCAAATAAGGAATGAATATGAAAATTTTAAAAAGACAATAAAGGCACATATAGAACATAGAGGGTACCATGAAAAACAAACAAACTTTTGAATTACAGGCATAGAGGGGAAGAAGGGCTAAAAGTCAATGGAATATACCAAATCTTCAACAAAATCATAGAAGTTTTAGAAAGTCCCCACACTAAGAAAAGACATACCCATACCGATAAAAGAAGTGCACAAGGAACTAGACAACACCAGAAAACAAAATCCACACAGAACATCATAGTTAAAACATTAGGTATTCATAATAAAAAAGTATGTGGAAAGACAAGCAACAGATAATGGGTTTTCTAATAGAAACTATGAAAGCCAGCCTAGAGCATCCCAAGTTTTAAAAGTTTTAAAAGACTATGACAGCCAACCTAGATTAATATACCCAAAACTGCCATATGTATGAATATTATTTATATATTACATATATATCGCTGTTTATGTAAATATCTTTAGTTTGGTTTGTCGTGTGTGCCTGTGTGTGTGTATTTGACAAACCAAACTAAAGAAAATACAGGAACCATTATTTCAGGCTAAAACCAGGGTTGAACATAGCAGAGATACTGTGGAAAGGCACACAAAGCCATACTTATTATACACAAAATATCACCAAGAACACAGACAAAAACACCCCAAATCAGCAACAATGGTTATAATTAACATACATTTCATAATAACTTTAACTATCAAACACAAAAGACACAGGGTGACAGAATGAATCAAAACCCAAAATCCATCTATGTGTTGCCTTCAAGAACCACATCTTGGTTTTAAAATAGGCAGCACTTTAGAGTAAAATGATGGGCAAAAGTGTTTCAGTCAAATGGGACCAGGAAGCAAGTAGGTGGCAACACCATAATGTCAATCTAAAACCAATCAGAAGTGTTAAAGAGGGACACTTCATCCTAATCAAGGGAACAGCTAACCAAGAAGACAGTACTGTCTTAAACACACATGCACCAAAATCTGCAGTGAGTGATTTTATAAGCAATACTAGTGGGTGTAAGACACAGATGAACATAAATCCATTGAAAATAGAAAATCCCATGTTCTCCAATAGGAAGGGGATCTAAGGGGGAAAAAACTGAGTAACATCAGAATTAATGGACATCATACATCAAGTGGATTTAATAGCTACGGATTATTCCACCAAAATATGAGAGAATACACAAGGAAGTTTTTCTAGAATAGACCAGATCTTAGACTACAAAACAAATCAAAATTCAACAACACAAAACAAAGTTTAAAAAGATTGAAATGGTTTTTTGCATCCTATCTGATCACAATGAAAGAAAACTTAAAATTGTTAGCATAAGACCTCTAGTAAATATGTGAATTTATGGAGATTAAAGAACTCTTGACTGAATGATGAATAGATCAAAGGATAAATCAAGAAAGAAATTAAAAAATGTCTGGAAGTAAATGAAAATGAGAACACAGCACAATGAAACCTCTGTGACACACTGAAGGCCATGTTATTATTTTTTGAAAGCTATCTTATGATAGAAGTTTATAGCTTTAGTCCCTACACTTAAAAATCAGAGAAAGCACAAATAAATGGCATGATGCAACTGACAAAGTTGGAAAAACAATAAGAAATTTAATCCAAACCAAAGTGATGGCAAGTGATATAAATCAGAGTAGAAATCAGTGAAACAAAGAGAAAACAATACAAAAATTTAATGACTCTAAGAGTGGATAGCTTATCTTTGAGAAGGTAAGCAAGATTAATAGACCCTTAGGCCAATTAACTGAAAGAAAAAAGAGAGTATCCAAATTAACATAATTAGAAATGAACGCAGAAATATTACAACAGACACCACAGAAATTCAGAATATTATATGGAAGGCTTTACAAACCCATACTCCATTTAGTTGGAAAACCAAAAACAAATCAATAAATTTTTAGATTCATCCAGACAACCAAAATTAAACCAAGAAGTCAGCAACCTAAACAGACCCATAACAAATGAGATTGAAATAGTAATAAAAAGCCTTCCAGCCAAAAAACATTCAGGGCCAGAAGGATTCACAGAAGAATTTTATCATGCTTTCAAAGAAAATCCACAGCTAATTCTTCATAAACTATTAACAAAAAGAAAGGAAAAAGGAAAGAAAAGGCATAACCTCAAACACCCTTTACAAAGCCAGTATCACTCTATACTAAAACCAAGTACAGACACAACAGCAGCAGCAACAACAACAAGAAGAAAGCCCCCAAGCAAAGAAGACTCAAAAATAACTCAATAAAATGCTTGCAAACAAAATACAGGCATACATTAAAAGGATTATAAACCATGACCAGGTTAGCTTTATCTCTGAACTGAAAGGATGGTTCAGCATATGCAAGTCAATAAATGTAACAAACCACACAAATGGACTTGAAGACAAAAAACGAAAACAAAAACAAACAAACAAACAAAAAAACCCAACCATATGAGCATCTAAATATAGGCAGAATAAGCCTTTGAACGATTTCAGCATGGCTTCATGATAAAAGCCACAGAGAAGGGGGGGGGGGGGCTAAGGGAACACACCTCAACATAGTAAAAGCTATCTATGAGAAACCCACAGCCAACATCGTCCTAAGTGGAGAAAAGCTTGAAGCTCTTCCATGGAAGTCAGGAATTAGACAGGGATGTCCACCATCTCTGTGTCTTTTCAGTACTGTGCCAAAGTACTGTAGCTAGAGCAGGAAGCCCAGAGAAGGAGGTTAAAGGGATGCAAATAGGGAAAGAAGTCAAACTACCTCTACCTGCAGATAACATGATACTACACACTAGAGACCCCAAAATTCTTTTAGAAAACTTTTAGAAACATAAACAAATTCACAGTATGGCAGGATACCAAATCAACTTGCAGAAACCAATAGTTTTTCTGACATTAACAACAAACATACAGAGGAGATGATGGGCACAGTTGTATTCACAGTATCCTCAAAGAAAGTAAACTCCTAGTAGGAGTAAACCTTACCAAGGAAGTGAAGGACTTCTACAAAGAAAATTGTAAAACTCTGAAGAAAGAGGCAGAGGAAGACACCAGAAAATGGAAAGACATCCTATGTTCATGGATTGGTAGAATTAATATTGTGAAAAAGACCACATTCATATTGCTGCTCTACTTACTATAGCTAGGAAATGAAAACAACCCAAATGTCCTTCAACCAATGAATTACAAAAATGTAGTGCATATTTATTATAGAATACTATAATATATGGAAAAGAAAAACGAAACCCTGAAATTTACAGGTAAATGGATTGAACTAGAAAAGATCATTATTGAGTGAGATAGTCAAAACTCAGAAAAGGAAATGTTGCATATTCTCTCTCTTTAGAAGCTCCTGGTTTCACTTCTTCAGATGTGCCTACTACATAACACAGAGTAACTGCAGAGAGCTGGAAAGTAAAAGAGGGATCATTCATTACCAGGGAAGAGTGTTGGAGAGAAATAAGGTAGGTAATAGCTGTGTACAAGTGATATGATTAGAGAGGCCTAGGGTGGTAAATATAGAAGAAAGGAAAATTGCAAGACCCAGAGATGGTGGATGTGGTAGTTTGATAAGAATAAATGGACCTCATAGTCTCACATATTAGAACACTTGTTTCCCAGTTGGTGGAATTGTTTGGGGAGAATTAGAAGGTATGGACTTGTTGGAGGAGATGTGTCATTGGGGGTGGGATTTGAGCTTTCAAAAGCTCATGACATTCTCAGTTAGCTCTCTCCCTGTCATGTATGTGATGTTCAAGATGTAAGTTCTTGTTTACCATGCCATGCCTGCCTGCCTGCTGCCCTACTGTCCACTACAATGGTCACGGACTCTAAACCCTCTGAAACTGTAAGCCCCTAATAGACTCCTCTATAAGTTGCCTTTCGTGGTGACTTATTTCAGCAACGGAAAAGTGACTCAGACCGTGGATGCCTAAAAGGAAAGTGTTTTTAAGACACAAAGGGGCAGTTACACATAGGAACTCATGGCAATTACAACAGCACACACACATGCTCAAGCCAGCCAAAAAACCCAGCATGGAGACGGTATAGGCATGAAATGTCACTCCCTAGCTGAGGAGCTGTTGGCAATTTATAGATGTTGAGAGAGGGAGAGTGAGTTCCCTTTAATGGAGTGGCTCCTGGCAGGTCAACCACGGTCCAGTGGATGGCCACAAACCCAAGAGTATATGGGTAGCACAAACTGGACTTTATGGTTTAAGGAAAAGAGAGAGAGAATTTTTAAATGTTGGATGAGTAGAAAAGGGGTGGATGAGTCTGGAAAGAATTGTGGGTGTAGGGCAAGATCATAAAAATAATATTGTGCGAAACTCCCAAAGAGCAAATAAAAATAACAAATGGAAGTATATTTGCTAGCATTCCGTCACTGTGGCAAAATGTCTGAAATAAACTTCTTCCATAAAATAAAATTGTTAAGTTATGCTTTAATTGTAAACTTCATGAACATTATTGCATCAACTTCCAGGAGTACAAGGTTACATAATTAACCACTCAGCTGGAAATTTTAAAGGTATAGACTGACCCAAGATCTCCTAGCAAGAAATGATAGGAGTTGACATTTGGAGCTAGAAACAGCAGGAGCTGACATTTGGAGCTAGCCTGGCATCATGGTCCTGGTGCTTAAGAGCATGACTTTTGTTCCCTTGAGACAGGGGAAGGGGGCATTTCTCCTTGGGGAACTGCTCAGGTGTTAAGCATGGCTAGTGTTCATGATGAGTTTTTAAAGGCCTGACTGTAAGCATTTGTTCTAACTCCCCAGTTATTAGCTCTTCAATTCTCCCCTATGGCCCTGGCAGCCTTATGCAAAAAGATGCCACTTGAATAGGCAGTCAGGCTATCTTTGCGTCAATGCTGGCTGTTTTGTATGTTCCATGGATGCCTTGAGAGAGAAAAATTGCAATGATTACAGATGATTACCCTGGTTCTTGATGGAGCAGCGGCTATGATGACCTCTCAATTACCCTGGATGCATTTCCAGCTAGGTGAGATGGGAAGCCCCTCTCCTGGTGGCGTAGCTGAAGGATGCTGTGACCGGTGCTGAAGAGGCAAGGCTACGGTCAGTGTAAACACTGCCTGTTCCATGCCTTCCTGAGCAGGTTGCCCAGGCTCAACGTGTAGCCTGGGAGGCTCTTCCCTTGCTGTTCCCTCTTGAGTCATAACATTATGCCCAAGAAAAGTATTCTTTCTGGTAGTCTTTGCTTACCTACTGTCTTAGTCTGGTTTAGTGTTGCTGTGATGAAACACCATGACCAAAGCAACTTTTTGAGAGGAAAGGGTTTATTTTTGGTTTATACTTTCTTATCATTGAAGGAAGTAAGAACAGGGACTCAAACAGGGCAAGAACCTAGAGGCAGGAGCTGGTACAGAGGCCATGAGGGGTGCTGGTTACTGGCTTGCTCCCCATGGCCTGCTTTCTTTTTTTTATATAATATTTATTTTATTTTATTTTTTTGTTATCAATCACAGGTTAGGTACTTTGCATCCCATGCGCAGCTCCCCCCTCATTCCCTCCCACCCTCCCACTCCCTCCCTCATCTCCTCCCCGCCCCCTCCAAGTCCACCAACAGGGGAGGACCTCCTCCCCTTCCATCCAAACCCAGCTCATCCTGTCCCCTCAGGGCTGGCTGCAATGTCCTCCACTGGGATCCAGCCAGTCTGTCACTCCTTGGCTTGTATGGGGGAGGGTCAAAGAGTCAGCCATCAAGTTCAAGACTGAAACAGTCCCTGCTTCCCTCACTAGGGCCTCCAGTCCTACACCGAGCTATCCTGGGTCCCATCTGCACGGGGGTTCCAGGACACATCCACACGTGGTCCTTGGTTGTAGAAACTGTCTCATAAAGACCCCTGTGCCCTGCTCAGTTTAGTCATTGTGGAGCTCTTGTTCTCTCCAAGTTTCACCAACCTCCTCCATTTCTATCATCACTCCTTGCCCTCTGCCAAAGGCTTGATCGCGAGTCTTAATATCTGCTCTGATACATCGCTACCTTGACCCCCCCAGAGGTCCTCCTTGGCATACTCCTGTCCTGTTGCTTGTTTTCTCCTCCACTCAATGTCCATCCCATTTGTTCATCCAAACGAGCATTGATCAAACCCACCTGGGTCCTCCTTCCTGTATATCCTCCCTAGGAGTGTAGATTTCAGCATGACCTTCCTATCCTATAGGTCTATATAAGTGAGTATATACCATATGTTTCTTTCTGCTTTTGAGATACCTCACTTAGGATGATCGTTTCCAGGTCCCACCATTTGCCTGCGAATTTCATGATTTCCTCCTTTTTAATTGCTGAGTA
>CM053767.1:548347-602751 GCA_028658305.1 Pachyuromys duprasi
ATATCCTCCCTAGGAGTGTAGATTTCAGCATGACCTTCCTATCCTATAGGTCTATATAAGTGAGTATATACCATATGTTTCTTTCTGCTTTTGAGATACCTCACTTAGGATGATCGTTTCCAGGTCCCACCATTTGCCTGCGAATTTCATGATTTCCTCCTTTTTAATTGCTGAGTAGTATTCCATTGTGTAAAAGTACAATTTCTGTATCCATTCCTCAACTGAGGGACATCTGGGTTGTTTCCAGGTTCTTCAGCCTGCTTTCTTATGAAACCCAGGACCACCAGCCCAGGGGTGGCACCCCCACCATAGGTGGGTCCTCCTCCATCCATCACTGATTAAGAGAATGCCTTATAGGCATGTCTATGACCCGGTTTTACAGAGACATTTTCCTCCTCTCAGATGACTTTAGCTTGTGTCAAGTTGGCAGAAAACTGTCCAGCACACACCTACTTTCAGTAGTGCACATTAAATTGGGTACACAAAGAAAGAGATCAGAGTCATCTGAGCGGCAATGGCTGAGGCAGCTGAGTGGCAGTCAGCTAGGCAGTCAGTGGGCTCATTGTAGAGAGTGGCAGGGCACCTGGCTTCTTGACAGCCAAGGGAGCATCAGCTGAGCAGTCCAGGAGCTGCTGAGGAGAAGGGCAGCAGAAGTAAGGAAATAGCAGATCACCAAGAATGAAGATGGGTTAAAGACCAAGTAGAGAAACCGTCAGCATGGTAGAATAAGAGAGTTGTGGGGACTTTTGAGCCAAGGGTCTTGAACATCCTGAGGCAAGAGCTGTTATCACTGGCTAGTGATGAGGGCTGTTGAGTCCTGAGTTCCTTGTAATTGGTAATCCTTGTAAATCCAAGGGCCACAATACTCAAGGCCTGCCTAGTGGTGGTAGTGGTGGAGGGCGCTGCCTATTGATGGTGCTCTTACCTGCCTGCTGACACTACTCAAGGCTGCTGAACACAGGAAACAGAAGCTTCCAGATTGGCCCTTGAAGAGCTCCTCCTTCCTCCTCATGATTTCCATCTGGGGAGTGCTGAAAGATCCAGCCAGTTGCCTCTTGGCTGCCCATCTGGCATCAACCCTGACTCACACACACAACTGCCCAGTTAGTCTCCTCTAGCTCAGGGATCACATGCAGAGGCAGATCCCACTTCTCAACAGATGCTGCTCCTTAGAGATTTCAGCTTCCCCAATGTGCGAATGAATGGCTCTCTCAGCTCGCACAGGTTCTTGAGCTAGCTGGAGTGTGCTGGCCTGGTGAGCAGATGATTTTACTGCCCAACGCTGCTGGCTGGAGCAGCAGGGCGGTCAATACCAGGGGCTGCCTGGGCACAAAACCTTCAGACACTTCCCTCTCCTGTGCTTCTCTTCTCCTCCTGTATGTTTCTCAAGCAGAAAATGACCCCCTTAAGGTTCAGGGGAATGTGGAGACTTAGCACTCACATTGGGGACATAATTATTGATGCATCTGGTTTGGAGGTTACAGATAGTCCTGGGTATCGAGGGACTGGATTTCTGTCGCGTTACCACCAGCTCAGTGGCTCAAAATAATAGAGGCCTCTCTCACAGTTCTGGAAGCCACAAGTCTGAGAACAAGAAGTCCACAGCACCTCAGATTACCCAGTGGCCCTTGAGTTTGCACTCTCCTTTCCTCTTGCAGCTTCTAACGATTCCAGGTATTTCTTGGCTTGTGAAGTTGTGATACTTAGGAAAAAACAAACTGCTCAGCACATTCAACACAGAAGCCTCTGTGACCAGAGGAAAAAAGACTTTTCTATATCACGTGGTTCTGTGATAGCAGGGGCTATCTGGAAGGTAGCCTCAGATCTTGTAGGTGAAGACTTCTATTCTACCGCTCTTAATTACATACACCAGCCATAGCTCATACCTTCTGTCCATTGGGAGTCTCCATGAACTCCCTCTTGGATCTGAGTAATTTGTTAGAACCACTACCCAGAACTTAGGAAACTCTTTATGGCTCTTAATTTATTATTTCAACAGGGATATGACATAGGACCTAGATTGACAGCCAGATGAAAACATATACAGCGTGAGGTCCCAAGAGTTTGACGGCAGGATTTCCGTCCCTGTGCAGTCGGGCTGTGGCAGTTTCTCAGCATTTGGATGTGCTCAGTACCCCAGAGACCATTAAAATCTGTAGTTGCTATTCAAGGATCTACCACGAATATTTCACCAGGACAAAAGATGTTTCCATGATGTAGGATGAGTTTTAGGATTGAGAGCTCTATTTCAGGAGCCAGAGTCAAAAACAAAATATTAGGAAAAAAATATTCTCTTATAGTCTGTGTTACTCAGAATGGACAGGGGATTTAGAAGCCTTCCTCTGGTAACCAGAGAGGAAGATCAATGTAACATATAATAATCTTACTATAAAATCACAGTTTTATAGTAGATGAACACAATCCTGACCTCTGCTTCCACATGTCCTTTGCTATGTCTGTGCCCTCTCTTTTTATTTTAAATAAGGGTGGCATTGGAAGAGCATTAACTGAATATAGCTACAGAGATATTATTTCCAAACAGGGTCACATTTTGAGCTTGTAAAAAAAAAAGCAAGGAAATTTGGAAGACACCATTGGACCCACTTGGGAATACCTGTGCCCTGTAGAGTAACCCTTGAGAATGCTAACGAAATAAACAACTTTTTAGTTTTTGTCCAATATGTTTCACACAGGGGTTTTCTGATAAGGGTTGGGGACCCGCAGCCTTCTATCTTGTTGTCCTCTCTCCATCAGGAATTGCTGTCAAAACTTCACAGGAAAAATTAATGTCAAAGGAAAGCCAATGTAAAGTCTTTCTTTTTGGGAGACTTCAAAGAATATTCTTAATTAAGAGCACTGCCATCTTGGGACCCCCAAGGTAGTGTGTTGTTCACTTCATCTTTTTTGTTTTAAATTAACAACATTTAAACATATATCACGTGCAAAGCAGAGGCAGAGGCAGGGCAGAGGCAGAGATTTGCTTAAACAGCAAGTGTTGGTTAGGAAGCAGCCACCTTGTGGCTTCTTCTGGGAACTTGGCCTCAGGTAGCATTTGAACAATCTTTCTCAAGAACAATCAGTGGGGTCGGTAGTGCCTTTGGGTTTGGAGCTAGGATGTTCTTTGTAGAGTGTTCCTATATCTGCATTTCCCTATAGTATTTATATATCAAAATTTGTCCATTTCTCATTGGTAGCTCTTTTCAGAAATTCTCTCTCTCTCTCTCTCTCTCTCTCTCTCTCTCTCTCTCTCTCTCTCTCTCTCATGTGTGTGTGTATGTTTGTAGCTCAGAAGACAGCTTGAGAGAGTCAGTTCAGTACAAGTGAGTCAGCTCCCTCCTTCCACTGTGTGGTTCTTGGAGATTCAACTCAGGTTGTCAGGCTTGGTAGCAAGAGCTTTTACCCAATGAGCCATTTCACCTGCTCTAATTAGTGTTTCCTAACAGGAAAGCATATTGGAGTCATGGTGTATGTAAAGTCCTCATAGGCACACAGAATTGAGAGACAGCTCTGAGGAATGTTGGTGTCCTCTTTCACTGAGGAAAAAAAATGTGTGGATCTTAGAGGCCACCCCAGAGTGCACACATACAAAGCATTGTCATGGATGTCAATAAATGTCTACTTCATAAAGAAAGCAAAGGGTAAACAGCAGCGTATGATTCTAGCCTACTATTGTGACTGTCAGACTCTGAGAGGCCCCATCCATCCTGATCCTCATTGCGAATGCCCTGGTAATCCTCACCCTTGGCAGCTTGATTTACTACCTAGCTTCTAGTGACGTGCACTGGAAGAGGGAATTGCATGTTCATAAGTCCAAGGCTTTCCGGAGTGCCTTCTCTTTCACCTTCATCTTCTCTCAGACCCCTCACTCTCACAAAGCCAGGTGCCATGTTTTAAACAGCCCTGCCTGTGGGGGAGGAATATTCATCTCTGACCAGTAGCCATCAAGAACTGGAGGCCCTCAGTTCAACAACTCTGGAGGAAGCCATTCTGCCAACAGACATGAATGAGCTTAGGAGAAGATGCTGTCCTTGCTCATCCTGTGATGCCTCTGGCTTTGGCTGAGAGTTTGATGTAGACCCATGAGAGTCCCTGGGTTAGAGGCTGTCAGCTTGGCAGAGTCTGGGCTTCTGAGCCAGGAGAAATGAGGCAGAGCTGCTGCTGCAGCTGTTAGGGTTTGGGTGGTTTGGCATGCAGGGGCAGATGACTCATACAGCCACTTGGTACTTGGTGCTGAACCCAAAATTCTTCGTAAGAGAAACAGAATTTTAGGATAGGTAGAGACTCTCAGAGGTCATTCTCCTAACCTCTTTGCTGTGATGTGCTTATGGGGCCAGAGGCTAATGAGAGCTGATGAGGCTGCAGAGCAAGGTGTGCACTGGTCTTGGATTCTAAGGGCATGGAGGCACTTAGCACATTGTGGCCTTTGTATCGAATGCACTCTTTGTTGTTGTTGTTGTTGTTCTCCTTAGAGGTAGAGAGATAGCTCAGCAAATAAGAACACTGGCTGCTCTCAGAGAACCTGGGTTTGGTTCTCAGCATCCACATGGAAGCTCACAGCTGTTTGTAAGTCCAGTTCCAGGGGTTTTAACATCCCCTTCTCACTTTTGTATATGTGTATGTCTATGTGTATGTATGCATATAAATGTTGCACATGCACACACATAGGCAAACACTAATCCATATAAGAATAATAAATAAATAAATCTTTACAGAAACTGTAATTACCTTAGTGCTTCTAGTTGTGTATCAGTAACAACCTAATCATCTATATGCTGGGAACAAACAAGTCTAAAAGGAAGCAATTTTACATATTTTAAGATAATATGATGTACGTCTCTTGTAGATATTTGTGTGATACAATGTGGAGTGATATGACTTATAATAAGTTATTCTTTGATAATTCCTTACATTCACAGTCTTCCATATCTGTTGCTTTTAAAACAACCCCAATGTGGAAACAATTAGCTCTCTCGTGCCAACATGTCAGTAAATAACGAAGTCATTTACCTGTATTTCCGGTGAGGACCTGACCCCAGCTGTCCTAGGCCAGGCTGCAGCTGGTAGATCTTTCAGTGACTCGGCACCGTGGCCAGCCTAAGGTCATCAGTGCCTCGGTTGTTCTGTTTGGGTAGGCTGCAGTTTCCCTGTTGCCCAGCTGTGACCTGCTGCTCCAGCAACACTGAGTAAAATGAAGAACTTTTCAAGGCATTTGTGTGTGTGTGACAAACACGAGCCGTCTGTAGCAGCACTAGGGAAGGGTAGGAATGAGAAAAGGGGATTGTTTTTGCTGAGTGGCACTCCGCCGTGGCTGTCAGCTACACTCCGCCTCGCCTGGGTCTGTGGGAAGGCTGTTGTATCACGCGGAAGCCCTGTCACAGTGAGGGGAAGCACTGCTTGCAGATGTGAACGTGAAGCATGTGAATGTGCAGTGTGTGAAGCAGATTCTATACAGATGGCGTCACACCGGGCAGCTCTGGCATGTTACTACAGACATCATCAGGCTGGTTATAACGTGGAGCCAGGACATACATGTCACGATGCTATTGGACTCTCCATTGAGCTCAAAACCTCATGGTTGTGTGTGTTCACATGCATGTACACACATGGTGCATGGACAGATCTCCACTCTGTCCTTTATCCTCACATACTGCTGCACATGTGAGTGTGTGTGTGAGTGCATGTGCACACCTGGTGTTGACAGATCTCCACCAAGTGTAACTGCACATTTCAGGCCTATTTACTTGAAGCCCCCTTCAGTTGCTTGTTTTGTTTCGTGTCTAATCTGCATCCTTGCATATTCAACCTGAACTTACTCTTCTTCTTTGTCCTCTCCTCATTCTCTTCAGACCGTTTATTCTGTTGGTTTTTCCCCTGGGGCCCTCGGGTCAACGTTCTTTGCAGTAGACACAGTGTCCCGCAGCATTATCTTAAACACTGAACTTGGGGCTTCCCTGTTGAATTCTCATGTTTTCTGAGTTCTGTCTTCTACTCTAGAGATCCTTACTTCTGTGTCAAACCCTTCACAGTTGTTAAGACAGGGCACACAGGAAGACAAAATTTAAGACCTTGCCTCTCCCCAAATGTCTTTCTTTCAGTCTTACAGGTAGTTTTTCTGGGTGCACATTCAAATCTATAAAATACTTTTCCTTGTAAATTTAAAAAATATCACTGCTATTATCTTCTGGTATCTGAGGCTAGATCTAATGCCATAGTGATTCGTGTTCCTGTGGGCATGGCTTTGTTTCTCTCTGAGAACTTTTTAAAATTACTAATTTTTAAATCTTTAATATTGTGCAATTTCCAGTAATATGTTTATTGAGCTACTATATTCATATGCTTGCATTTGAACATTTCTATGGTAAAATGAAATCTTTTTACTGTTTTTTTTTTGTGTGTGTGTGAATTTCACATCATGAACCTTACTCCCACCCAGCTCTCCCTCCCCTCATACGCATTCTCCACACTTGCAGTCATTCTCCCAACAGAGAAAAAAAATCCTGTTGTGGAAGCTGTAGTGTGTCACAGTGTGTCTGTCCCACAGTATACCCTTCTGTCCACACTTCTTTCCTTGCAAATGTTCATTGTAATGACTCCTTGGTCTGGTTCAAGGCCTCAGGCTTCTGCTACACTATCAACACAGGAGCTTAGCATGACTCCTCTCAGATATCCTGCTGGTGCCCTGTGTCATGGAGATCCTGAGCTCTGCTCAGTAGAGAAGACAGTACAGTATAGTTGAGTTGAACACAGTAGGGACAGTTCAGTGTAGTTCAGTTGAGTGCAGTTGAGTTCAGCTGAGTTCTGTTGAATTCCTGCAGTTTGGTGCAGTTCAATTTGTGGAGTTTAGAAGCAAAGCAATTCAGGAGAAGCCAGAAGAAGCCAGGTTGAATCAGTTAGCCTGGAGAGGAATTTGAGTCAGAACAGTTGAGTTGAACCAGCCAGCCAGAGTTCACAAAGAACTAAAAAGATGAGCTTATTCAGCAGAGGACAATTACAACAAGCAAATAAAAGTTACTTTTTGTTAGTATTTTGGCACCCTGTTTCTGGGTTGTGTATGTGGGAAACCTATGATGCCATCATGTGTAGATGGCCAGGTAGCCACACCTGGAAGGTGTGATTACATTGCCTCTTAAAAGGACCAACCTAACACTTTGTTTCTCTCTTGGCTCTCCTGGCTCTTGCCCTCTCCTCTCTTGTCTTCTCCCCTTTCTCTGTCTGGGTGCCTTCCTCCTCTTCCCCCTATTATGTCTCACTCTCTCCTTCTCTCTCTCCATCTCCATCTAATAAACCTCTTTTATATAAATTCTGTTGTGCACATCATCATCATTGTTTTATTTGGTCCTAACATTGGTGTATTTGGTCCTAACATTGGTGTGTTGGGGCCAGGAAGGGCTCTCCTGGTAGCACCTGGTCTGGTCACACCAGGACCCCTTTGTTCAGACCATGAATGCCTACAACAGAATTTTTTTCTGCTCTATCTATTCCTAACCACCTATGCCATAAAACCTTTACTTTCTCTCAACTGCCCTGCCCTTACAGCGCACACCTGTCCCACTGCTCTGGGCTTCTCGGCCTTGGCGTCCTGCCGGGTGTGCCAAGCCCCAGGTACACAGCATACAGTCACACTGCACCAAATCGGCTTGGGTACAGCACTATCATTTCAGACACAGACACTGCCCGCTTCCAGGTAAGCAATTGCTGGGGACCCTGCCCACACGCAGATAGGATGCACCACTGCCTCAGGCCCCACAGGTGAGACTTTAAATCTCCCACGGAGCGCCTGAAGTGAGAGGCTAGCTTGCAGAGGAGGGTTTTCAGTTGTGCAGATTTCTGATCAGCAGTACCACCACGTGCACGTAGAGAGTTTTGAACGAGGCTGGGATAGCCATCCCACGAGCAAGCACTTGTTCTTACTATGCACATGGCTAGCTGCCATGTTGGTTTTGGGAAAAGGAGGGTAGAACCATGGCTTCACTGCCATCTCCACTAAGGGCAAGCACACGGTTTCATGGCTATATTAACTTAGGACGATTAAGGACAGTCACGTGATCGGCCACCATCTTGGTTATAAAACAATCAAAAACGCTGTGGTTTCCCTCACTGTCAGCTGCTTTTACTACTTTGTTTCTGTCCCACTGTTTTCAGAGCTGCAAAACTGCAATTTCTTATAGGCCCTAAGAGGCCACTGCGCCCTTCCTACCTCCATTCTAAAGCTGCCTATCTGCCCCTATCCTTTCCTGTGGATGAGATTCCCTCTATAAGAACTCAGCCTTACTGCTGATAATGCCCTGGTACCAGGCACCGAGGTTCTTGGCCCATGACCTGCCGTGCTATTTGGCTGACGAACCACTAGCTGCATGATCCAGTTCCCATTTACCCTTTCTCATTCATAGGAATGGCCTCCTCATATTCTCTCCTCTTAGGGAAACCTCTGGCTTCTACACCTTTATTTGCCCTACTCAAATGTTTGTTATCCAATAACACTAAGAGCAGTCCGTGAAGCAAAAAACAATTCCCTATTTCTCTTTTCTCAAGGACTTGTCTGTTTCTCTCTGCCTGCTATCTCACTAAGTATACTCTCTGGTTTCTTTTTGTACTCTCAAAAAAAAAAAAAAAACCAACTTAAACTGTAAACCTTAAGGTGACCACGTGTTATGAACAATTTTAATCATAATTAATTCTCTGTTTATTTTATCTCCTTTTAGACTAGGACAGCAACAAGCCTCATTTTAAATTGGTATGGATTTTTATAAAAATTCAAAGTTAGGTTTTACAATATATATAATGTTTTTATCAGTTCCTAAATTAATAAATGTTATTTCTCCTGCCATGAGCTACCTATGATCTGGATTCACCACTAGGTTTTCTGGCTAATGGGTTTGAAATAATAGATTCAAATGTAATTTTAAAATTGCTTTATACTGTTCCACAATATTGTTGGTTTTAAAACTCATAATTCAGGGGTTACTACATATAGGTTTTTACCAATATTCTAAATTAAGATCTATTAATTTTAGAGGTATTTATGTTAAAACTTGGTCATTGTGCTATACCTTTACTATCAAAAGGTTAAAATGTGCTTGTTTTCTAAAACTGGTATTATTATTAATCTATAGTATAGCCTTAGATTTTTATAAGCTATAAACTTTTTATATACTAAGTCATACAAAAACTGTTGTACTCTATATTTATGACTTTTAAGGCTCCAACTTAACAGGGACAAAACCTAAAGTCCTAATATTTGATGGTTAATGAATGCAAGTTAATAGTTGTCACATAGATGATCAAGTCCTCTATCATGTCCAAAAATATATTTATAGTCCTACAGATGCAATCATGGTCTCACTGCCACCTTTAATAAACAGCTGAGGATGGTCCTTGAGTCACCATACAGAAGTTGGTAAAAACAATAAGAGAGGAGCCTTCCTGACCAGCTCATCTATAGCAAAAACTATGCTCCAGACCTTGACTGCTACTCTGAGGCTGTTGGCATTGCTGCACAGAAAACAAGAGGTCTACAATGCCCTATCCTGCCGGGATATAGCCCAAAGTCAATTCTGCCAGGTGACTGTTTCAAATGCAGCCAAAGGGGATGCTGGTCCCACAGCTGCCTCAACAAGCCATGGCTGCCTGCCAGCAGTCTGGCCTCTGGAAGTCAAAATGCTCCTATGCAGGTTTGTCCTCCATGCCCAGCCATGGAGGCTCAACCAGCATAAGAGCCACAAATGCTCCCAGCCTTCCAGCTCTTTGGCCTAGCAGAGGACAGATGTCTCCTTGATTCAGCGACCTCCACCACCATTGCCCAGCCCAGGGTAACATTGCAGGTCTGTTTTGGCCTCACATTGGAGTCCCATGGACATGTTGCCAACTTCTATCTTGAGAGACTTCAGATGCCTTTCTTCATATGCAGGAGACCAGGCCTTAAGCCTGAGTCCTAGAGTTGTTATTGTCAGGCCTAGATACAATATGCCGTGTTGCTATACTCAAGAAACAGGCCTGAATGAAACCTTTTACCCTCCCTTTATTTAGCTAAAGGACAATAAATGTTCATAGCAGTCTCACCTATGTCTCATGGTGAATAACTAAATACAAAGACCTAAAAAAATGTTTGAGGGGCTAAGAAAGTGTCTTAAGGTTTATAAACACAAGTTATATATGTTTGGGAGTCTAAGAAAGTGTTTTAAGGTTAGTAAATGCAAGTTATAAAGGTTGCAAGGTCTAAGGTGATTTAAGGTATCTTAAATAGGTAAAAAGGTTTAATGTTTCCTCCCGTTGCTATGCTACTGTTGTATTGACTATCCAGAGCTTTGGCCTTTATCAATAGAGCTCTGATTTATTAATCTAACTCTAATACAAAACATTCTACTATACCACCCAGTATCATGGTTCCAAACTCAAGATTTTAAATCTCCATAATGTGTACTTATAGTAAAGGTTAAGATCAAGTGAACTTCCCCTTCTACTTCACAAAAGGCTTCTGCTTTTTCAGAGCTTACCTTAAAGAATGCTTATGCTGTTAACACAAATGCGTATGTGTATGTCCACTGCCTTTTCTACAATGTATATTTCAGTGCAGATTATAATTGTGATGCTAACATGTCTAAAGTTTTATCTCCCTTGTAAAACTTAAAAGTAATTCTCGTAAGCTGCAAGAAATCCACCTGAATCTACCTCTCAGGTCAATTGGGCTCCAGATAAGTACTATAGTTAGTGCCTATCTCAGAGGATGGGAGTCCCCCACCTTTCCCTGGTTTGGGGACTTCCCTTTCCTGGCTACTTGCTTGCTACCTCCTACATGAAATGCTGGCTGGATTGATGAGTTCACCTCATTTATAAGCACAAATGCCTCTCTTGGTAAAGGAACCTTGACCATTGAGCCCACAACAACTTCCTACTACCTTTTGAGACAGAGGGACTCCCACCCCTCCCAACCCCAACCCATGGTCTTCACTGACTACAGTTGACCCTTTTTGCTGATCTCCATTTAGGACTTCCTCTTTCCCTTGGGGAAATTTTTTTTCCTCTACGTGCACAATTTCTCTCCCTCATACTTGTCTATGAAAATCTTAGTGCTAGGTAAACTGTGTCTTCTACGGGCAGCTGTGCCCTTGGTCTCTGGCCAAAGCTGATGAGTTGTTGGATCAGGTAGGACCATACTGTACTGAGCCAAATATGGCTCTTGGGATGCCTTGAGACATCAATGACTCCTACCCTCCCAATGGGAATAGTCCATTCGTCCATTCCTCCAGATTCTCCTCTGGGATGTTTTCTGGAGAATTTCCGGTTTCTACACCTAGTGCCCGCTTTAAGGGCCTCTAAGTTTACAAACTTCTGTAACCAAACTTGGCCTCAATTTCCTTAGATGACAGGTCCAAAGCAAAGCCTTTTTAATTACTGCCAGTTATTGAGTAATGGAGGTTCCCTCAGGTAAATGGAGGTTCCCATGTTCAAGTCTTTTGATCCAAACTTCTACCTCTGTTTGTTCTCCCAAAAGTTTTAAATGTATACCTAAAGAATTTTCTCCATAACCTACTTAACTTTATCTTCTGCTTATATATATATTTCAATATCATGCCAGACACAGATGTTTCCTATATCCACAACAGCGTCAAAGCAGCTACCACAAGTGTTCCAGTCTAACCTCACAGACTTCCATCAAGCTGGACCAGCACTTTCCCTCCCAGTCATGGATGTTCTTGCAGACCCTGAACAGCATCAAAACAGCCTGTTCTTCCTGGACTTGGCCAGCATTTCAGCCTTTTGACCTTCCCACAGCACCCCAAGTGTCAGCAGGAAGTAGCCAGAAGAGAGTCTACACCCGATATTCACTTATTATTAACAAAAGGCTGGAATGGTATGCTTCAGGACCAGGACAAGTCGCTCCAGGATCTCCCAGCATTCCTCAGTCCGTACCTGCTGCCTTACAAGGCTGGCAACTCTCTACCCTGAACTTTCTAGAGCAGGGGCATCCCTCCTCCTCTTGAGCATGTAATCTGGACATTTATATTCTTTAACTTACCTTACATGAGAAGCAACCCAAGTTCCTCATTTTTTTTAAATTATAGAAAAAGGGAGGAATATTAGTATTTAGGCAGCCTGCTTCTGGATTGCCTAGCAACCTATGATGTCATCATGTGTCAACAGCCAGGATATGGTTGCAGGGTTACATTGCTTCTTAAAGGGACCAACCCGCCACTTTGTCTCCCTCTTGGCTCTTGGCTGTTGCCCTCTCCCCTTTCTCTGTCAGGGTGGCCCCCTCTTTCCCCCTATCATGTCTCACTCTCTCCTTCTCTCTCTCTTCATCTCAATCTGATAAACTTCTTTCATGTAAAATCTGCTGTGCACATCATCATCATTGTTTTATTTGGTCCTAACACTTTCACCCATCCCTTTTAGGGCTGAGTGCTCCAAAGTCTCTCACTGTGTTAATTATACTCTCCTGCAAGAGGAAGCTTCTCCGTGGAAGGTTGGGAGATACTCTGTGCTATGGGTAAGCCATATGTTGCTTGGGGTCATTTTATTGTTATTTTTTCATGTTAGTAGCGTGGGTCTGAGTTTCATCCCGTGGAGTGGCCCTTAAATAGGAAAAAGAGAAAGTGGTTGGCTACTCCCATGATCTTCACGCCACCAGCATATCAGTGTTTCTTGCAGGCAGGTCATGAGTGCAGATCCCAAGCTTCACGTCTGGGTGACACCGATTTTTTTCTCTTCCAATGGTGTGCATAGCACCTTCAAATACTGTGAACACTGGTCAGTGGAGGTGAAGCTTCCATGTGGTTCCCAGTTCCATGGTGTCTCCAGCAATAGCCCCTTACTATCAGGCCATGGAGAGCAACGAAGAGCACAGGCGAGAGCTCTGTGATGTTTTGAGGGATCTGTGAGGACCCTTTGGCCAATGACACAACCCATTTCTCGGACCGTGACGTTTACTTGGTAGCATAAGATGCTAGTTGGGGCTTTGTTTCCTCTGTTATGTGGCACTTCCATTTAAGTTTCTTTCATATGTTTATATATTTTTAGAAGCTTCTATAGTAGTGAATTTCCATATGATCTTCTAAGAGGGCTTCAGTGTTTCTTTCCTTTATCCTGCCCTTCTATCATCCTTTCCATTTATTCCTCCTGTTCTAGTCTCACCTTATATGATATCATACTCTATTGTCCCTTCCTTGGAAGATTTTCTCTTTTCCCCTGGTCATTCACTAGGTACATAACCTCTTTGATTATTCTAAGTATATATGCATATACTAATAAATATATATCATATATACACACATAAGGCTTAAAAGATAACATTTACATGTAAGAGAAAACATGCAATATTTGTCTTTTCGAGTCTGGGTTACCTCACTCAGAAAGATAGCTAGCTCCATCCATTTACCTGCAAATTTTATTTTTCTTAACAGCTCAATAATATTTAATTGTATAAATGCACCACATTTTCATTATCCATCAGCTGATGAATACCTAGGCTGTTTCCAATATCTGACTATTATGAATAGAGCAGCCATGAACAAGGATGGACAAGTGTCTCTGTAGAAGAATATAGAGTCCTTTGGGTATATGCCCAAGAGTGGTGATGCTGGATCTTGTGGTAGATCTATTTTTAGTTCTCTGAGAAATCTCCACACTGATTTCGAGACTATGGCGACCAGCAATTAATAAGCGTTTCTCTTTCCCTGCACTCTCACCAGCATCTACCATCATTTGTTTTCTTTGTCTTGACTATTCTGACTGGATTAAGCTGAAATCTCAGCTTTTTTTTCTGTTTTCTTCCTTGAGGGAGGGAGGAAGGATATGAAATTGGGTGGGTAGGGAGATGCTCAGAATCTAGAAGGAGTGGAAAAATATTGTAGAAGTATATTACAAGAAACATTTTAAGGAAAACCCAAGAAATATAAAACAAATATTATTATTACTACTAATACTATTAATGTGTGTGTATGCATGTGTACACGTGCCATGGCGTGTGTGTGTCTGTGAGAGGACAGCTTTGGGGAGCTGGTTCTTTTTTCCCATATTCATATGGCTTCTGGGGGTTGAAGGTACTCAGCTTGTGTGGCGAGCCCCCTTCCCCACTGAGCTATCTCCCAGCCTTTATTCTTTGTTTTTGCTTTGTCGTGTTGGAGGCTTTCATAATGTGACAGGGACCCTAAATTGTCATTTCTAGCAAGATTGTTTTAATAAAAACAACCAAATGTTTCTGTAAATCTTCGGATGTGGATGAGAATTTTGTACAGCAAGATTTACATCTTTTGGGCCAAAGGAATTTCAAAATGAAACTGAGCAACCTGAAAACATTATAGAGTAAATATGGAGCTGCTTAAAATGCCAAGGGCTGTCATGTAACTCCAACAGGAAGCACGTGTAGCCATTTCCTAAAAGTGGTCACAAGAACCATCTCATTTGAACTGCAATCATGGTGATGTAATTGTTGCCACTTGCTAAGGTTTATCCAGGGGTATGTTCAAAATGCGAGCATCCGCTTGTACATGGAATAAGAGAAAGTGGAGTGCACAGAAACTGGGCGTGGAATGGTGGTTACCAGCAGGGAGCAATGAGTGTGACTGGGGAGGATCACAGGACACACACTTAGACAGGAGAAAAGGCATTTCTGGTAACTACAGTCAGTAACATTTAAACACCAAGGACGATTCTGGGAATCCTTCCACAACAATGATAAGGATATAAGGAAATATAGGTATCAATGATCTCAATTTAGCCATCCCATAATGTATACATACTACAAAAATATTATGGTGTTTGTAGAATAGTTGTCAAATTAAAAATTAAATTAAGAAAGGCGCAACAAGGTGTGCACACCTGAATATGTTAGGCCTCAGTGAAGGTTTTAATGGGCACCTTTCCCCAGGTACTCACTATTGCAAGGGTAAACCCTGAAGCACAGATGTTTGGCATGCAATTCCAAGTTGCACTCCCCCTTGCCTTTCACACTCCATTTCAGCCAGATCTCAGCCTGCAGAACGTGCATTTTCTCCTGACATGACACGCCTGCTCACCTCTGTGTAGTAACATGTGGCCTTGTCCATGCTTAGACTGTCTCCTTTAAGACTGTCCAGACTGCATGTGCTTCTTTTCTACTTTTTCTGATCACTGAACCCTGAAAAAATTACTGCATCCTCTATTTCCATATTTTGTATTCTGCTGGTATCAGTTATGTGGTAGTTCCAATGTGCTGTCATGAGACATCTTTTTTAAAAAAATATATATTCTCTCATGATTTTAATTTCTTTACCGACATTTTACTTTTCATGTGTGCATGTCTTATCATCCTGGGAGAGATCAATTTTCCAAAGGGCTGGGAGTATGCATTTACATCTTTACATCTCTCCTAGTGTCCAACATAATGCTGTAAAGATAGTTGGCAGTCAATAAATATTTGCTGAAAGAAGGATAGGGTAATAAATCATGCAGAAAATTAAAAAAAAAGAAAATGGAGTTTTTGAAATATAGAGAGGAGGATTTCTATGTCAGGAAGAGTTGTTAGGACAGAATCAACCAAAGAATATATTGAACTAGCAGGAGGCCCAGGTTCTTTCCAGCCTGCATTTTTTAAAGGATATACATTATAATGAGACCAATGCAATTTATAAAACTAATCTATAGCAGTTTTTTGAGCTGGCAAGAATAATCTATAATTGGAATGTGGTAATTTTAAGCCCTAGTAATTCCTGCATTTATTGCCATCTACTTAAGGCTGGGAATCTTGACATTGTCCCAGGAGGCAGTATCTTGTTCTATATATGGAATTCTTCATGTCATCTTCACCCCTTACTGGCATTGTCGAGATAACAAGCACTTCTGCAATTCTAGGTAGACATGTGTCCTGCAAACAGCAGGAATGAACTCAGCTGTAACATATGCTACACGTTACTATGCACAGCTTGTTAGATTCTGATTTCTGATTTGCCATTTTCCCTAAGGAATATAGACTTCGGGTATTGAAAAAAAATAATAATATGACTATTTTATTTTAAGGGACATACTGCTTGTAAGAACACAACAATAAAAACAAAAGTAGGGCCTCAAATGAACCCATCTGTAAATTACATTATACTCTCTATAAGTTTTTATGGCATCATAGTTATTTTGTCCACAGAGAAGGAATACATAGCCAGAAATTGGATGCCACACATACCACTCAACTTGCAGTAATGAAGGCTGTTCTTACCAGTTTCCTTTACTTCCTGGCAGACAAGAGGGATGTTCGCTTTGTCATTGTTGCCCACACCTATGAGCCTCATTCCAGCTCAGTGACTGTCACTGCAGTATGTACAGCAAACCTCTTCAGGGACTATAATTATTCATCTTTCAGGAGGCGCAGAACATGTAATGGATGGACGTCGTAGACACAGAAGCAGTTTATAGGTTTATCTCCTAAGTGGAAAGCTAATCTGTCTTTACTGGAGGGATGGACCATAGCCATTTAATGGATGAGTTGTAAGTATCAGAGAAAATGTGTAAATGCATTTAGGGTTCAGACACAAAACACTGCTCTGGCATTGTCTCATTGAAGATAAGAGCTGGTGTGTTTAGTTCATCAACCACACCACAATTTGGGAAATCTGGGAGCTGTCCTGGGACCTTATCATGTTGTCATGAGCTATAAATTACTCCTAGATTAATGTTACCAGTGCTACCATTAGGAGCAGCTGGGCTGATAATATTTTGGGGACCAGTAGTTGATCAAGGCACTCAAGTTATTTTTTTTTTCCATTAATGAAGCGTGGTTAAAATTTCCCCTGTGATATGAATCTTGGTTTTCTGAGAAACCAAGTCACACGCCATCTACTCTGCCCACCTGTGCTGTGTGTTTTGGTAGCTAGCAGTGTGTTTTTTCACAATCTGTTTTGTAGTATCCCTGTGATTTCCCCTAATGGAACTTGTTTACTAGCTGAAGCATTTGAAAGGTACTCATGGTAAGTAATAAAATGGATCTGCTAAACTCCCTCCGGTCACATCTGCTAAATCTCTGCAGAGTCCACAGGGATCAGACACATAATCCAGATTAAAGAAAGAGGAGACCTTAGCAGGTTCTATACATAACTTGTGTGGTGTGGGTGGGGGTCAGCACCGTCGTGTGGTGTCTGTGTGTGATATATGGAAGTCAGAGGACAAGTGTGTGGAGCTGGTGTTCTCTCTATTACTGTGAATTCCAAGGACAGAATCTGAGGTTCCAGGCTTTGAGGCCAAACTCCTATGCCCTATTCTTGCTGAGCCACCTTGCTGCTCGGAGAGGAGCACTCTTGCAGATATGCCAGCCAGCCGTTTCATGGACAGGTATGGACTCAGCTAAAGAGGAGTGCTCCTGCTTTGCCTTTACCTTTGGGTCATGAGAGCCCCTCCCTCTCCTCATTTCCCCTCCCTCTCCTCACTTCCCCTCCCCCCAACTCCTCTCCCCTTCTCTCCTTTCCTATCCCCTTCCCTCACTTCTCCTCCTTTGTCTTCCCTTCTGCTCCCCTAATTTCCCCTCCCCTCACTTCCCTTTCCTATCCTCTACTTCCCTCTCCAACTTCCCCTCCCCTCTCCTCCCCTCACTTTCCCTTTCCCTTCCCTCCCCCACCCCTGCCCTCTCCTCACTTCCCCTCCCCTCCCTTTGCTTATTCTGCCTTTTTGTTTGCTGTCTTGATTCAGGAAGGTTGCAGCACTGCGCTGTCTTGGCCTCTACTTTCCTATAGTTTCTATTATTAGGGTCAGATTCCTTTCTTGAGAATATGATATCACCTTTGTATGTTCTCTGAATGCCCACGGACGGGGCCAGTTCTGTAGCAGAGGCCATGGAGTACAGGCTGTGAATGTCAGATGATCTGTCTCATCACACTCTGATTTATTCTGCTGTCTTCCATGTCTTCAGGCTGCTTTGAAAATGAGAGCAATGCTACACTGCTCCCTCCTCTACCATACGTATCATAACATTTTTGTTGGGTAAATGCTATCTAGTAAAGCAAGTCTGTGAACTTGTGGGTCACAAGTCTTCCACCTACATGCTCTGTGCTTTAAAATGTGGGCATCTGCATACATGGTCCTTGGTTGGAGTATTAGTCTCAGAAAAGACCCCTGTGTCAGTTTTTTTTTTCCTTTTTGGTTCTGTTGCTCTCCTTGTGGAACTCCTGTCCCCCCCAGGTCTTTCATCTCCCCCTTCTTTCATGGAGGTAACATAGAACCCATGGCCCATGGCAGCTCATTCTCCAAGTGGCTTCCCTAGTAAGGGGAACAGGAGCTGTTTCTGACATGAACTCTGTGGCCTGCTCTTTGATCACCTCCCTGAGGGGGGAGCAGCCTTACCAGGCCACAGAAGAAGACAATGCAGACACTCCTGATAAAACCTCATAGGCTAGGGTCAGAGGGACAGGGAGGAGACCTCCCCTATTAGTGGACTGGGGGAGGGGCATGGGAGAAGAAGAGGGAGGAAGGGTGGGATTGGGAGGGACAAGGGAGGAGGCTACAACTGGGATACAAAGTGAATAAGCTGTGATAAATAAAAATTAATTATTTTATAATTAATTAATTTTAAAAAGTGTGCATCTGAGTTCTTTTACTTGGCCATGTTCCAGCTATGGATTTCAATTACCAGTAGTTATGCAGTGTGCCAGGAGTTCAGGGCTCAGGTATGGCTTCTCACTGCAGGCTGGACATCTACCTGCCCTGATGGAACCAAGGTAAGGCTTTTGCTGAACAAATAGGCACTTTGGACAATTACCTTGCTTTTAGTAAACATACACAAGAAAAACTGAGCCTGTGGGTCTCATCTGGAGAATGTGGGTCAGATACCAAGACTGGAAACTAATTCTTAAGCAGTTTGGTGAAGAGAGAGGAGGAGGATGTGCTGTGCTGGTCTGTGCTGGTCTGTGCTGGTCTTGTCTGTGCTGGGCTGTGCTGTACTGGGCTGTGGGGGGAGTAAAGAGGTTTAGTCCCGACACATATATGTCTATATTCCTTCACACACATTCCTTCACTTGTGCCAACTTTTCCTAAGAAGAGTTCAAGGTCTTCAAGAACAGACATTAATAACAGGCTATTAAGGTGGACCCCAGGATCGGCCATAGCACCTGGCTGTGGTAAATGATAAGATTCAGCGTTCTAGGAGTCAAGGCAATGGTCTTGTCTATGATGGTGTTTCTAGAGTGGGTTGAGATGGGAAAGCCCAGCCTAACTGCGTGGCACCATCTCATGCGCAGGGGCCCCAGCCAGGATGAAAGCAGAAGACCAGCTCAGGAGCAGCACTCCCAGCTATTTGCTTCCTGGTTGCGAAGGGACCAGCATGTCTGTCACCATGACTTCCCTACCACAACGCACTGGGCCCCCTGAACTGTGAGCCTCAACAAACCTCCCTGTTTCTGTGAGGTATTTTGTCATAGAAGTGAGAAAAGCAAGCATCACTGCCACATAGTAGGTACTCAACAGTACTTACCGTGTGGGAGGACGGCAGACACAGATTCTCCTGGGACCTCAGCACAGGTGCCCCCCAAGAAGAGCCTGCTTTCTCCTTGTTCCTACTGGTATGTGCAATATTGAGCTCGTTCATCATCCTAATTAAAATTTAAATGTATTTCTAATCTTAGGCATATTCAGGAAGTGTTTTGTTTCATTGTCAGACTTCAAAGGAATTACTTTCATTTTACCTCTGGTTACTTGGCTTTGTGAGTTAAAGGGACATACTTCTCTGAGAATTTGGACCTATAACCCGGTTTCTGGCGTGATAGTTGCACTTAAAACTTTTCCACACCTTTCACCACCACAAGTCACATGATCCTTTCTGGTCTTTCTGCTCAGAGGCAGGTCTGCTCTGCAGTAACCGTGCCGAGGGGTCTCCCTCCACAAGCTCCAGAAGCTTACTCTCTTTATACCTTTGCCTTGAAAAGATTGTATTGCTGTTTTTTTCCCTTTTATAAAAAATATTTATTGTATATGTTTTAAGAAGAAAAAAGCAAAAACAAGATATTAATGTGTTATAGTGTCTATCAGTAAAGATAGGACTCCTTTCTTCCATCTTCCTCCCATCCCTTAGAATGTTATTTTAAACAAAATTGTATTCCTTTGTCCTTACTCACAAAAAATTTTTCCCATTCAAACTCCCATCCTGTTGAACTTGTGAACTGCCTCTGGCTCACGGGAGCATTGTGGCATACAATTTTCTTCAATTTTACTACACAGTTTTACTACTGTTTAATCTTACAAATTAAAATTCAGGTTTTATTTTGCCACATTAAAATATTGTAGTGCTCTTCAGTCTGCTGATTAGTTTTTGTTGACTTGACATAAGCCACAGTAACCTGCAAAGAGGGAATCTTCAGGAGGAATTACCTTCATCAGGATGGTATGGCCATTTTTGTGGGTATGATCTTGATTAATGATTAAAGTGGGAGGGCCCAGCCCACTGTGGGGATGTCACCCTAGGCAGGTGGGTCTAGGGTTTATAAGAAAGTAGACTCAGCAAAGCTACGGAAGCAAGCCATAGTAAGCAGGTTCCTCCATGTCTGTTTTAGTTCCTGCCTCCAGGTTCCTGCTTGAGTTCCTGCCCTGACTTCCCTCAATGATAACTTGTACTGTGTCATCAGCCCCTTCCTCCATAAGTTGTTTTGTCTGTAGTATTTATCCCAGCAATATTAGGTAACTGGGGTGGCTGTTTGTTTTTTTTTGTCATTGTTGTTGTTTTCTCTCCGATTTTACTTGGCATAAACATCAAAGTTAGTTGACATCCCTGGGCACAGGGATCACAATGTTAACAAGGGAAAAGATAGAGGCAGCAGTCAGGCTGTTAGGCTCCTCAAGCAGCCTTCTTAGTGGAAAATGAAGCGCTAAATCCCTGGAATGGAATCTAGACTCATTGTTGAATTGGCACAGGATTCAGGACTTCTTAGAGGTGAGATGGAAAGATACGAGGAAGCCCTAGGGAAGCAAGCACTGACTTCATGCTCCAGCTTTGGTAGAAGCATGGCCGCAGTGAAGAGGTATTGAAGCAGATAGAGAGGCTCCTCTGCAGATGGACCCTCCAAGAGGGAGGGCAATCGAATGAGGGAACAATTCCAACAATGGCAAAACAAAACAACAAACCAAACCAAACCAAACCCACTTTTCTGAATTTTTCTTTTCTTAACGATAAAGTCTTGTTCTGTAGCCCAGGTTGACTTGCAATTCTTTATGTAGCCCAGGCTGGCCTTCAACTCTTAGTAGTCTTCCTGCCTCAGCCTTTGCAGGGCTCACAGGAGTGAGTGACCTTGCTGGGTTTTTCCTTATTGCCACTAGCCAGCCCAGAGAATTTGAATTTGAAAATGATATATTAGCATGTAAAAGTAGATTTTAACAAGATGTAAAGGTAGCTCATATTATAGAGTATTTTCTTTGTACTGAATCACCTGAATTTAATTAACAAATATAACTTACTTATTATTGAATATTATTTTTTTATCAGACAATAGATATGTACTTGATTATATTCCAAATGCTTAAGGATTTTTTTAAATCAAAATGATGTCCTGGAAAGATACCAGGTTATATTCCAAACACAATGGGAAAATTGTAAAAATTTCAGGGGTGCAGTTTGAAAAGTAGAATTCCAGAAAGAGAGATGATGGCCCAATCAAGGCACAGTTCATGCTCTGAGAATGACCCTTCACCCTTGCATTGCTTCCTTGAACACATTTTCTAGTCACTCTCCATGTCTGACTAATAATGAAACAACCACGTGTGCGCGTACACACACACACACACACACACACACTTTTAAACTCAAGGAAAGTGTGAAAGATGTGTAGAGAAAAGAAAGCAGCAAAGTCCATGAGTTTAAGCAGCCATGAGAGATGGTTTTCTGTCTTCTCACACTGCTTGTCTCCTGTGACATCCTCCTTCCTTCTTGCCTCCTCCCTCACCATCCTCTTGTGCAGCAATGAGTGGATGGAGAACTTCCCCCAGCTCCTGAGTTGTGTGGTTTACTTGAAGCCACCATTTACAAACTCACTCATCCACGGTAGAACTTTCTACAGCCGGGGATGATTCTCAACCCTGCGCCCATCTCAGTTCCTGTCAAGTATCAAGTTTTCTTCCAACTCTGTGAGTGACACTTTATTGCTGGTAATTGTATTATTTTTATTAGAAATTTTTTATTGTACTTTATTCTTTTTTCCCACTCCTGTGACAGTGACTTGCTAAGTAGCTCAAACTAGCTTAACCCTTACAATCCATGGGCTTCAGTCTCTCAGGTCCTGGGTTACAGGTAAGTCCCAACATGCTTAATTGCACTGTATTCTTTCTAATAAATGTGTTAATTCTTATTATTTATTTTGTCATATTATAAAGTAAAATTCACACTGTATGCAAGAGTTCGTACGTTTGATAATTAAAAAATGTAAGCATTTTACATATTAATGATATTTTGTTATTGATGTTTAAATATTTAATTTAAACACTGGTTATGAGATAGTGTTAATTAACATATAACACGTTATATATTGTTTTATTAAAAATAACCAAAAAATTCTTCCATTTACCATTTTTCCATGCAAACTAGCTGATGTTTTAGGAATGAGTAACTGATACCAGGCAGATGTTGTCTACCATTTAATCAAAATAAATGAAAAGGGACTAAATGCCAAAAGTGAAATACAAAGATGGTAGAGACATTAACAAGCCAAATCTCAGGCACATTCTACTTACAAAAAAGCACATATATCACAAATATATCTAAATATTTAAAACCAAGGAGCAGAAAAATAGATGTATAAAAAGAAATAGTCAAAAGAAACCTGGATTAGTTATGTCACAATCAGGTAAAAATGGGCATAAAGCAATAATAAAGAGAACCACACATTACATATATATAATATATTATATGTATTTATTATGTATGTAACATTCCATCTGCACATACACCTGCATGCCAGAAGAGGGCACCAGATCTCATTATAGATAGTTGTAAACTACCATGTGATTGCTGGGAATTGAACTCAAGACCTATGGAAGAGCAGCCAGTGCTCTTAACCTCTGTGCCATCTCTCCAGCCCCCATATTTTAATTTGTAACTAAAGATATAGCAATTCTAAGCATTATGCACAAAATAATGTAATTTAAAATATGTAAATAAAATTGAATACAAAGCAAAACATATAATTCTACTATAGAATTTTTCTAGAATAGTAGATCAGATATTTTAAAAATTAGTGAGACTATAGATATTAACTGAACAACTAAGCTTGATCTAGTGGGCATTCAAAATTAATATATTTAATGGTATGAAAACACGTGTCAACATACTGTATGTGGCAAAATAAAAGAAGGAAAAAGATCATGAAACAAGTCATGAGAGAGGTGGAGAGAAGGGCTGGGGACAAGTTGAGCGTCAGCTACTGGGCCTCCCGTCACTTGTTCCCTACCTAGATCTCACTCTCTTATTTCTCACCTACCGCCTCCTAACCATTTGACCATATTATGAAGCCATCAAATGAGTAACTCATCCATTAGATAAGAGCCTAAGAACCAACCACCCCTTAAATGGCTGGCAACCAAGGCTCTAACATGTGAATCTTTAGGGAACGCTTCAGATCCAAATTATAACAGGAGGAAATGGGTAAATTTTAGTTAAATTAGTATGAGGCTAGGTGTGGTAAAAATATAACTAAATTCCACTTGGAAGGCAAAAGAATGAGAATTGGAGTTTGAGAATAACCTGGGCTCCATACTGAGTTCTGTACTGGCCAACTTGGCCTGTATGTCGGTCCCTTGTCTCAAGCAGCAGCAGCAACAGCAAACAACCAAGAGATAAAACCTAGAGGAGTCGCTAACTAACCAGGCAGCAACAACAGCGAAGGGGCATTGCACATGGCAAAAGCTCCAGCTGGACAGTAACTCGATCATTTGACTAATTCCTGTCAATTAGGCACAAAGGACAATAAGACCATGTCATTTGCAGAGGCAGAGTTAGAGATCATTATATTATATTAACATACGGTATCTTAGGAGAAAATAATGAGAGAAAAGATAAGAAAATTATAGGGGGGTGTTTGAAAAAGAGGAGAGTGGGGTAGGGCAATAAGAATTGATGTGATCAAAGTTTGCTGTATGAGAATACCACAGTGATAATCATGACTACACAATTGACATGTACTGGGAAAGAATTCCTAGAAATAAACACAAAGACAATATTAGAGCAGGCAAAGCTGCTCTCTGCGATGGTGACTTTCCATACATTAGTATGTTCACACATCTTCGTACAGATGGTTACTCTGTGGTGGTTACCCGTCATGCATTGTCAACCTGGATGCACCTAGGATCACACAGGAGATGAGCAAGGCATACTCCTAGGTACTCCTGTTTTTAGAGAGGATTAGCAGAGGAAATACAACTCTCCTTGAACACAAACACCTTTGTCCCATGGGCTGGTACCTGAGAGGGAAGAATAGGAGGAAAGGGGTAAGGTAGCTCAGCACCGACGTTCCACACTCTCTCACTGCTTCTTTTCTGAGTTGATGTGAGCTTTGATATCATGACTTTCCCATTGTGGTGGACTAAACACTCTGAAACCATGAGCCAAAGTAGATCTTTTTTTCTTTTGATTGTTTCTGTCAGGTATTTTATCATATCAATGAGGAAGTAATCAACACACTATTGGAAAAATTATTCTATATGCTACTAAAGTTCAAATATTACTCGGAAAATGTAAATTCAAACCACAATAAGATATAATTTCTCACTCACTAGAAGGGTGAAAATCTACATGTGGGTCAGGAGCGATGCCAGGATACAGGTCACAGAGATCCCTTCTAGATAGCTTGCCCCATTTTAAGAAGTAAAGATTAACATATAATCCAGAATGATCATTGTTGGCTGCTGGGAAGTGAAGGGATGAGGGGGATGCATGCTCATTAGACTGTTCACATCTGTTATATGTATTTTTGTAGGGATGTTATATTTCACATTGAAAGTAATGCTGAGGAAGACAAAAGCTGGGGTCAGCTACACAGAAAGTCAGCTTGATTCTTCTTGGGGCTCTGTCATCTGTTTGTGCTCCTCCTCCTGACTTCCGGCGTTAGGCGCACTAAATTTCAGCACGACACATTGTTGACTTGCCAAATCCAAATGGCTTGTTGAGACTCTTTGAACTGACAGTCCTCAGCTTGAGCACTATGGCATAACACCAGTTACATCTCTCAGGTAATTCAGTCAGGTTGTGGGTTTTAGAGCTGTTTAGTTTTGTCTGGCCTGATTTTCCCTGTAAGTCATGCTGTGTGCCCTAATGTGCATATGTACTTTCTAAATTGTTGCAAGATTTTATCTTGTGTTTCTTTTATGATGATTTCAACATTTTTAGAAAGCTTGAAGAAGATGAAGATTAAACAACTTACTTTGCCGCGATAATTACAAGACTTATTAGAGTGCCATCTTGCCAAGCTTAGCTTCTGCGGAGATGCTGTAGTAATTTATTAAGTCGGTAAGAGAAGGCTTGCTTTACTTGGCTGTAATGAATCACGTCAAGTTTCTCTCTATGCCTACAGACTTCTAGGACCATCTGTCTTCTATTTGAATTGAATTTATGCTGTCTGACTTCATGCTGTACAGCCGCCGTGTTGAAAGCAGCTGTCGCTGGCTTCAGGTCTATTCTTGAATCTTGCTCTAATCCAGCACTATGAACTGTTTTGGGTTTCATCTTTGATCCTTTCAAAGGGGTTTTTCCTCCAATAATGAGTCTCTCCAATCCATCGATCTCTCTATCTCTTCAATCTCTCTTAAATATTTACATCTCACTTTTCATCCAAAACAAGCAACACAAGTTTTTCAATACCAATGGACAGTTCGTTAAATCATTTCTTTATTTAAAACCACTGTGCACTTCCTAACCTCTGTGCTCTCTTCCCTTCTAGGGGCGCAGCCACTGTGCGCGCTCTCAGAGAGTACTTTGTTTCTCTCAGCCCTTCCTTCTCCAACTGTGCTTTGGGCTTGCAGGCTTCCTCACTGCTCTCCAGGCTGGCAGTGTCTCATTTGAGGCTTTGCTCTTGCTTTCTTCCATCCCAGTTCTCTTATCCTATGTTTTCACGAGCCATAAATGTCTTAGTTATGTGATTAGAAAAAATGAAAAGTACCCCCCACCATGCTTCTTGGATTGCTTATGTTTTTTCTTCATAGTACTTGGGACCGGCTGGCACATGCTTGCCGGTGCCTGAGCAGTGTTAGAATAGCGCCTGCCCATATTTGGAGCTATGTAGATGTCTGTGGGTTCAATCAAGCCATGAATGTGGAAACCGCTCTATCAGGGCTGCAATAATACCCTTGCTTCCTGGCTGGGTGACTCATACTGCGCTGCATTTGGTTCCTGCGACACATTTACCTCAGCCTTCATGGCGCATGCTCTGCATCCTACCCCTCCCTTTTCCTCATTCATCCCAGGTCCTGTCCACCCCAATTACACTCTAAAAGCTCAGGTCTTGGCCCTAGAAATTTGTTTGCAGTGCTTATAGTCATGGAGATTCAGTATAGATTTTTAAAAATTGTGATGAGCATTTAGCAAAGAAATTTTCATCTGAAACACTTTAAAGGTTCAGTTTATCAGTGTTAACTATATGTATGTGCGTGAAGCTATACTGTGTTTTGTATGTGTGTGGGTGTGCGCGCACACACAGTTTTAATGGTTTGTTTCACCTAACTTAATGACTTTAGGATATATCTATGGGATAGATGGGATTTTCTTGATAAAGTCTGGTTTCTCATGGAATAAAAGGTGTATCCATTTATAGATTGTGTTCTAATCTGTTTCTCTCTTGATGCAGGTTTCAGTTACTTGAGTGTCGTGAGTAAGACCATGGAGATTTTAGTTAAAGTTTTCTTCACAGTATCCAGACTCCCTTCCTGAGTGGCTGTGTCTTCACATTTATCAAGGCTGCACAAGGAGTAGGTTCTCATCAACGCTTGCCACTTCCTACTATTCTTTTGATAACGATTCCCCTAATGGATATGGTTGATCTCACACTGTTGTTTTGATTATCCTTTCCCTGGTGATAAGAGATGAGCTCACTGGATATTTGCATTTCTTGGCAGAAATGTGCGTTTAGCTTCTTGCCCAGGTCCAAACTGGGTTCTTTGTTGTTGAGATGTAAGGATTTTTATATATTCTAATATTTGTTCCTTATCAGATATATGGTTTTTAAATCTTCCCTCTGTTATGTAGGTTATCTTTCATTCTGTAATTTCCTTTGCTGTGCAAATATTTCTTTTATTTTTTAAGTTCTTTCCTGCGTCTCTCTTGACTTCTTATTTATTCTTGAGCTTTGCCTATATCTTACCTTTGTCTTTTACTCTCTGTAGTGTTTATCACTACAAATAAGTGAGAATCCAAAACTATGGTCACTGCAGTTTGTGATATGAAGTTGTACATTGTCACTTCTAGTTTAAACTTCTTAAGTCATCAAGTCCACATGTCAGCATCTCATCTGCCTTGCGGTTAAGGTGAGATGCTCAGCTTTCTTCCACTTTCCTCTTATTTAATCATTAATGACTTTATATTTATTTTGTATAATGACTATTAATTTATATAAATGCATAAGTGGATTGCTAGTCACTAGAAAGAGAGAAAATAAATATGATGGTAAACATAAGAAAGCTCATGGTATTGCCTTCAATGTGATGAAGAAATTGCTCAGTCTTTCAATAAAAATAATACAACCATTTTAAATGTTCACTGTACGCACACATACAGACACACACACACACACACACACCGTACTCACACACACAACTAGCAAGCTATGTATCATGGTAGGTAAGACCACTGATGACTTTTTTCCCACAGCAGCTCTTTCTGGCACTATGGAAGCCAGCCATCAGGAAAAAGGTTTGCAGTACACAAGTTAGGCTGTTCACAAGCACATGTGACTCCAGAACTGGGGCATCTGATATCTTCTACCAGCCTCCATGGAACTGCATGAATATGGTACACATGCAGATAAGCAGGCACACATGCATACAAATAATTAAAGCTAAAATAAACCTTAAAGAAGAAAATGTTGTATTTTGATTACTGTCATTTTGTTGACTTTGTGGTGTTTTCTTGGGCCATTTTTTATTAACCTATCTTATTATTTTCCTTGGTGTTATTCCTCTATGTTTATCTTTCTTTTTCAGTAGAAATATTTCTTCCAGTATCTTCTATAAACCCAACTTAGTGGTCATAAATTTCTTTTGTCTATTTTTATAATAAAAAGTTTTCCCTTTAATTATTAATAGATGGCTTTACTGGATATAATAGTCTACACTGGCAGCTGTGATCCAGATCTTGAATCCATCTTTCCTGGCCCTTCTAGTGTTAAATGTTTTTTTATTGAATAGTCAGGTCTTGTTCTGATGACCCTGTCCTTTCTTCCAGTTTTCAATCCCTTTTCTTTTATTTGTGTTTTTAATATTTTAACTACACTATGATGTGGAGAGTTTCTTTTCTTGGTCTATCTGTTTAGTATTCTGAAGGCCTCCTATACATGGTTAGGTCTTACTTTCTCTAGATGTGGTAAATTTTCCTTTGTGATTTTGTTGAAAATATTTTTTATGCGTTTTTCTGTCTTACCTATCTATATCCACAGTTAGAAGATTTAGCCTTTTCATGATGCCCTGAGATCGCCTATATTCCATTAAAAATGCTACTTACCTTTACTGAATTATGCAATTCTTGAACCTTGTGATGCTATTTTCCACAGGATCCATTCTGTTGGTAAGGCTTTGCACTGAGAGTTTGATTTGGATTGTTGAGTTTCTCATCTCCAGCATCATTCTGTTTAGTTTTTCTTCAATTTTATCTCTTCACTGTATTCTATTTTCATTTCTTGAATTGATGTCATTTTTCACTTCAGCTCTTTGTTTTTGTTGTCTTAGAGTGCATTCATGTCTTCTTTATGTTATTTGGACACAGTTATAATTATTCTTTAAAAATCATGTCTGGACATCCTTCAAAATCATTCTCATTGGGAGTCATTAGTATTGGATCAGTAATGTTTGGAAAGATTTCTTGTTTTCTTGATGTTTTTATTTAAGTGTTGGAGCTTGTACATCTGGAGTTGGTTTGTTGGATGAATTCTTCCTTTCTTTCTTATAAACGTCAATCTCTGCTCTTCTTTCACAGAGTTATTTATAATGTTCATGAGGAGATTAAATCATATTGTAGAGGAAAGCGTCACTTTCCTCTGTGGAATTAGTGTTTGGGCCAGTGGTTCTACCCCAAGTCTTCTTCTGAGGGTCAGGTAGTGTCAGCTCGGGCCTCCTGCCAGGGTCTTCAGGTCATATTGTGAGCTGTGGAATTCCATCTATGGCCGGCACAAAAGGACAGCTCAGGCCTCCTTTCTGCGTCCTCCGCTTCTGCCACAGGGACCTCTTTGTATTCCTGTGTGTCTTGCCTTTTGTTCATAGCTTCTTATGAATAATTTTATATCTCTTATTTTGACCTCTTAAATAAAGAGTAAAATATATTTGAAGATGTCATTTTCTCAAACAAGGTAAAGACTGGGCAAGGTTGTGCATGTCTACAATCCCAGTACTAAGATGTCTGGGGCAGCAGGATCATGAGTCTGATCCTGCTGTGACTACATTGTGAATTCAAAGATAATCCAGGAAACAGAGCAAGAACTTGCTTCATAAAACCAAAACCAAAACTAATCCTTAAAAAATAACCACCAATAAAACAAAATAAAGCATTAGAATGTCTATGGGTATTAAGTAAACTTCACATTTATTGAAAGCTTCCTACACAGAAAAGCTCAAGTTCAAATGATTTGTTAGTTAAAAAAATATTCTTTTTATTCTACAAATAAAATTACGCATATTTATGTGTTACTCTGTGTTTCAGCACATCTATACATTGTTCACTGCTCAACTGAGAGTAAGTACATCTATCTTAAACATTCGTGTTGTCTTTGTGATACAAACCATGCACAATCCTTTCTTTTAGCGCTTTTGAATAGCTAGCCCAGTGAATCATAAATCTAACATTTCCTTTCCTCTTATAGGGTCACTGGAAGGCAAGCCCCTAACTGACAGCCCCTCCCAACTCTATTTTCCATTGTGCTTTCAGCTATAGATTTGTACAACAACAAAAGGGCCACCATAATGAGCTGTCCTGTTTAGGAAATTCGTGCCTTCTACTGCTTTTATTTAGGAAGGTGGCAAGGACAGTGTACATCCACCAGCCTCAGAATGGTTCATCTGTTTAGCAGACAACATTGCTCACTCATGTCCAACAGAACCTCCTCATTTCTGCTCTATGCCCTGGAAGGTTTTTTACCTGGCTTAACTAACTCATGACTTCTTCCTCTTCTCGAATCCTAACTCAAGAATGATGCTCATTTTCCTTGAACCAGAACCAGCCCTGACAGGACTTTGGATTCCTAAGCATATCTGTATATTTTCAACTCCATTGTATTCTTTGACTGTACTATTTTCTTGGTTCTAGCATTTTATTTTGTAGTTTTCTTTGAGTACTGAGCAGGACCAAAATCACAGGAACATCTCCTTATTCTGCGCTATTGATTTGGAATAATCATGAAGTAATAATCTTTTGCTTACAACCTCTTAAAAATTAAATAAAATAACTTAAAAATAAAAGATAATTTTAATAGTCATATGACAAATTTCCATAAGCCAAGCTGGCTGCCACAGGATAGTGCCTTTGAGTAACAATGGAGGAGGTATTGGGCTCATAAGTCTTATGGTAAGTGAAGAAGCCATGGTCATTGATGACCTTTGCCTTAGTTTGTGTTCTTGTGTAATTCACTTAATTCCTTTAAAAATTCTCTTATTTTTCAAATGGTGCTGTGATTGGATGCAAGAGTTACTACTTTTAGAAACCTTTAGTCCTCAATAAGTGAATCTTAAATTGTGACATTAAAACAGGGCAAATTTTTTTCTTCTGTTTAAAAACAAGAGGCTGTTTATCTATTTATGGGTAATCTATCATATTTTAAAACAAACAAAAACAACAAACTTCAAAGGATTTTGTCAGTTTTCAGAACACAGAAGAGATTACTTCCCTGCCCC
Source organism: Pachyuromys duprasi (assembly GCA_028658305.1). NCBI lineage: Eukaryota > Metazoa > Chordata > Mammalia > Rodentia > Muridae > Pachyuromys > Pachyuromys duprasi. The sequence continues at coordinate 579,365 of CM053767.1, forward strand.
TCTAGAATTGGGAACCCGGGGATCTGATATGATAGGCAAGTGTCCTACCACTGGACAATACCCCTAACCCAAAGATTTTACCTTCCAAGTTGAAAAGAGTCCAGGTGAATGATAAGTGGTAGGAATAACAAGACTGTGAAAAGCGCGTGTGGGATTAAAGCATAGAAATATTGACTAGAGGTGGTCTGCCTCCTACAGATGGGCAGCAGGTCCAGCACCCAACTCAGATACATGACTCATGCGCTCCGCAAGGACAAGCTGCACAGCTGTCAGAGCACAGCTATTCCCATTGATGGGGCAGGGAGGAAATTTCCTGTTCTAAACTCCATGCTCTCGGGGCTCATAGATGGCTAAGTGCTATGAAACAATATGTTCTTATGATATTCTTGTGTTTTTGATTTGTGGTTTTCTAGATTCTCTTTTTCACAGGAAAGAACTGGCAAAAGAAATATATTAGTCACTTTGGGAGAAAGTTGAAAGGGACAAATAGGAAGTGATGACTAGCAGAAGGACCAGGCCATCAGGCAGAAATGACACATTTTTAAAGGAAGTAAGAGTAAAGTAGCAAGCATCATCCACGCCATGGAATACGGGACCCAAGGCCAAAGTGGCAGAATCCACATTCTGTGTAAAGTTAAGGAAAATTAACTAAACTTGGGACAAGGTAGTAATGTAATTACAATGAATAATATCATTTTATCAGCACAACATTTAGTATTATCTTGTCTGTGTTTTCATTTCATATATACTATTTTTAGAAGAAAATAATTATTACATAATTGGCACAAAAGGATTTCTACCTTAAAGGTACATGAAGCTTTAACCATTGACCCATTTTGAAGGAAAGAGAGTATTCTGAAGAATTATGGAATGACCAGAATATCCAATTCAGTAAAGAGAGTATTTGCAGCTGTATGGTCAATATGCAAAAATTTTATTAAGTTTTACTGGAATTACTAATGCACCTTCAAATAGAAATGATACAGGAATGTTGTCCATCAGTTAAAATTACATAGCAATTTTCACTTTCATATTTAAATTTTTTTATTTATGAACACGTGTGTCTGTTTCTTTGCTTGTATGTGCACCATGTATGTGCTATGCCTTCAGAGACCAGAAGAGTCCATGGAGCTGGAGTTATAGCTACCCAATGTGGCTGCTGGGAACTAAACTCTGGTATTCTGCAGAGTTATTTTTCAGCCTTCAGCAATTATTATTTTTTTAAATGATAATACAGAGTTGTTTTTCTTATAAAATGCTGGTGGTAAGTATGAACAGACATAGCCCGTAGGGCCTACATTTGGCAATGTATAAACGTCTTTAAGAGCCAGCGAGTCCTTTAATTTAGAAGTCCCACTTCTTGGAATTTATCCTTAGGTAATCATTTAGGACAAGACCAAAGATTTTCATTGTTATTTGAAAACTATTTTTACAAATGTAAAAGCTAAACAAACAATAGTAAAGATGGCTTTTTATGCATTGTAATAGTGCCCTGTGAACCCACAGAAGCTGAAGATATGTCACAATGGAATTGTTGCCTGGAGTGATACTCATGACATCTTATTTTGTCTTGAGAACAGGTTTCATTAACACATGCTGTAAATCATAGCAATCAAGATAGTGTGATACTGGCTTAGTAAAGGGCAATATTGGTCTAGGCATGGGGTGATACTGGTTTAGATGTAAGTTTATATATACACTAATAGAGCCAAATAAAGACTAGAAATAGATGGAATAGTCAATTAATTTTAAACAAAAATGAAGTATTTGATAGGAAATAAAACTAAATACCTTTCCATAAACACTCTTAAAAATAGATATTCATATGAGAAAATAAATATTTACTCTGATGTTATCTGTATATTCCAAAGGGAATATGAAACAAAGCTCAGGGTTAAACATATGCACTAACTAAGCCGCAAAGCTTCTGGGAGAAACATTAGATGATATTGCAAGTTTGGGAGGGACATACAACTTATTTGTATGCTACAGAATATTAACCATAAAACATAGGATAGATAAATTTGACTTTACTGAAAAATTATTTATAAAAGACATTTCTAAAACCACAAAAGTTACATCATAGATTGAGACTAAATCTTTCTAGTCTATCTACCTATTGAAATATGTGTATCTCGAATATGTCAATAATTCCACCAACCACAATGTCTGATTTTAGAAAGTGAGTAGAGACTTCATACTTCACAAGAAGAAGATGCCAGCTGGTGATAGCATGTGCAAAGGTGCCGAGCAAGTCATAGAGAAGTGCATGCTAAAGCCATGCAGCTAGCGGTATGCGCACAGCCAGACTGTTGGTGGACATGGCAACCGAGTCCCGTCAACTGTTGCTGCAAGCTCCAAATGCCACTATTACTGTGGAAGTTTATTTGGTGATATTAAAAAATACATTTATTCTTGACTTTGCAATTAAAGCCAGTTTGTACATATAGGTAAACACATGTCTGCACACAGACCTTTACAAGGTTGCTTGAGACAGCTTTATTCACATTTGCTCCAAACTGGAGCTAACCCAAGACTGTCTTCAGGTAAATAAATATCAGTTTTTGCTACTGATGTTTTTAACAACATGGGCAATGCTGAGGGGAAAATGCTGGGCAGAAAAGAGTACATACTGTTGGGTTCTACCTATGGGAAAAGTGAACAAACAAAACAGCTCTGATTAAAAACATTAAAACAGTGTCTGTCTCTGATGAGGTGGGCAGGCACTAGCCAGGAAAGGGTATGGGAAAAGTCACTAATTTGCAGAAACACTCTGTGACTGGTAATGGTTATTCTAGTGTGCATATTTGCCAGACCCTTGTTAAACATAAAATCTGTGCCTTTTGCTTGTAGAAATCTTTCCAAGAAGGCCCTCATTATATCTGCCTCTAGATTTTCACACCCTCATAGCTGTACCAGGCTTGCTCTATGTGACCCTATAATTCGGCAAAAGCAGTGTTGTGATCTTGGTACTGGCTCTGAAGCATGCTGTGGCTTCTGCTTTGGTCTTGCTTTCATGGGCTCTATTGGATGGCTTGCTCTGGAGAAGCTGACTACCCTGTCCTATACACATCGAACAGTCTAACAAGAGAAGCTAAACGACCAGTGAGAAGCCAGGGCCTCTCAACCACTAAGGCAGGGATCTTAGCAATGGCCTTCAAATGAGTGGTGACCCTCACACCTCCAGGTGGTTCCTGGGAGACCTTCCAGTACCACCCAGCTAAACTACTTCCAGATTCTTAACCCTAAGAACTGTGTGTATTGAAAAAAAGTTTCTTCTTTGTCTTCTTTTTCCTCTTCTTCAGCTTCTGTTTCTTCTTCTGCTTCATCTTTCTCCTCCTCTTTTTCTCCTTCTCTTTCCTTTCCTTGTCTTCCTCATTTTTATTTTTGAGCTGCAAAATTTTGGCAGTAGATAACTTATATGCTTCATATGCAGAATGTATTTTAATTTGAACTATTAGAAATATAAAGCAGATAAGAACATATAGAAATCCATGTATTTCTTTAGAGAACAATATTATACCACAAGAAGATTGACCACAATTATTCGGTATGTTAAGAAGGGTTATTGTGAGAAGCAAGATCAATTCTATAAAAGGAGGCTTGTTAAACTATCTTGCACAATCAGAGCTGCACAATCAGAGCTGCAACAATGTCTGTCTGTATTCTGGTGAGGCAGAGAAGCTGGTGGCAGGTAGTCCAATTCTGTCCAGTGCGGAATGTCTGGAAGTTCCTCAGCGAGTCACTAGGGGCTGGTGTGTGACGTAAGCAGCTGGAGTAGCTGCAGAGATGGCCACATTGACTCAGGAGGAAAGAAAGACATGTGGACAGCACTGCTTTTCCCGAGCCATCTTTTTTTTTTTAATTTATTAATTTTATTTTTTTTATGTGCATCAGTGTGAAGCTGTCAGATCCCTTGGAACTGGAGTTACAGACAGTTGTGAGCTGCCATGTGGGTGCTGGGAATTGAACCCAGGTCCTTTGGAAGAGCAGACAGTGCTCTTAACCACTGAGCCATCTCTCCAGCCCCTTCCCGAGCCATCTTATCTGGCACTTTGTTGAATTTGTTACCCACTCTGATGGCAGCCCCTCCCTTCTCTCAGTTAACTCCCTCTGGAAACACCCTCACAGATATTCCCACAGGTCTCCTAGGTGACCCAATCCCAGTAAGAGACAGCATCGACCTCACGTTTGGGTGGTCTGATTATACCGTTCTTTGCCTTTTCCCTTGTGATTATGCATCTTCTGATTAAAAATAAACAACAAAACAAAACATTGTATTGTGCAAAATAAAAATTAATAAAAGCAAAATGTTGTAATATGTTTTTCTCTGTGCCCAATCTCCTGTTCATTTAACATTGTCAGAAATATTAATGACATCAGTATTTCCCCAGTGTCTGAGCACAGGGAGTCATGGGTTTGACATCTTGAGTTTTTGTCTTATTTTTCATTTAGTGGATGTTTTAAGAGAGTGATTGCTTTGTCCACATGTATTACATGTATGCAGTGCCTGTAGAGGCCAGAAGATGGTACCAGACGCCCTGGAACTGGAGTTACAGATGCTTGGGAGCTACCATGTGGATGCTGGGAACTGAACCTGAGTCCTCTTAAAGAACAGCAAATGGTCTTAACCCCTGACTCACCTCTCCAGCCCAAGGAAACATTTTATTTTACTTTTAAAAGACCTTTTCTTTCCTTCACGCCACTAAAGCTGAAAGGTGGCTGAGTGATAGAACAAATGGCAGAATGACTAATAGGAGGGAAGATTGTTTCAGCTCATGACGTTAGAAGGTGGCAGCCCATCACCGCAGGAAGCACAGTTTAAATACACTCACACACAGTGAAGTTCATGGCAGACAGAACACCCGGTGGAGATGCTTCACACGCTGGCTGATCAGGAAGTGCAGATCATGGTCAGGACCAGAGCAGGTATAACTTTTAAAGACGCACCCCTTGTAACCTCCTTCTGCTAGACAGATTCAGCCTCCTGCAGACTTCAAGACAGCACCACACACTGGCGAGCAAGTGTTCAAGCCATGAGCCTGTGGGGGACATTATAGACTGAAACCCCAAGAAGACAGGAAATATACAGAGTGCCATATTTTGGCTAGGCTCATCTGTAATCCTAGCACTGGGGAGGCCGAAGCAGGAGGATTGTAGAATGGAGACCAGTGTAGGTTACATAGCAAGATACTGTCTAAAAACGAAACTAGATAAATAAGAGCCTGAAGTACCTGCTTTTGCTCATTTACCCACCTACCATTTGCAAATGGGATGAACATGTATGCTAGTCTTCATTTCCACCTTTTGCTAGCACAGCCATTACTACATTGATCTCTATTTTCTTTCTCCTTTTTCAAACCACCTGGTTCAGTCTATAACCATTAGGCCCTTTCCTACCTTGAAGAATATTTTTTGTTCATGTGGGAAAGTCTGATTTTATGTGTCTTATGTGAGAGCCTTGGTAGAGCCAGGATAGGGTCAAGGCCAAACAACAGTTCTGTGGCTGGATAAAGTTGATAAACACAAAACTTGAAACAACATCTTATTAAGCACATGGTGTTGGAATACTTGGAATTCTTTTCCTACATGATCATGTGTTTTGACAGTGTCCTCAAACACAATGGAAAAAGCAGCCATGCTACGTGAACTTAGGTTGCATCTTGTGACTCACGCGAGCTGGAAATGCATTCCTGTCATAGCGCATTTACTTTTCAGTGGAAACAGCTGTGATCTACTAAGTGCTATGATGACAGGCACCCAGCTGCTCTAGTTTATGATGCAAGCACCTTTTTGGAAAGCAATGAACATTCCAGTACCCACTGGACATTGCATGCCCTGAAAGACACAGGTTATCAAATGAAAACTCTCAGTGCCTAGGGTAGGCCACCTCCCTGTAATGATTAGCTTTGGCTACCAACTCATGAAAATGACCTCAGATAAGAAATGACTTTGATATATTGGATTGTAGGTAGGTCTCTGGGGGTGTGTCCTGATGGCTAATTGACACAGCCCACTGTGGACAGCACCATCTGTAGGCTGCACCCCAAACCGTATAAATTAGCTGAACAAACAACTGGGCAGCATGTGTGCATTTGTTTCTCTTTGTTTGTGGCCATGGATATGGTGTGAAAAGCTGCTTGAGTTCCTCCTTCGACTTCTCCTCGATGATGGGCTCTAACCTGAGTTGTATGTCAAATAAATACTTCTTTCTGCTATGTTGCTTTTCAGAATATTTTTCATCATGGCAGTAGAAAAAGAAAGCAGAACCTTTTATGAATGATTGTTTGGGGAAACCCAAGGAACTTCTAGAGCAGCACAGAATATCGACATTGCTTTTGGATGCCCATCATAACTAGAAGATAAGGCTCTATCAACAAAGACACAATACACATTGGTTGCAGGATATGGAATAATAAAGGCTGGAATTGACTTGACAACTTCCTCCTTGCTGGCTCGTTATCATAGTACTGAAAGCTGCTATGCAGGCCCCTGGGAGAGAAAAGCTATCAGTGCTATCAGTCAGCTACGAGCCCTGAGTGTTATAATCACCGAAAGACAAGTTGTGCCCATTAGTGCAATAGTGGCATGAAGGTTATGGAATAACTAAACTGCTTTCTGATTAAATTTAAGGTCAGCTCTACAGAAAGAAATTCATGTCTGGCACTAAAGTCTGCTCAAAAGCTCATGGATTGGGAAGTCATAGGCTGTAGGGTGGGAGCCCACCGCCGTTCTTCTGCCTTTGCAATTCTCAGACTGCCTTATTTCCATTTAAGGTTACACTTACGGATTTGTGCTACTTCCTACAAGGGCCAGAGAAGTGTCTTTCAGCTGTGGTGAGCAGTTGAGGCAAAGATTCATGACTGATCAAAATTCTGAGAATAAGTGGCTGTTGAGTGCTTAGCCCTAAATGGAATACCTATATCACTCTGCCCTCCGAATGGCTCAGGGATTGTCTCAGAAAAGGCAGGCTGAAAAAATAAAGGGCCAGAAGATGGGAAGGAGGCTGAGAAATGTTTTCTGGGCATGAAGTGGCCATTGTCATCATGAATTCACCACATTTATGGTTACCTGCACAATACCTATACAAGATCAAGCAAAAAAAATCACTAACAGGTAGTACTAATTGGACTCAGTAAGATGTGAAGGTGGAAAGGGGACATGTTAGAGATTTGTGCAATAGAGTGGGTGAGAGAGGAGTTGGAGGATAGGATCTAGATACATTGCAAACATGTATGAAATTGTCAAAGAATAAGCAAAAATACATTCAGTTGAAATAATGTCAGCTCAACTCAGCCTTTTTTCTTCTTTTCTTCTTCTTTTTTTTTTGGTTGGATTAGTTAGTTTGTGCACTCTTTATTTTGTTGCTGGTTTTACAAGACTTCTAACTATTGGTTTCTCGGCCATGTTCCTCACCCAGCAAAACAGAAAGTAGTGATGACTTCATTGTACAGGCTGCTGGGGACTGATCTGATTAAAACTCTTCATAGAACAAGGCTGTAAGTATGATAGGAAATGAAGTTTATGGTGTGCAGATACATTATGGAGCTACTCAGAAGCAGAGGGACATGTTGCACACCTGAGTTGGGTGACTGCCAACGTTTAGGTAGGAGAGCTTTCAGTGGAATATGGGATTTTCTTTTCTACTTTTGATGGTAAAGCTCTACAACAAATATTCATCATTTGAGTACACCGTCTGGGAGCATCAAGAATCACCTGAGTGAGTGGGCAGCCTCACCCGAGGAAGTGTCCTGATTGCCTTGACTGAGGGGAGAAGACCCACCCTGACTGGGTGGCACCTTCGGCGATCTAGAGAGGGTATGACGGAGGGAATCATCTCATGTCAGTAACCTGACCTCCTCTTTCGCGCTGCTGCTGTTTCCTCTGCTGCCTTCAGAGCCAGTGTTTCCAAGTTTTCACTGTAGTCTAGTGGTTCTTCCAGAGCCTTCTAGGATGCTGGCATCACACTGGAACTCCTGAGGCACCCAGTCTTGTGGACTGGCCCACTGCCAGCAGTTGCCCCTCCCCTCCACTGAGAGTCAAGTGACTTCAGGGTCTTAGCTTCCAGGTGTGGGTCTCGAGCTGTTACTAATTTCAAGGTGACTTGAACTCAGGGAGAAGTTTGACAAAGGTAGTGAGCTTTTAGCTATTCAGATCACAAATACTTGCTGTAGTGAGAAGTGAAACAGAACAAATGGGAAATGTCTTTTCCTGGACTGTAACTATAAACCTTCAAATTTGACTGTAGAAATTTAATAACACAGCTGACATAATAGTTACACTTCTTGAATGTAATTTCAGATTTAGTCTTACTTCCAAAAGCTTATTCTATAACAGGGACAGCAAGTGACCACAACTTGACAACTTAAAGCAATAGGCATTTGTTCTTTCACACTCTCAGGGCCAGAATTCCAACCTCAAGGTATTGGCAAGGCTGGCCCCTTTTGAGGCCCTGAAGGAGAGGCCTCTTTTCTGTCCATCCTGAGTGTTCTCGACTTGTGGCTGTATCACTTGGTTTCTGCTCTTGTCTTGACAAAGCCTTTATGTATTTTAATGCTGTGAAGTCCCTTTTCTTGTAAGGTACCAGTCATTTGGGGCTCACCATGAATTCTGGCTATTCTTATCTGGAAATCCTTTACTTAATTACTCTGCCTGGTCTCTGTGGGAGAGGATGTGCCTAGTCCTGAAGCAACTTAATGTGCCAGGGCAGGTTGGTACTCATGGGGGGACTCTCTCTTCTCTGAGGAGAAGGAAAGGGGAGGGTGGGGGAGGGGCATGTGAAGAGGGACTGGGAGGACAAGAGGGCTGTAATCAGGATGTAAAGAGACTAGATAAATTAATAAATTAAAAAAGAAGCCTATTTCAAATAAAGTCACATTCACAGATATGAGGAGTTAGGGCTTGAACACATCTGTGTGTGTGACACATTTTAACTATACATCTCTATTTTGATCTCATCATATATTAATGCTAATGGCAGGCTTTCATCATTGAATGAGGCTTTGTCCTCAGAGCTCCTCAAGCCACAGAAGGAGGGTATTAGAGCCAACCTTCAAGAATGCTCTGGACAGATTCAATACAATTCCCATCAAAATACCAACACAATTCTTTACAGACATTGAAAGAAAAATTTTCAACTTCATATGGAAAAACACAAAACCCAGAATTGCCAAAACAATCCTGTACAACAACAGATCATCTGGAGGTATCTCCATTCCTGATCTCAAGCTGTACTACAGAGCAACAGTAATAAAAACTGCATGGTATTGGCATAGAAACAGAATAGTGGATCAATGGAACCGAATAGAAGACCCAGAAATGAACCCACACACCTATGGATACTTGATTTTTGACAAAGAAACCAAAACCATACAATGGAAAAACGACAGCATCTTCAACAAATGGTGCTGGTCTAACTGGATATCAACATGTAAAAAATGCAAATAGATCCATATTTATCACTCTGCACTAAAGTCTAAGTGGATCAAAGACTTCAACATAAATCCAGACACACTAAATTGGTTAGAAGAAAAAGTGAGGAAGAGCCTAGAACTCATTGGCACAGGAAAGAACTTCCTGAACAAAACAACAACAGCACAAGTTCTAAGATCAACTATCAATAAATTGGACCTCATGAAACTGAAAAGCTTCTGTAAAGCAAAGGACACTGCAATCAGAACAAAACGACAGCCCACAGACTGGAAAAGGATCTTCACCAACCCTATATCTGATAGAGGTCTAATATCCAGAATATATAAAGAACTAAAGAAGTTAAAAAGCAGCAAATAAAGTAATCTGATTAAAAAAACGGAGTTCAGAACTAAACAGAGAATTCTCTGTAGAGGAATATAGAAAGGCAGAGAAACAAACGCTCAACATCCTTAGTCATCAGGGAAATGGAAATCAAAACAACCCTGAAATTTCACCTTACAACCATCAGAATGGCTAAAATCAAAAACCCAAGTGACAATACATGCTGGAGAGGATGTGGAGAAAGGGAAACCCTCCTCCATTGCTGGTGGGAATGTAAACTTGTACAATCACTTTGGAAATCAATCTGCGCTTTCTCAGACAATTAGGAATAGTGCTTCCTCAAGATCTAGCTATACCACTCACTCCTAGGCATATATCCAAAAGACGCTCAAGTACACAACAAGGACATTTGTTCAATCATGTTCATAGCAGCTTTATTCGTAATAGTCAGAACCTGAAAACAACCTAGATGTCCTTCAACTGAGAAATGGATACAGAAATTGTGGTACATTTGGAATGTGGTACACAATGGAATACTACTCAGCAATTAAAAACAAGGAAATCATGAAATTTGCAGGCAAATGGTGGGATCTAGAAAAGATCATCCTGAGTGAGGTATCCCAGAAGCAGAAAGACACACACAGTATATACTCACTTATACGTGGATATTAGATAAATAATATAGGATAAACATACTAAAATCTGTACAGCTAAAGAAGCTAAGCAAGAAGGTGGACCCTGGATAAGATGATCACTCCTCACCTAGAAAGACAAATGGGATGGACTTTGGAAGAAGGAGAAAACAGGCAACAGGACAGGAGCCTACCACAGAGGGCCTCTGAAAGACTCTACCCAGCAGTGTATCAAAGCAGATGCTGAGACTCATGACCAGACTTTGGGCAGAGTGCAAGGAATCTTAGGAAAGAAGGGGGAGAGAGTAAGACCTGGAGAGGATAGGAGCTCTACAAGGAGAGCAACAGAACCAAAAAATTTGGGCACAGGGTTTTTTTGTGAGACTGATCCTCCAACCAAGGACCATTCATGGATATTACCCAGTCAGATGTAGCCCATGGCAGTTCAGTCTCCAAGTGGGTACCCTAGTAAGGGGAACAGGGATTGCCTCTGACATGAACTCAGTGGCTGGCTCTTTGATCACCTCCTCCTGAAGGGGGAGCAGCCTTGCCAGGACACAGAAGAGGACAATGCAACCAGTCGTGATCAGACCTGATAAACTAAGGTCAGATGGAAGGGGGGGAGGACCTCCCCTATCAGTGGGAGGAAATGAGGGAGGGAGGCTGGGATGAGGAAGGAATAAAGGAGGGGGCTACAGCTGGGATACAAAATGAATAAACTGTAATTAATATAAAAAATAAAAATTTAATTAAAAAAAGAAAAAATAAGAGGGCAGAAAAAAAAAAAAAGAATGCTCTGGCCAGAAGCCTCCTGTGTTATTGCTGATCTATGGGAGCTGGCACAGGTGCTCATATTCTAGGCAAGGGGTGACCCTTGCTGCTGGGAACTCTAATTATGTCCCTCTATGTTGTCAGTATATTCTGCATCTTGCCAGAAGGAAACAGAGCTGGAGACCCTGAAGCCTCTTTCAGGGAAGATCTTTCTTTTCTTCATGATTTGGTTTGGAAATATAGAGAGCATTAAATTGTGTTTGAGTTGCATGCGTCCAGTAGAGTCAATGAAGAACATCCTTATAGAGAGAACAGATTCTGTTTTTGTTCCCAAAGTCAACTTTTGAATGCATGTTTGTGTACCATGTGAAGAGGACACTAGATCCCCTAGAATTGGAATTAAAGATGGTTCTGAGTCTCCCTGTGTATGATGGGAACTGAGCTCAGGCTCTCTGCAGAAGTAGCAAGTGCTTTAGACTACTGAGCTGTCTCTCCAGCCCCTTCAGAGAGGCTTTGAGAGTTTGGTAGCTAATGCAGAAACATACTCTTGGTCTGTGAGGGATAAGGTGCCATCAATACACTGGGCAGTTCCATTTGGTGTTTCATGTAGGAGGAATTGGAGAGGACAGATGAGAGCCTCATTGTGCTACAAGCCAAGCTCAAGAGGGTCAAGAGTCCCAGATAGGCTTTGGTGTTGTTGGGGGAGGAGGGTGGTGGCTGCAGAAGACAAGTTTAGGGGATAGTGCCTGGGGCAACGGCTAAGGGCGGAGTGACAGAGAGTCCAAGCCTGTGCTACAGAGCATGGAGCGCTGGCCACACAGGAGGCCTATGCTGATTGAGTTATCTTCATTTTCATCTTGGCTCAGCTTCATTTGTCCTCCACTTACTTCAGCTTCGTGTGGGCTCTTTAGCCTGTTACTGTCTTGCTTCACACTAATCACAAGTGGCTGCGATTGCCTGAATGTGACATATTCGATTTAAGATCTTGCCTGTTAGCCTCCTGCTGGATCACTGCTGAAGCATTTTTTTCCCCTTTGCTTGTTACTGTGTCATTTTCCAGAGAGTTGCTCAAGCTGCACTCATCCGTGGAAGTCTTCGGGCTCTAAAAGGACTCATTTTTAATGGGAAGATTGTCTAGTTGGGATTGTGTTGTGTTTGTGCTTAATTGGTTGCTAAACTGTGGTGATGAGGTGGCCCAGGAAAGCTTTCCAGGATTGGCAGTGTGTTCTGAGGCCTGAAAAGAATGGGTCACTGAGGCTGGAGCCAAGGTGCTGCCTTGAGTGTCAGAGAGAAGCGAACCTGACACTCAGTGAGGCTTTGAGTTCTAAAAGCAAACCCAGTGGTGATCAGCTGAGGTTGCAGACTTCACTGAGCCACTGTGATGTGTTTTGTGTTATGAGAATTCTGTGAGCATGGATATTCTAAAAAGGCCTTTCTAAATGGAGAGGGAGGGCTTGATGATAACCTCTTTGAGTGAGTTCAGGTGGCCTGTGTCACAGAGAAGGTTCTTCTGCTTTGGGAACAGATCAGATCTTTAATACTGCTACCACCCAACACAGAAACTGCAGAGGATGGTGGCCTCAGATTGCACTAATGGAGTGATTTGTCAGGCTGGTGGCATTCATAAATTGTGGCATGCACAGTGAAGACAGAGGAAGAGGGGGAAAGGCACTTTCTAACGCTCATATTCAATATGCTCCTATTTGCCTGTCATCACTAAGAACTACAGACATAGAGGAGAGATCAGTGGCTCCAAATGTGGCTAAAGTCAGGACAGATATGATAGTGAGGAGGCCAAACACAGGCAGCACACAAAGCTTATTTACTGGGTCAGAACAGTCTTGCATTTGGCTGGTGCAAGGTTATACAAAGCTATGCTTGAATCAAATTGAATAGAGGCACACACTTGAACACACACGTATGTGTAAAGACCAGTGAAGACCAAATAAAAGCAATAGTCTGGTTAACAATTATCAACTTGCTTGTTTCCCATAATGTTATGCTAGAGTTATGTAAGGCATTACCACAGAGAAGAGCTGCCTGCATAATATAAGAGTCTCTGTGCACTATTTTTTTTAAACTTTCCGACGATGTTTAATCAATTCAGAATAAAAAATTAAAACTAAAACTCACATTCAAAGCACACACTAAAACATAACCAGTCTATATACTCATCTACAGTTCAATTTTCATCTGAAGTAACATTTCTTCCTTGTCTTTTTCTTCTGAGTTACTAAATGTTATCTCTCCCTGCATCAGAGTCAAGGTCAGAGGTCCATAGAGGTCAGGTGAGAAAACAAAGCAGTTGCTGTCTGTCTATGGAGTGGTGTGCTAGAAGGCTTGTTCTCTTCAGCCTGTGTAGAGCTAGCATCTGCTTGTCACTGTGCTTATGATCTGCGGAGGTACTGCCTGCCACATTTGCAGACCAGACTGTGAGCAGAGGAAACATGATGCATGTTACTGTTTGAAATTGCTTTTTTCTTCACAAAGCAGAATGAACTCACAACCCACCCAAGTTGTAGGGTAAAGCCATAGCTTTATTGGTATTGTGGTAGTTCCTTGACAATGTGCTTTCTTTCTTTTCTTTTCTTTTCTTTTCTTTTCTTTTCTTTTCTTTTCTTTTCTTTTCTTTCTTTTCTTTTCCTTCCTTCCTTCCTTCTTTCCTTCCTTTCTCTCTTTTTAAATTTGACACAAGCTAGAATCATCTAGGAAGAGGGAACCTCAGCTAAGAAAGTGCTTCATCAGGTTGGCCCATGGGCAAGCCTGAGGGGTATTTCCTTGATTTATGATTGTTGTGGGAGTGCCCAGCTCACTGCACTGTGCCAGCCCTGGGCAAGCAAACACACCTGGAGGCACTGCAGGTGCTGTGAAGCTTGGGGGAGGGGCATACCATGCATGAGATGACTCCTGTACAACACCATAATGCATGAATGTGTCTTGATATGACCCCAGACATTCAGAGACCCTGGGAACCACTGGGATGAGCAAGCAAGTGTGGAGAATTGAAAGAGAAACAGAAAGATGTGGACACAATGAAGAGAGGCAAAACTAGAGACTGGAGGGTAGTGAGGAATAGCCTGATATGAGTAGTCAGTAATGTCACCTGGGACCATGGTGGGATCCTGCCTGTGCTGCCACTGGGGGCCATGGCCCTGCAACAACAGGGGTCTCTTACCACCAAAGGCTAGGTAGACATCTCTGGTTTGGGCTGCCATCCAAGGACATGGTAACGTCTGAGGGATGTACAAAACTGGCCCCACTCCTCACCTGGGCGTCATGAGAGAGCTGGCCCTGGGATCATGAGAACAGGAGAGTCAACTCCACCCCTAGACAGCTGGAGTATTTAGGAGCTATTTGGGTAAGCCATCCCTGAGAATATGAACATGGGAGAGCTGGCCCTACCATGCAGTGGTGTGAACAAGGGAGAGATACCCTCCTCCCCATCATCTCTCACCACCTGTGGCAGGTGGAGGACCTGGCCCTAGGATCATGAGAGATGGAGAGCTGGCCCTGTCCCTCACCTACTGCAGCACTCAGGAGAGCTGGCCCTGCCTCTCACCTGGACAGAATTGGGAGAGCTGACCCTGGATGCAGGTGTTGCAGGTGAGCCAGGCCTCAAGGACATGAGCGTGGGAGAGCTGGTCCTGCCTCTTGTCTGCTGTGGCTCTGATAAGGAAGAGACACCCCCCTCCTCTCCCTCGCCAATGGCAGGCAGCAGAGCTGGCCCTGAGGTCAGGAGAGTGGGAGAACTGGCGTGTCCCTCACCAGCTGCAACACTCAGGAGAGAGGGCCCTGCACCTTGCCTGGGCAGCAGGGTAGAGCTGGCCCTGGTTGTGGGGATTGCAGGTGAGCCAGCCCACGGGCATGAGATGGGGAGAGCTGGCAGGCTGACCAGCTCAGATACCTCTTGGGCCTATATTCAGTTCTTTGACTTGGCCAATCCCAACATCTACCCCATTGATGCTGGAGTGCATAAAGGGGCCAGTCCTACAGATGCAAAACTACAGGATCTCCATGACACAGGGCACCAGCAGGATATCTGAGAGGAGTTCCAGTGAGGTTCCTGTGTTGATAGAGTAGCAGAAGCCTGAGGCTTCAATCCAGTGATGCATTGCAATGAACATTTACAAGCAAAGAAATGAGGACAGATGAGTATACTGTGGGCCATACTGTGACACATTACAGCTTCCACCATGAGATTTCTTTTTCTTGCGGGGCGGGGAGGAAGGGGTTACATGAGTGGGAGGGTGGGGATAGGGAGATGAGTGGGATGGGGGTACATGATATAAAAATTTGAAAGAACCAATAAAAGTTAAAAAGAAATGAAAAGAAAGCAGACAGAGTAAGCCACGAGAAGCAAGCCAGTAAGTGGAGTCCCTCCATGGTTTCTGCTTCAGTTCTTGCCTCCAGGCCCCAGTCTTGAGTTTCTGCCCTGACTTCACTGGATGACGGTATGTAGATGTAAGCTGAATAAACCCTTTCTTTCTCAAGCTGCTTTGTTCATGGTATCTATCATAGCACAGAAAACCGAATTTGCTGTTCCAGATATTGTTTCATTTGCTCTGGGTCATTTCCAGTTTGGGATGATTATAAATAAAGCTGCTATAAACCTTGATGGACATATTTTTGTGTGAACATAACTTTTCATTTCTCTGGGATAAGGGAGTGGACACTGCTGTGTGTTTGGCAATTGCACAGGTAGTTGTTTTTGGGTTTTTTTTGTTTTTTGTTTTTTTTTAAAGCTTTGCTAGTGGCAATATCATCCACGGTTTTGGCAACTTTTGCACCATTGCCATTTTCATTTTCCGATAGGCACAGTGGCGCTTAGCTGTTTCTTGGCTCTGTACTCTGTGATGGCCACAAAGCATCCTATTATGTGCTTGACCCTGCATCTTCTTTGGTGAAAGGTCTGCTTATATCTTTCGCTTATTTTCTAATTCGATATTTGGGTTTTTTAAAAAAATTATTGAGTTTAAAATATCTTTACCCGTTCCAGATACGAATTTGCTTTTAAGTGTGCTGTTTGAAACTACTTGGGAGAAAATAGTCTGGGCAGAGTCTGTAATTCACGATTGTCATTTTCCCAGCAATAATTTCACAAATCAAAAATTTCATTTTGTTGAAGTACAATTTATCAGTTATTTTTTCGCTTATAAACCAAACCTTTTGAAATTCACATTTATCTCTTTTTGTCTAATTGTAGACCAAGAAGACTACCATCTTGTACTTAATGCAATGGTAGGTACAGCCACCTGAACAAACTGAACACCTTTCTTAGAAGTCACAGTGTGTCAAGTTGAAGAGAAAAAGGGACAGCTATATTCTGTATATGGGTATACTTTAGACTCCAAGATGCAAATAATTGTAAGGGGATAAAGGCTTGAGAAGATCCTATGAGAAAAGATACTGAGAGAGCTCAGTGGTTGGTTACAACATCAAACCAGAAAAATTAATAAAGAATGAAGGGTTACCTTCTAATCCCAGGAAATTCAGGAACGTGGATTAACCAGATGTGTATGCATTTCACATCTGGACCTCGAAGTACACTAAGGAGGAAGAAATGGGCAATTGAGCAGTGCCACTAGGTGATTTCAATGGTTTGTGCATATTTCGCAACAGAAGGACAACAGGAATGTACAAGATTTCAACAGCTCTCTGAAACAGCCTGGCCTGGCAGAGAAGACTTCAAATGCACACGCCACATTCCCCGAGTTAGATTGCGTGCTGAACCAGAATTAAATTAGAGAACTAAAGAGCGCAGCAGAAGATGCTCTGCAAAATGCAAACTATTTAAAACTGAGTACAATTCTGAGAAGCCCACGTGTCAGAGAAGAGTACGAAGGACAAAGGTGTTCTGAATCGACTGGGGGGGGCACTGAAACAGCAGCAGCAGGAAGGGAGAGAGGCCTCAGAGGCAAGAGCCTGTGCTCCCAGCCTCAAACTCTGGAGAGGACGCCCTGGTCCCAAACTCGCAGAGCACATCTCAAAGAGCAGAGCCAGATGAGCAACAACAGACACACCATGAAACCTTGAGCTGAGACTTCAAAAGATGAGCAGCACTGATACCGTGCGTGATTGACAGGGAAGGTTGCTGCACCTAGCAATCAAATGATCCTAGCCTGATAATGTAAGTCCCACATGCCAGCCAACCAGACAAGACAGATGCAGCGGTACATTACCAGAGAAGACAGATGACAAAAATGGACAAGAGAGGAGAAGCGAAGATAAACCTAGAGACTAAAACTCTTCACACATGGAAAGGTGAATCATTGATGGGACAGATTTAAAAGGATAGAGAGACTGTGCAAAGTGGAGGGACAGTGTTGGGAGACATGGCTGGGCCTGTGAGAAGACCATATAGTTAGGTCCAGGATTTTGGTCATAAATAGAAGAAACCCTCATTTTGGCCAGCAGTAGTGGCTCCTACTCAGGACCTCCAGAATCTCGGTCTCTGGATTCTTGCCCTGCTAACAGCCTCCACACTAGCACGAGCCAATTCCTCCTGCTCAGTGTTTTAGTGTGCACCCCTGCTGGGGCTGCTGGGGTTGCTCAGTGGAGATGCATCACCTGAAGGACCTTCTGAGACTGAGCCACTCTACCCCACAAGTGTCAGGGTGAAAATCTGAGCCAGTTAAACAAAATTGATACTCTAAAAAGTAAGTCACATGTTTGTGGTCAGTTGACAATCAAAATAGCTGTCTACATGGAAACTTGTAAATGAATATTCATAGCCTCATTATAACAGCCCAAATGGAAAGGAACCTAAACATTTACTAATTGGCAAATGTACACAAAACTATCAGATAACCATTCAATTAGATGCTAGTTTGCAACAAAAAGAAACAGAACACAGATACAGGCTACAATGAGGCTAAACCACCTCTGTGAGCAAATGATGACTTTATTTTTATGTCATGTTGTCGCTTCAAGCATACTTTGTGGGTATTTATTTTCCCTTCTTTCTTGATAATGAGAGCTCGCCATGTTTTTAGTTCCCTTACATAGGCTCTATTAAAACACTGTAAGCAAGTAAAGGTAAAAGAAAAGGTGAAAAACTACCAGACACAAAGACAGCGGTTGGGTTCTACTTTATAAAAGGCGTTGGTCTATCAAGGCATTAGACGAGTGCAATGAGCCAGCACTTTCTGCTGAGAATGGAGCAGGAGTGTCTGTAAGTAAGATGGGGGAATATAGGGAAGTCACGGAAATGTTCTGAAACCGGATTGTTTTAGAATAATCAGTAACATGGCTCAGTGGGTGAAGGTACTGGACAAGTCCAATGACATGAGTTCAACCTCTAGAACTCACATGACTGAAAAGGACAAGTTGTCCTCTGACCTCCACATGTGCATTGTAGCTCACAGGTGTACACACACACACAAATAAGCATTAAAAACTTAACACTGGACTGTCATGAGGGTTGCACCACTTGGTAAATAAGCTGAAGAGAGTATCAGAATTGTACCTTTACAATGGGTGACATAAATTTGGCCTTAACAAAGCTGTCTAAAAAGTGAACTAGAAAATCATGAGCTTGCTGCAGTTTTCATCACGGGGAAAAGACAGATCAAAAAAGAACAGCCTCCCACAGAGCAGCCTTGCAGGGATAGCGCAGAACAAGAGTGACATTTGTGCACCCAGGACCGGTTACACACAGGCTGCAGGGGACAAAGCCGAGGGGAGGTACAGCCTGGCCATGTGTGAGTGCCATGCTTTTCAGGACAGATTTATGTCAATGCCCCCAGAATGTGTGAAGATACAATAAAGATTAACAGCAATAGTAACTTTGCAGCACGCTTATAACTTTCTTCTGAATGAGCTATAAACCAGTTTCTACCATCCTAAGAAAAGCTATGTAGAGCTACCCTTCAGCAAACAAACACAGAAATCCACAGCCTCAGGCCTGCAGTCAGTTCTTGAAATAGACAATTGGCATTTGGAAGAAAATGTGCTCCAGGGTCGAAGCCCTGGACCTGCTCATCTCCTGAAATATGTGGTCCTGTAGCAAATAGAATGGCGATGGCTGTGAGGGTCCGTCTTCCAGGGAGACGTGGGAATTCAAGGACCAGAGGCATTATACATAAAAGAAAGAAACCGAGGCACAAAAGCACACAGCCTCCTGGGGAGGACTGATGGATGAATCAGTAGGCGAGTTTGCAAAGAGACAATGAACACAGCAGTTCCCAGTGAATAACAGGCTCTGGGCGATATGTTCTGAGAAGACACCCGGTTGGTTCTTGTAAGCTGTAGTTACAGAGTCGCCATAGGTACCGCTACCTGTTTGTACTTCAGTCATTTGCGGCACTTCTGAGGCTTCATATTTTAAGGCTGGTTCTGCGATCTCACAGTCACACCCAGGCCTGGCTCCCAATCGGGTGGGTAGTAGCTCAGCAGCGTGGAGCTAAAACCCCATCTGAACTCATGCAGTGCAGGGAGCTTTCGGGATTCAGGGGCCCCTTGCTGTGATCACTATGGTAATCAGACTAGCAGCTTCATTCGGCAGACTCTAGGGAAGTGTGGAGACACCAGATAGCACAACCGCAGAACCATTTTCTCATTCTAAAGTGCACGGGGGAAATCTGGCCCTGTCTGATTCTGAGATTATGGCCATCGATGGAGTGTATAAGAGTTAGTCGGATTTCGATTCTGAAACTCCTCGTTTGAAACTTATCATTGCACCCACTGGTTTTCATTACAGGCCCGTTATGTTTGTTGACGGGTGGCCAAAGCCCACAGCTGACTTCCCTGGTTGTCAGACTCCCTCAGCCCCACCTGCCACTTGCCCTGTCCCCCACGGGTCCAGCCAGAGATTCGGCTCACACAGCCCCTAGCTCAGGAAGCCACAGCTGTCTGGTGTGCCATTGCTGATGCTGTCAGCTCAACCTAACAAGCAGCTAAGAAATTCATCTGTGGAGGGACAGGAGCAGAGGAGGTGGGGAGGGAGTGAGGAAGGACGAGTCAGACCCATCATGTGCCCAGTTGTCTCTGTAGCCCACTGCAAAGATCTAGTTGCTTCTTCTTTTCTTTTTTACTCCCCCCCCCCCAATACAGGATTTCTCTGTGTGTGGCCTTTGCTGTCCTGGACTCTCTTTGTAGACCAGGCTGGCCTCGAACTCACAGAGGTCCATCTGCCTCTGCCTCCCTGAGTGCTGGGATTATAGGCCACCATGCCAGACTCTGGTTGCTTCTTAAGGTCCATGTCTGAGTCAGAGCCACTGTTGACACATGTTAAAAATTAGATGACTGGGGGCTAAATCTAAAATACCCAGATTTAAAGGAAATAGAGAAATTTTCTTTACCTTTCGGTGTGCTGAGCAGCCTCACTCCCGTGTTCTGAGGGGGGAGGTTTGTCAGCTTTGTCTTGGTGGGTGCTTGAGACATTGGAGAATGATGTGCAGGTCCTTGGTTACTGGATACAGGGTGTGAGGCCTCCTGGGGGAGGTAGAGAGGGTTTAGAGGCAGCAAGCCCAATGGTGCCTCAGGGAAGAGCTTTAGTAAGGCAAGAGGTGGCCACTCAGCGGAAGGGCAGACTCATCCCAGAGAGCCAAAGTAAGGGTGTGCTTCTGAGACAGCCAGAAGGGGTCACTGCTCCGGCTGAGGAGCCACTTGGTAGTGAGGTGAGAATAGGGGCAGGGTGTGTTGTTGCCCTGTGTAGAGCCCTCTGCATTCAGGCTGCTTACCCTGAGGGTCCAGGGTTTCTAATGTAAACCCACCTAATGTTCTATCTGACTTCCAGAGACCTAGAGGCTTACAGGGGGCTTTTGAACCAGAAACTGTATGTTAGCCATTTGGGGGTTAAGTGATTAACACATGATCACAATGAAAGAATGGGATGCTTCAGATTTACTAAAAGTGATGACTTTAACACCACACACACACACACACACACCATACACAAAAGTATGTCAGATGGTGAGTTTAATTACCTTCATTTAGTCATTAGGTCAAAAACACCTATAAAAGACACATTGCTAGTGTACAGATAGTGGTATGAGATGTATGCTTGTTTGTCAATTAAAAATCAAAAGGCAAAAAGGCATGTTGCATAGAACAGACATTATACGCCTACTAAACCAGGTGTGTAAACAACCTAACCCTTAATGCTTTTAACCAGCAGAGACAGAAGGTGGCTCACTTAAGCTCACAGTGCAAATTTTTTATGACAATATTTTTTTCTTCAAAAATGTCTTGTTTTATATGTTCATTCTCAGGGGCTTCTTTTCACCATTTTCTTAGCCTGCTATAAATGGTTTACTATATATGGTATGTTAAAGTCTAATGTATAATAAGTCTAAAGTTTAATATGTATAGTGTTAAAGTCTTCACTTTGGTTAATTCTGAAATCTCCTTCTTTTGTTGTGATTGTGTATGAATCACTTAACTCTTATACATGTATATATATGTATATGTGTACATATGGGTTATAAAATATACATACTTATATTTTTCAGCATATTTTTAGTGATTTTATTGTGATATTCATCTGGTTGGAATTTATTTTATAATTCAGTCAGAACTTTTGTTACTGATTTGAGGTTTAAATCATTGTCATTTGTCTAAACCGAGTTTCTGTTCTTACTCATATCATCTTACTGTTTTGTGTTCCTGCTGCCAGCAGATACTTAAAAAATTTTTTTCTAGAAAAATTGCTATAAAAAAACAAAAGAAGACAAACAACAACAAAACCTTACAGCAACAGAGCAGTAGCAGCATTTGCTATGGTAAACCCCGCCCTGACTGTGGGGAGTACCACATCTTGGTGGCTAAGGTTAAATAAAGGATGGGAAACAAAATGAGAGGCATTGTGCCTCTCTGCTACCCTGCTGCAGGAGATTCAGAACCAGCTGCTTGACATTCCTGCCATGGTTCACCATCAGAGTGTGAGGCAGAACAAACGTGCCCTTCCTCAAGTACCTTGGTAAAGTGCTCTGTTTCAGTAGTTAGACAAGGAGCTAACAGCATGCTTTTCCATAGATGTAGACACATTGTAGAATGTTTTCTCTGTTCAGTGACCTTCCAGAGTGTGACTTTCTTTCCATAGATATTGCTCGGTGCATGTGGAGTTCTTTCTTCCTTGCACTTCGTGCTCCTTCACTTCAGCCAGGTTTGCTTTGATTGTGTATTTGAGGTCTGTGTTGCTTTGCTATTCTTGTGAATTCCTGTGAGCTCTTGCCTTCCATTTCCCCATTTCAGCTGACGGCTGCAGTACCCACTGGCTGCTCTATACTCACCCCTTTGTCCCATTTTCTCTGCCTAAACCTGTAAGTGGTGTTGGTCACTGGACCCAGCTTGGTGTGCCTCCATTTCGGATGTTTGGGACAGAAAAGACTGCACCTGCTCCAGGACCTGCCCCGAGCAGGGCAACCTTGCTACATTAAGAAGGTTTTATTCAGCTGCGTTTGATGCTCATGCATTCTAGAAGAGAGGCAGAGGCAGGTATATCTCTGTGAGTTCAGGGTCAGCCTGGTCTACAAAGCGAGTCCAGGACAGAGGAACCCTGTCTTAACGAAAACAACAGCAAAGAAGCTTTTATTCTTTTCTGAAGTGATTTGATTTGTTCCATAGTATCTAAGTTACTCTGCAGCAACTAGGAAATATTATCAGCAGAAACTGTTGAGATAAGGTCAAAAGAAGTTGCTTTAATGTAACCTTTTATTTTTGTGTACATGCTTTGGACAAAATTCATTGTAACACATTTGTAATAGCTTTTTGATATCTTTTCTTTTTTCTTGCAATCTGACGTTAGTTTCCCAGGAAGGCACCTTAGTAGCTTTCGTAATTCTGTTTCATCTGCAACTCCACTGTGCGGCTCATAGATGGTTCAGCTTTACTTTTCCATGGCTGAGGTGAAATTTCTCTTATGTCTTTCCCACTATGGTAATAATTTGAGAAAGATTCACTACACAGACACAAATTGCTATCTTAGGTGGTAACTGGGTAAGTTTCTTTTCTTTCTTTCTTTTTTTTTAATTTATTTATTTTTATCTCAGTCACAGGTTAGGTACTTTGAATCCCAGGCGTAGCCCCCTCCACCATTCCCTCCTACCCTCCCACTCCCTCCCTCATCTCCTTCTTCCCCGCCCCCTCCAAGTCCACCAACAGGGGAGGACCTCCTTCCCTTCCATCCAACCCCAGCTTATCCTGTCTCCTCAGGGCTGGCTGCAAAGTCCTCCCCTGGGATCTAGCCAGTCTGTCACTCCCTGGCTTATATGGGGGAGGGTCAAAGAGTCA